>CM031955.1:38520018-38558407 GCA_018749465.1 Paracanthobrama guichenoti
GGATAGATGGCGAGGAAGTGGCTGGTAGCAAACATCCCCAAACAGGCAGAGCGTTGGATATGGATAAAGCAAAATGAATGGTGGCAGAAACAACATGGTGAATGGCTAAGAACATCTTGAATTTGGAGGTGGCGAGCGGGGGTTGAACTAGGACCCTGGTTCTACCATTGAGCCCCCCCGAGATGTCATGGGCTTAAATCAATGAAACATCAAGGAAGGGGGGTGCCCATTTGATAACCCGTCAGAGGAAGGTGTCTTGAGAGAGGATGAGAGGATGTCACTGGTGAGCCAGTTGTGATAAACTGTATTGTATTTTGCATACATATGAATAACTCTTTTTTTTTTCCGATACTTTTACTCAATGCATATTTATAGTATTTAGAGTTTTTTTTATGCACAAATCATTGCAGTGCATCATGGGATACACGTGATGCTGCTTTCATTTGGCCAAAACAAGGAGTCGTATAATGTTGCTTGATGCATATTTCAGTTGATTCAGAGTTAGCATGTTAACTGGGCAAATTTTGAATTATTAGACACTTCTCAGAAAATAACCCTGCCACATCATAACATGCGGTGTGTTTCTGTCAAAATGCCAAGTGAATTGTAGCGGCATTGACTTCAGACCCTAGAGGACTTTTGTTCTACCATAAAAAAAATGGGTCTGTTTTCGAGCCGTTTTCTTCCTCTTTTCCCTCATTTGACTCTCGGCGGATGCTGAAACATCACAAAGCTGCAATTCTATATCAGCCGATAAGGTAGAAAGCGTAGAGGACCCAAGGGTTTTCCTGTAATTGGGAATGGATATGGCATGTGTACAGACAGACAAATCAATATACGCAGGAGGATAGCGCTCTAATCAGATAGCAAAAATCATCCAAAAACACTATGCTCCGTTTTCTTCTCGTCCTAATAGAAGGTTAAAGGGGAAAAATAAGCCTTTACCACAAACAGAAATAAGCACTTCATACTCAGGAGATGCTCCATTATTCCATTATCAGTGTTTGCACTCTCATGTGAAACCATTTTGCCGAGGCGGCTGATGTGTTAGTCATTCATCTAACTGAGCCATCGGTGCGTGTAAGACAAGAACATCCACACGAGCTGATAGGATTTTACATCAGCGTTCCTCTCTGACAGACTGGACACACCCACGGCACTCCAGTTCATTCGTCAGGAAACACTTGAGCCTCATCGGAGGGAAATCTGCAGGTGAGACATCTTTAACATCGCAGTAGTGTTTCCCAGAGCAAATGGAGAGTTAAGATCCCCGGAATCTCACATACGTCTCAGGAAGTATAGGAGAAACATCCGAGACACACTTCATTAAGTCTCCTGAGTTGTGAATGAGCAACACTAACATTTCCTCATTAAAATTGATTAACTAAGATGTTTGAAGACTTTTATGTTCGAACAACTACATTACCGGAATAATTATGCTTTTTTAAATGTTTTTGAAAGAGGCTCTTCTGTTCACCAAGGCTGCATTTATTTGATCAAAACTACAGTAAAAAAGTTAAATATTACTCCAATGTAAATCATCTGTTTTCTGTGTGAATGTATGTAATTTATTGCTGTGATCAAAGCCGAATTTATATTAAATGCATTCATAATGTTACACAAGATCCTATTTCATAAATATATGAAATATTCCTCCAGTGTAAATCAGCTGTTCTCTATGTGAATATACACTCACCTAAAGGATTATTAGGAACACGTGTTCAATTTCTCATTAATGCAATTATCTAATCAACCAATCACATGGCAGTTGTTTCAATGCATTTAGGGGTGTGGTCCTGGTCAAGACAATCTCCTGAACTCCAAACTGAATGTCAGAATGGGAAAGAAAGGTGATTTAAGCAATTCTGAGCGTGGCATGGTTGTTGGTGCCAGACGGGCCAGTCTGAGTATTTCACAATCTGCTTAGTTACTGGGATTTTCACGCACAACCATTTCTAGAGTTTACAAAGAATGGTGTGAAAAGGGAAAAACATCCAGTATGCGGCAGTCCTGTGGGAGAAAATGCCTTGTTGATGCTAGAGGTCAGAGGAGAATGGGCCGACTGATTCAAGCTGATAGAAGAGCAACTTTGACTGAAATAACCACTCATTACAACCGAGGTATGCAGCAAAGCATTTGTGAAGCCACAACACGCACAACCTTGAGGCGGATGGGCTACAACAGCAGAAGACCCCACCGGGTACTACTCATCTCCACTACAAATAGGAAAAAGAGGCTACAATTTGCACAAGCTCACCAAAATTGGACAGTTGAAGACTGGAAAAATGTTGCCTGGTCTGATGAGTCTCGATTTCTGTTGAGACATTCAGATGGTAGAGTCAGAATTTGGCGTAAACAGAATGAGAACATGGATCCATCATGCCTTGTTACCACTGTGCAGGCTGGTGGTGGTGGTGTAATGGTGTGGGGGGATGTTTTCTTGGCACACTTTAGGCCCCTTAGTGCCAATTGGGCATCGTTTAAATGCCACGGCCTACCTGAGCATTGTTTCTGACCATGTCCATCCCTTTATGACCACCATGTACCCATTCTCTGATGGCTACTTCCAGCAGGATAATGCACCATGTCACAAAGCTCGAATCATTTCAAATTGGTTTCTTGAACATGACAACATGGAATAAAAGATATGTAAAGGCCTGTATGAACCATATCAAAATGAATTATATTATAAGAAAAATGCATGCAATGTAAATAATAGCCTATAGTTTTATCAATATTATAAAAAGTATAATTTCAATAAAATATAATAAAATATAATAGAATATATTATAATTCATATAATATAACAATATAACATAATATAATATAACAATATAATGTAACAATATAACAATATAATATAACAATATAATACAATATAACATAATATAATTAGTGTTGTCAAGCGATTAATATATAAATATATAAATACACACACATGCATGTATATATTTAAGAAAAATATATTATATTATATATATATATATATATATATATATATATATATATATTTACAGTAGATGCATGCATGTGTGTGTATTTATATATACATAATAATTATACACAATACACACATATATATTATTTAAACATGAACTTTTATTTTGGATGCGATTAATCGTTTGACAGCACTAATTATATTATATTATGTTATATTATATGAATTATAATATATTCTGTTATATTTTATTGAAATTATACTTTTATAATATTGATAAAACTATGAGCTATTATTTACATTGCATGCATTTTTCATATAATTCATTTTGATATGGTTCATACTGGCTTTACATATCTTTTATTCCATAAAATACTTTCATAGCATGACGCGTATACTGGAAATATGATGTTTTAAACTGTATGGCGGAACATATACACATTTTCTATTGCATCCATATTTTTGTGGGATTCTTCTGATGTGCCAAAAGTTCTTTTCCTTTTCCCACTCCCCTCTTCCTCCCTCACATCTCTGGCATCTTCGCACATCGCCACAGAAGTTGATTGTTCCCCCTCTTTAATTGAATGTTATCTTCTCCCCTGCGCTATTTCTGCTCAGGCCGTTTGTTCTGATACAGCTGGCCTGCAATTTGCCATGTGAATGGATCTGACGGGGGTGGATGAGCCGGAGCGCTGTGGAAAAGTCTCGCCGCAGTCTTAATCACCGTCCTCAGCAGCCTTTCATGTAATGTGACAATTAAGTTCTCCTCCGGAGTCGAGCTGAAGGAAGAAACTCCCTCACAACCTTTTGTTACTGCAGCCGGAGGAAGTACGTGTTAACTTCAGCGAGTTCTTCTCAAAGGTTTGGGACTTCATGTATTAACCACTGAACTGAAGAGATGCTAATGGCTCATTTTGCTCTCAGGAGGGAACAGGACTCTAATCATGACTCAGATTTTCATCATCTTTGAGCTATAAATAACTGTATGCTTCCTCGAGAGATAAATGAGCAGATAAAGTGTGATCTTCTGGCCTCAGACTGAGTAATTTGTTCTTAATTACAGCTGCTTTACCACAATGTCCGTCATCTGTAGGCAACCTGCAGACCTCAACCAGGTAAGAAGGAATAAATCACGGTTGTTATATATACCTCTGCATGTAGTAATACTGTCTAACACTCGATGGCTGCTCTGTCAAGTCCTCGTCGTCAGTGAGGAACCTGGGTGTGCTCTTTGATACCAATCTTTCATTAGAAAGCCACATTTCTAGCTTCTGTAAAACTGCATTCTACGGCACATGCTTTCAATGCAAAATGCTGAACAGTTAGTTCATGCGTTCATGACCTCAAGGCTAGATTATTGTAATGCTTTACTGGGTGGTTGCCCTGCTCGCTTAATAAACAAACTCCAGCTGCTCCAAAACGCAGCAGCTCGAGCTCTTACTAGAACCAGGAAGTGTGACCATATTAGCCCGGTTCTGTCAACAAACACGCTTGCCTATAGACTAAACACGTAATGCTTACGTGCAACCTGCAGACCTCAACCAGGTAAGATGGAATAAATCACAGTTGTTATATCACGGTAATCACGGTTGTCACCGTTCTCACAGATTCACGTTTAAGTTTACAGAAAGATGATAACAGTATCATTTCAAAACTATTTCAAAACCTATTTAAAAGTTTGTGTTCTCAAGCCACTAAACTGTTGCCATGTGAAATAATGCATTTAAAGTTTTCTTTTTTAGTTAAAAATGGTGTTGTGTAAGTGCATGGCCCCAAAGTAATTATTATATTTTTTTATATATACAATGGAAATGAATCAATCAAAAACTTACTTTAGCTGCACAATAACTTTTTGTAGAGCTGATGTACAGCCAAAACAATCTCTCTTCCATTCATTTCCTATTATCCCTGTAAAGCTGCCTTGAAACACTGTATTGTAAAAGCGCCATATAAATAAAGGTGACTTGACTTGACTTATAATAAACTAAAATATAACTATAACAAAACAAAAAGCATTTTCCTTAACTGAAAAAAAAAACTTAAAAACTTAAATAACTAAAATAATTAAATTATTTTAAATTAAAATTAAAATTAATAAAAAACTATAAACATTTTTAAGTCAATAATAAAATGATGGAAAATATTAAAAAATCTAAATATAAAAGAAACTATAATAGTAACTCAATAACACAGTGAATAAATAATAATAATAATAATAATAATAAAATAGTAAAAACTAAAAGTAAAACTTATTATAATAAATTATTTTGCTCCTCCCAAAAATGTAATTTTAGTAAGAAAAAAGTACCCTGGTAGGCTACCACCATGTTTTTGGACATGTACCACATTAACACCATGTTTTTGGACACAGAACATGGTTTTGTTGATCTACATGTTTTTGGGGGTTTTGGAGTAAATACTATGGTAACATCATGGTATTTCTTTGGACATATAATGGTAATCATGATATATAGTAAAGGACTATGGATATAATCAGTACCATGGTACTGTGTATATTCAAGCATGGTACAGTACTTTTTTTGTAAACTAAATTTGGCCTCAAATTTGAAAAGCTCATGTATTAACACAACCAGAAAAGAGAAACGCGTCTCAACCCCTTCATGTTGCTCAGCATTCTAAAACGGTGATCCGAACATCTTACTGTATAATAACACATTTCTGCACATATATACACTCATTAAATGCACATTCACACTCAACATGCCTTACACACACACGCACATACAGGTACATACACATGCTGCTGAGACTTATTTGCAGGTTTTGAATAATTCATATTTCTTGTTTTTGATGAATAGTGCATCACAGCATATGGAGTTCCTCTGGTCATAGTCAAGGTTCCAAGCGGAATGCACAGAATTCCAAACAAGGCTCGTGGGAAGGTGCAGAGGCCGGAGAGATCACAGCGCAGCAGGCCACAAACAAAACCCATCTTTAAATTCCTCCACGGTTTATCCTTCCTTCCTTATCTACACCATGGAATAAAAACGTAATTTCACAATTCAGACTTTTCTTCTCTCGCAGTTTATATATCATAAATCATTATTTAATTCAAAACGTTTTCCCTCGCAATTCTAAGAAAAAGGCCAGAGATGCGAGATATAAACTTGGATTTGTGAGAGAAGAAAAGTCTGAATTCTGAATGAAACCTTTTATTCATTTAGTGGAGATGAAACAGAATTGCAAGATGTAAATTCAGAATTCCAAGATACACTTGGTACTTCAAGAAAAGAAAAAGAAAAAAAAAGTCTAAATTGCAAGATGTAAACTCAGAATTCCAAGAAAAAGTCAAATTACGGGATAAAAAGTGGCAATTGCTTATTTTTTGAATCTGTGGCAGAAACAAGCTTCCTGCTGGATGACGAGCTTCAACAAGAAAACGGCGGGCATTAGTTATGTGAGCGTGTTCGCTGCAGAGGCCGCCCTCTTAATAACCCTGGCAGAGAACACGCTTCATTCGATTGGCTTCGGGAGCTTCCACGAGCGGCTGTTTGTCCTGTACAGCTGGGGCTTATCGAGGAGCGGGCGACCGGGAAGCGATGCGGACAATGAGATGCAGAGCTTGAGATTTAGCTTGGGATATGTAGGGATTTGTGACGTCTGCGTCACGCCGAAAACAAATTGCGAGCCACAATCACAGGCGGGACTCGTTAACTAGCAGGAACTGGCTTGAGTGGGCGGGTTCGTCGGGCGTGTGGGTTGAGCAGGTGTTGTAATAGTAACACGGGTCTCCGAAGGCGTGTGTGTTTTCATCTTTAAGTGTTGTCTAATGACTCATTTCTTTACCGCTAATTGGCCTTGTTTCATATGAAACGTTTGTGCACCAGAAATATTCCTCTAGCTTTTTGATGTTAATCGTCTTGCTTAACAAAAAGAAATCTTGCAGTGCATGCTCTTTATAAAGTTTCTATTAAGAGATTTCTAATGTAAAAACACACTTGTGCATGTGTTTGTTCTAATACAGTCCAAGCCAACATGAAACAGCATTTGCAACACGTTGTACTTCTGTAATGTGATGCACTTCAGGATATTCAATGAGAAAAAAAATGTAGGTCAGGACTTGATTTGATCTATCAGGAGCTGACTGGATTGTAAAAACCAGCATGAAGGTCTAGAGAGTTTTCTGTGGCGGTCGTTCATTTGGCACATCTAACACTAGAAGTATGCGACCTGCATCTTAAGCCAATCACCTGAGCTGTAAATGCAATGTGACTGATCACTCTATATTAGAAGGAAAAACACAAGTCTGTCTCATGCAGTTAAAAGCCCTGTTTCAAATAATGTGACTTGAAAAGAAATTATTTTGTCAAAACACATGGCTAATTTTAAGTGGCTGTCAATAAAGAGAAATGTGTTATTTTCCCACAAAATGATGTAGTTTCGACATCTGTCAGCAGGGCTTGACTGGCAATAAAGGAAAGTCGTGTTGTACATTCAAAAATAAAATGCATGTATTCCACTAGAATAATGTGCACTAATGAATATCCCAGTAAGACCAGGAATTGCATGTACACATAGACTTGCATTTGGGTAAAATGTCTTCTACTGGTTAGAGAGTAAATAATTGGGTATTGATTGTTTAATGAAGTGCCTGTGAGCAGCCACTTTTAAATCTGTGTCCTAACAGTCATAAATAGCATGCAAGAATGATTGCTTCTCAAACCGTAGTGTGCTGAAAACAGTCAAAGACTCCCATATGATCTACTTATTTGGTGCATATTTAAAGTTCATGCTCTTTTGGCTAATATTTTCCAAAGTCCTTAAATCTTCATTTATAGATAAACTGCATTTAACTATGGAAGCTTGTTTCTGCCACAGAATAAAAAAATAAAAAAGGTAATTGCAACTTTTTATCTCAGAATTGAGTGATATAAAGTCAGAATTGAGAGATATAAAGTCAGAATTGAGTGATATAAAGTCAGAATTGAGTGAGTGATATAAAGTCAGAATTGAGAGATATAAAGTCAGAATTGAGTGATATAAAGTCAGAATTGAGAGATATAAAGTCAGAATTGAGAGATATAAAGTCAGAATTGAGTGATATAAAGTCAGAATTGAGAGATATAAAGTCAGAATTGAGAGATATAAAGTCAGAATTGAGTGAGAGATATAAAGTCAGAATTGAGTGATATAAAGTCAGAATTGAGTGAGTGATATAAAGTCAGAATTGAGTGATATAAAGTCAGAATTGAGAGATATAAAGTCAGAATTGAGTGATATAAAGTCAGAATTGAGAGATATAAAGTCAAATTGAGAGATATAAAGTCAGAATTGAGTGATATAAAGTCAGAATTGAGAGATGATATAAAGTCAGAATTGAGTGATATAAAGTCAGAACTGAGTGAGTGATATAAAGTCAGAATTGAGTGATATAAAGTCAGAATTGAGTGAGTGATATAAAGTCAGAATTGAGTGAGTGATATAAGTCAGAATTGAGTGATATAAAGTCAGAATTGAGTGATATAAAGTCAGAATTGAGAGATATAAAGTCAGAATTGAGAGATATAAAGTCAGAATTGAGTGAGTGATATAAAGTCAGAATTGAGTGATATAAAGTCAGAATTGAGTGAGTGATATAAAGTCAGAATTGAGATATAAAGTCAGAATTGAGTGGTGATATAAAGTCAGAATTGAGAGATATAAAGTCAGAATTGAGTGATATAAAGTCAGAATTGAGATATAAAGTCAGAATTGAGTGATATAAAGTCAGAATTGAGAGATATAAAGTCAGAATTGAGAGATATAAAGTCAGAATTGAGATATAAAGTCAGAATCGAGTGATATAAAGTCAGAATCGAGTGATATAAAGTCAGAATTGAGATATATAAAGTCAGAATTGAGTGATATAAAGTCGAATTGAGTGAGTGATATAAAGTCAGAATTGAGAGATATAAAGTCAGAATTGAGTGATATAAAGTCAGAATTGAGAGATATAAAGTCAGAATTGAGAGATATAAAGTCAGAATTGAGAGATATAAAGTCAGAATTGAGAGATATAAAGTCAGGATTGAGTGATATAAAGTCAGAATTGAGAGATATAAAGTCAGAATTGAGAGATATAAAGTCGGAATTGAGTGATATAAAGTCAGAATTGAGAGATATAAAGTCAGAATTGAGAGATATAAAGTCAGAATTGAGTGATATAAAGTCAGAATCGAGTGATATAAAGTCAGAATTGAGAGATATAAAGTCAGAATTGAGAGATATAAAGTCAGAATTGAGTGATATAAAGTCAGAATTGAGAGATATAAAGTCGAATTGAGAGATATAAAGTCAGGATTGAGTGATATAAAGTCAGAATTGAGATATATAAAGTCAAATTGAGTGATATAAAAGTCGGAATTGAGTGAGTGATATAAAGTCAGAATTGAGAGATATAAAGTCAGAATTGAGTGATATAAAGTCAGAATTGAGAGATATAAAGTCAGAATTGAGAGATATAAAGTCAGAATTGAGAGATATAAAGTCGAATTGAGAGATATAAAGTCAGGATTGAGTGATATAAAGTCAGAATTGAGAGATATAAAGTCAGAATTGAGAGATATAAAAGTCGGAATTGAGTGATATAAAGTCAGAATTGAGAGATATAAAGTCAGAATTGAGAGATATAAAGTCAGAATCGAGTGATATAAAGTCAGAATCGAGTGATATAAAGTCAGAATTGAGAGATATAAAGTCGGAATTGAGAGATATAAAGTCAGAATTGGTGATATAAAGTCAGACTTGAGAGATATTAAGTCAGAATTGAGTGATATAAAGTCAGAATTGAGAGATATAAAGTCGAATTGAGAGATATAAAGTCAGAATTGAGTGATATAAAGTCAGAATTGAGTGATATAAAGTCAGAATTGAGTGAGTGATATAAAGTCAGAATTGAGTGATATAAAGTCAGAATTGAGAGATATAAAGTCAGAATTGAGTGATATAAAGTCAGAATTGAGTGATATAAAGTCAGAACTGAGTGAGTGATATAAAGTCAGAATTGAGATATAAAGTCAGAATTGAGTGGAGTGATATAAAGTCAGAATTGAGAGATATAAAGTCAGAATTGAGTGATATAAAGTCGGAATTGAGATATAAAGTCAGAATTGAGTGATATAAAGTCAGAATTGAGAGATATAAAGTCAGAATTGAGAGATATAAAGTCAGAATTGAGATATAAAGTCAGAATCGAGTGATATAAAGTCAGAATCGAGTGATATAAAGTCAGAATTGAGTGATATAAAGTCAGAATTGAGAGATATAAAGTCGAATTGAGAGATATAAAGTCGGAATTGAGTGATATAAAGTCAGAATTGAGTGATATAAAGTCAGAATTGAGATATAAAGTCAGAATTGAGTGATATAAAGTCGGAATTGAGTGAGTGATATAAAGTCAGAATTGAGAGATATAAAGTCAGAATTGAGTGATATAAAGTCAGAATTGAGAGATATAAAGTCAGAATTGAGTGATATAAAGTCGGAATTGAGAGATATAAAGTCAGGATTGAGTGATATAAAGTCAGAATTGAGAGATATAAAGTCGGAATTGAGTGATATAATGTCGAATTGAGTGATATAAAGTCAGAATTGAGAGATATAAAGTCGAAATTGAGAGATATAAAGTCGAATTGAGTGAGTGATATAAAGTCAGAATTGAGAGATATAAAGTCAGAATTGAGTGATATAAAGTCAGAATTGAGTGATATAAAGTGAGAATTGAGTGATATAAAGTCGGAATTGAGATATAAAGTCAGAATTGAGTGATATAAAGTCAGAATTGAGAGATATAAAGTCAGAATTGAGAGATATAAAGTCAGAATTGAGTGAGTGATATAAAGTCAGAATTGAGTGATATAAAGTCAGAATTGATTGAGAGATATAAAGTCAGAATTGAGTGATATAAAGTCAGAATTGAGTGATATAAAGTCAGAATTGAGTGATATAAAGTCAG
This sequence comes from Paracanthobrama guichenoti, assembly GCA_018749465.1. Taxonomy (NCBI): domain Eukaryota; kingdom Metazoa; phylum Chordata; class Actinopteri; order Cypriniformes; family Gobionidae; genus Paracanthobrama; species Paracanthobrama guichenoti. The sequence goes on from CM031955.1 coordinate 38,530,911, forward strand.
AATTGAGTGAGTGATATAAAGTCAGAATTGAGATATAAAGTCAGAATTGAGTGAGTGATATAAAGTCAGAATTGAGAGATATAAAGTCAGAATTGAGTGATATAAAGTCGGAATTGAGATATAAAGTCAGAATTGAGTGATATAAAGTCAGAATTGAGAGATATAAAGTCAGAATTGAGAGATATAAAAGTCAGAATTGAGATATAAAGTCAGAATTGAGTGATATAAAGTCAGAATTGAGAGATATAAAGTCGGAATTGAGAGATATAAAGTCGAATTGAGTGATATAAAGTCAGAATTGAGTGATATAAAGTCAGAATTGAGATATAAAGTCAGAATTGAGTGAGTGATATAAAGTCAGAATTGAGTGAGTGATATAAAGTCAGAATTGAGATATATAAAGTCAGAATTGAGTGATATAAAGTCGGAATTGAGTGAGTGATATAAAGTCAGAATTGAGTGATATAAAGTCGAATTGAGTGATATAAAGTCAGAATTGAGATATAAAGTCAGAATTGAGTGAGTGATATAAAGTCAGAATTGAGAGATATAAAGTCAGAATTGAGTGATATAAAGTCGAATTGAGATATAAAGTCAGAATTGAGTGATATAAAGTCAGAATTGAGAGATATAAAGTCAGAATTGAGAGATATAAAGTCAGAATTGAGATATAAAGTCAGAATCGAGTGATATAAAGTCAGAATCGAAGTGATATAAAGTCAGAATTGAGATATATAAAGTCAGAATTGAGTGATATAAAGTCGGAATTGAGTGAGTGATATAAAGTCAGAATTGAGAGATATAAAGTCAGAATTGAGAGATATAAAGTCAGGATTGAGAGATATAAAGTCAGGATTGAGTGATATAAAGTCAGAATTGAGAGATATAAAGTCGGAATTGAGTGATATAAAGTCAGAATTGAGAGATATAAAGTCAGAATTGAGAGATATAAAGTCAGAATTGAGTGATATAAAGTCAGAATTGAGTGATATAAAGTCAGAATTGAGAGATATTAAGTCAGAATTGAGTGATATAAAGTCAGAATTGAGAGATATAAAGTCGGAATTGAGAGATATAAAGTCAGAATTGAGTGATATAAAGTCAGAATTGAGAGATATTAAGTCAGAATTGGAGTGATATAAAGTCAGAATTGAGAGATATAAAGTCGGAATTGAGAGATATAAAGTCAGAATTGAGTGATATAAAGTCAGAATTGAGTGAGTGATATAAAGTCAAATTGAGATATAAAGTCAGAATTGAGTGAGTGATATAAAGTCAGAATTGAGAGATATAAAGTCAGAATTGGTGATATAAAGTCGAATTGAGATATAAAGTCAAATTGAGTGATATAAAGTCAGAATTGAGAGATATAAAGTCAGAATTGAGAGATATAAAGTCAGAATTGAGATATAAAGTCAGAATCGAGTGATATAAAGTCAGAATCGAGTGATATAAAGTCAGAATCAGGTGATATAAAGTCAGAATTGAGTGATATAAAGTCGGAATTGAGTGAGTGATATAAAGTCAGAATTGAGAGATATAAAGTCAGAATTGAGAGATATAAAGTCAGAATTGAGTGATATAAAGTCAGAATTGAGAGATATAAAGTCAGAATTGAGAGATATAAAGTCGAATTGAGAGATATAAAGTCGGAATTGAGAGATATAAAGTCAGGATTGAGTGATATAAAGTCAGAATTGAGAGATATAAAGTCGGAATTGAGTGATATAATGTCGGAATTGAGTGATATAAAGTCAGAATTGAGAGATATAAAGTCGAAATTGAGAGATATAAAGTCAGAATTGAGTGATATAAAGTCAGAATTGAGTGATATAAAGTCGAATTGAGATATAAAGTCAGAATTGAGTGATATAAAGTCAGAATTGAGAGATATAAAGTCAGAATTGAGAGATATAAAGTCAGAATTGAGTGAGTGATATAAAGTCAGAATTGAGTGATATAAAGTCAAATTGATTGAGAGATATAAAGTCAGAATTGAGTGATATAAAGTCAGAATTGAGTGATATAAAGTCAGAATTGAGTGAGTGATATAAAGTCAGAATTGAGATATAAAGTCAGAATTGAGTGAGTGATATAAAGTCAGAATTGAGTGATATAAAGTGAGATTGAGATATAAAGTCAGAATTGAGTGATATAAAGTCAGAATTGAGTGATATAAAGTCAGAATTGAGAGATATAAAGTCAGAATTGAGATATAAGTCAGAATTGAGTGATATAAAGTCAGAATTGAGTGATATAAAGTCAGAATTGAGATATAAGTCAGAATTGAGTGAGTGATATAAAGTCAAATTGAGTGGAGTGATATAAAGTCAGAATTGAGATATATAAAGTCAGAATTGAGTGATATAAAGTCGGATTGAGTGAGTGATATAAAGTCAGAATTGGAGTGATATAAAGTCGGAATTGAGTGATATAAAGTCAGAATTGAGATATAAAGTCAGAATTGAGTGAGTGATATAAAGTCAGAATTGAGAGATATAAAGTCAGGGTGGAGTGATATAAAGTCGGAATTGAGATATAAAGTCAAATTGAGTGATATAAAGTCAGAATTGAGTGATATAAAGTCAGAATTGAGAGATATAAAGTCAGAATTGAGATTAAGTCAGAATCGAGTGATATAAAGTCAGAATTGAGTGATATAAAGTCAGAATTGGTGATGATATAAAGTCAGAATTGAGTGATATAAAGTCAGAATTGAGATGATATAAAGTCAGAATTGAGAGATATAAAGTCAGAATTGAGTGATATAAAGTCAGAATTGAGAGATATAAAGTCAGAATTGAGATATAAAGTCAGAATTGAGAGATATAAAGTCAGAATTGAGTGATATAAAGTCAGAATTGAGTGATATAAAGTCAGAATTGAGAGATAGAAATTCGTGATATAAAGTCAGAATTGAGTGATATAAAGTCAGAATTGAGATATATAAAGTCAGAATTGAGTGATATAAAGTCGTCAGAGGTGAGTGATATAAAGTCAGAATTGGAGTGATATAAAGTCAGGAATTGAGTGATATAAAGTCAGAATTGAGATATAAAGTCAGAATTGAGTGAGATATAAAAGTCAGAATTGGAGAGATATAAAGTCAGAATTGAGTGAGTGATATAAAGTCAGAATTGAGATATAAAGTCAGAATTGAGTGATATAAAGTCAGAATTGAGAGATATAAAGTCAGAATTGAGTGATATAAAGTCAAATTGAGATATAAGTCAGAATCGGAGTGATATAAAGTCAGAATTGAGTGATATAAAGTCAGAATTGAGATATATAAGTCAGAATTGAGTGATATAAAGTCAGAATTGAGTGAGTGATATAAGTCAGAATTGAGATATATAAAGTCAGAATTGAGTGATATAAAGTCAAATTGAGAGATATAAAGTCAGAATTGAGAGATATAAAGTCAGAATTGAGAGATATAAAGTCAGAATTGAGAGATATAAAAGTCAGGATTGAGTGATATAAAGTCAGAATTGAGAGATATAAATTCAGAATTGAGTGATATAAAGTCAAATTGAGTGATATAAAGTCAGAATTGAGAGATATAAAGTCAGAATTGAGAGATATAAAGTCAGAATTGGTGGAGTGATATAAAGTCAGAATTGAGTGATATAAAGTCAGAATTGAGATATAAAGTCAGAATTGAGTGATATAAAAAGTCAGAATTGAGAGATATAAAGTCAGAATTGAGAGATATAAAGTCAGAATTGAGTGATATAAAGTCAGAATTGTGAGTGATATAAAGTCAGAATTGAGAGATATAAAGTCAGAATTGGGTGAGTGATATAAAGTCAGAATTGAGAGATATAAAGTCAGAATTGAGAGATATAAAGTCAGAATTGAGTGATATAAAGTCAGAAATTGAGTGATATAAAGTCAGAATTGGTGATATAAAGTCAGAATTGAGTGATATAAAGTCAGAATTGAGTGATATAAAGTCAGAATTGAGTGATATAAAGTCAGAATTGAGAGATATAAAGTCAGAATTGAGAGTGATATAAAGTCAGAATTGAGTGATATAAAGTCAGAATTGAGTGATATAAAGTCAGAATTGAGAGATATAAAGTCAAATTGAGTGATATAAAGTCAGAATTGAGTGATATAAAGTCAGAATTGAGTGATATAAAGTCAGAATTGAGTGATATAAAGTCAGAATTGAGATATAAAGTCAAATTGAGTGATATAAAGTCAGAATTGAGATATAAAGTCAGAATTGAGTGATATAAAGTCAGAATTGAGTGATATAAAGTCAGAATTGAGAGATATAAAGTCAAGAATTGAGAGATATAAAGTCAGAATTGAGAGATATAAAGTCAAATTGAGTGATATAAAGTCAGAATTGAGTGATATAAAGTCAGAATTGAGTGATATAAAGTCAGGAATTGAGTGATAAAAGTCAAATTGAGTGATATAAAGTCAGAATTGAGTGAGTGATATAAAGTCAGAGATTGGAGATATAAAGTCAGAATTGAGAGAGTGATATAAAGTCAGAATTGAGAGATATAAAGTCAAATTGAGTGATATAAAGTCAGAATTGAGATATAAAGTCAGAATTGAGTGATATAAAGTCAGAATTGAGAGATATTCAGAATTGAGTGATATAAAGTCAGAATTGAGAGATATAAAGTCAGAATTGAGAGATATAAAGTCAGAATTGAGTGATATAAAGTCAGAATTGAGGTGATATAAAGTCAGAATTGAGTCAGAATGATATAAAGTCAGAATTGAGTAGATATAAAGTCAGAATTGAGTGATATAAGTCAGAATTGGAGTGATATAAAGTCAGAATTGAGTGAGTGATATAAAGTCAGAATTGAGTGATATAAAGTCAGAATTGAGTGATATAAAGTCAGAATATGTGGGAATTGAGTGATATAAAGTCAGAATTGAGTGATATAAAGTCAGAATTGAGATATAAAGTCAGAATTGAGTGATATAAAGTCAGAATTGAGTGAGTGATATAAAGTCAGAATTGAGAGATATAAAGTCAGAATTGAGTGATATAAAGTCAAATTGAGATATAAAGTCAAATTGAGTGATATAAAGTCAGAATTGAGGAGATATAAAGTCAGAATTGAGATATAAAGTCAAATTGAGTGATATAAAGTCAGAATTGAGAGATATAAAGTCAGAATTGAGATATAAAGTCAGAATTGAGTGAGATATAAAGTCAAAATTGGATGGTGATATATAAAGTCAGAATTGAGAGATATATAAAGTCAGAATTGAGTGATATAAAGTCAGAATTGAGTGATATATAAGTCAGAATTGAGTGATATAAAGTCAGAATTGAATTGAGTGATATAAAGTCAGAATTGAGAGATAAAGTCAGAGAATTGAGATGGAGTGATATAAAGTCAGAATTGGGAGATATAAAGTCAGAATTGAGTGATATAAAGTCAGAATTGAGATATAAAGTCAGAATTGAGTGATATAAAGTCAGAATTGAGTGATATAAAGTCAGAATTGAGTGATATAAAAGTCAGAATTTGAGTGATATAAAGTCAGAATTGAGATATATAGAGTCAGAATTGGAGTGATATAAAGTCAGAATTGAGTGATATAAAGTCAGAGATTGAGAGATATAAAGTCAGAATTGGGTGATGTAAAGTCAGAATTGAGTGATATAAAGTCAGAATTGAGAGATATAAAGTCAGAATTGGAGATATAAAGTCAAATTGAGTGATATAAAGTCAAATTGAGGTGATATAAAGTCAGAATTGAGATATAAAGTCAGAATTGAGAGTAGTGATATAAAGTCAGAATTGAGTTGAGTGATATAAGTCAGAATTGAGAGATATAAAGTCAGAATTGAGTGATATAAAGTCAGAATTGGAGTGAGTGATAAAGTCAAATTGGTGATATAAAGTCAGAATTGAGTGATATAAAGTCAGAATTGAGATATAAAGTCAGAATTGAGTGATATAAAGTCAGAATTGAGAGATATAAAGTCAAATTGAGTGATATAAAGTCGAATTGAGATATATAAAGTCAGAATTGAGTGATATAAAGTCAAATTGAGATATAAAGTCAGAATTGAGAGATATAAAGTCAGAATTGAGATATAAAGTCAGAATGAGTGATATAAAGTCAGAATCGAGTGATATAAAGTCAGAATTGAGATATATAAAGTCAGAATTGAGTGATATAAAATCAGAATTGAGTGAGTGATATAAAGTCAGAATTGAGAGATATAAAGTCAAATTGAGATATAAAGTCAGAATTGAGAGATATAAAGTCAGAATTGAGATATAAAGTCAGAATTGAGAGAGATATAAAGTCAGAATTGAGAGAGTGATATAAAGTCAGGAATTGAGTGATATAAAGTCAGAATTGAGAGATATAAATTCAGAATTGAGTGATATAAAGTCGAATTGAGTGATATAAAGTCAGAATTGAGAGGTATATAAGTCAAATTGAGAGATATAAAGTCAGAATTGAGTGATATAAAGTCAAATTGGAGTGATATAAAGTCAGATTGAGATATAAAGTCAGAATTGAGTGATATAAAGTCAGAAATTGAGAGATATAAAGTCAGAATTGAGAGATATAAAGTCAGGAATTGGTGAGTGATATAAAGTCAAATTGAGAGATATAGAAGTCAGAGATATTGAGTAGATGATATAAAGTCAGAATTGAGAGATATAAAGTCAAGAATTGAGTGATATAAAGTCGGAATTGAGAGATATAAAGTCAGAATTAGGTGATATAAAAGTCAGAATTGGGTGATATAAAGTCGAATTGAGATATAAGTCAGAATTGAGTGATATAAAGTCAAATTGAGAGATATAAAGTCAGAATTGAGAGATATAAAGTCAGAATTGAGTGAGTGATATAAAGTCAGAATTGAGAGATATAAAGTCAGAATTGAGTGGAGTGATATAAAGTCAGAATTGAGAGATATAAAGTCAAATTGAGTGATATAAAGTCAGAATTAGAGATATAAAAAGTCAAGAATTGAGTGATATAAAGTCAGAATTGAGAGAAATAAAGTCAAATTGGAGTGATATAAAGTCAGAATTGAGTGATATAAAGTCAGAATTGAGATATAAGTCAGGGTTGAGATATAAAGTCAGAATTGGAGTGATATAAAGTCAGAATTGAGAGATATAAAAGTCAGAATTGAGAGATATAAAGTCAGAATTGAGGAGATATAAAGTCAGAATTGAGTGATATAAGTCAGAATTGAGTGATATAAAGTCAGAATTGATGAAGATATAAAGTCAGAGATTAGATGATATAAAGTCAGAATTGAGTGATATAAAAGTCAGAATTGAGTGATATAAAGTCAGAATTGAGTGAGTGATATAAGTCAGAATTGAGATATAAAGTCAAATTGAGTGATATAAAGTGAATTGATATAAAATCAAATTGAGTGATATAAAGTCAGAATTGAGTGATATAAGTCAGAATTGATGATATAAAGTCAGAATTGAGTGAGATATAAAGTCAGAATTGAGAGATATAAAGTCAGAATTGAGGTGATATAAAGTCAGAATTGAGAGATATAAAGTCAAATTGAGAGATATAAAGTCAGAATTGAGGTGATATAAGTCAGAATTGAGTGATATAAAGTCAAATTTGATATATAAAGTCAGAATTGATGAGTGATATAAAGTCAGAATTAAGTGAGGTGATATAAAGTCAGAATTGAGATATATAAAGTCAGAATTGAGTGATATAAAGTCAGAATTGAGTGATATATAAGTCAGAATTGAGGAGATATAAAGTCAAATTGGTAGTGATATAAAGTCAGAATTGAGATATAAAGTCAGAATTAGGTGATATAAAGTCAAATTGAGTGATATAAAGTCAGAATTGAGAGATATAAAGTCAGAGTTGATTGAGTGATATAAAGTCAGAAAAGTCAATTGAGAGATATAAAGTCAGAATTGAGTGATATAAAGTCAGAATTGAGTGATATAAAGTCAAATTGAGATATAAAGTCAGAATTGAGTGATATAAAGTCAGAATTGAGTGAAATAAAGTCAGAATTGAGATATAAAAGTCAGAATTGAGAGATATAAAGTCAGAATTGAGAGATATAAAGTCAGAATTGGAGATATAAAGTCAGAATTGAGAGATATAAGTCAAGTTGGATTGAGAGATATAAAGTCAGAATTGAGAGATATAAAGTCCAGAATTGAGTGATATAAAGTCAGAATTAGAGAGATATAAAGTCAGAATTGAGAGATATAAAGAACTCAAATTGAGTGATATAAAGTCAGGAATTGAGTGATATAAAGTCAGAATTGAGAGATATTAAGTCAGAATTGAGTGATATAAAGTCAGAATTGGAGAGATATAAAGTCAGAATTGAGAGATATAAAGTCAGAATTGAGTGATATAAAGTCAGAATTGAGAGAGATATAAAGTCAGAATTGGGTGATATAAAGTCAGAATTGGAGAGATATAAAGTCAGGAATTGAGAGATATAAAGTCAGAATTGGGTGATATAAAGTCAGAATTGAGTGATATAAAGTCAAATTGAGTGATGATATAAAGTCAGAATGGAGAGATATAAAGTCAGAATTGAGTGATGATAAAGTCAGAATGAGTGATATAAAGTCAGATGGTTGAGTGATATAAAGTCAGAATTGAGATATAAAGTCAGAATTGGGTGAGTGATATAAAGTCAGAATTGAGAGATATAAAGTCAGAATTGAGTGATATAAAGTCGGAATTGAGATATAAAAGTCAGAGGATTGAGTGATATAAAAGTCAGAATTGGGGAGATATAAGTCAAGAATTGAGAGATATAAAAGTCAGAGATGAGATATAAAGTCAGAGTTGAGTGATATAAAGTCAGAATTGAGTGATATAAAGTCAGAATTGAGATATAAAGTCAAATTGAGGAGTGATATAAAGTCAGAATTGAGAGATATAAAGTCAGAATTGGATGATATAGGAAATCGGAATTGATGAGATGTAAAAGTCAGAATTGAATATAAAGTCAGAATTGAGTATAAAGTCAGAATTGAGTGATATAAAGTCAGAATTGAGAGATATAAAGTCAGAATTGAGAGATATAAAGAGTCGAATTGAGTGATGTAAAGTCAGAATTGGAGTGATATGTAAGTCAAATTGAGTGATATAGAGTCAGAATTGGGTGATATAAAGTCAGAATTGAGTGAGTGATATAAAGTCAGAATTGGGAAGATATAAAGTCAGGAGATTGAGAGATATAAAGTGGAATTGAGAGATATAAAGTCAAATTGAGTGATATAAAAAGTCGGAATTGAGTGATATAAAGTCAGGTTAGAGAGATATAAAGTCGGAATTGAGAGATATAAAGTCAGGATTGAGTGATATAAAGTCAGAATTGGGTGAGAGATAAAAGTCCAGAATTGAGTGATATAATGTCAAATTGAGGTGATATAAAGTCAGAATTGAGAGATATAAAGTCAGAAATGGAGAGATATAAGTCAGAGATTGAGTGATATAAAGTCAGAATTGAGTGATATAAAGTCGAATTGAGATATAAAGTCAAATTGAGTGATATAAAGTCAGAGTTGAGATATAAGTCAGAATTGAGAGATATAAAGTCAAATTATTGAGTAAAGTGAGTTGAGAGATATAAAGTCAGAATTGAGTGATATAAAGTCAGAATTGATTGATATAAAAGTCAGAATTGAGTGATATAAAGTCAAAATTGAGTGATATAAGTCAGAATTGAGTGATATAAAGTCAGAATTGAGATATAAAGTCAGAATTGAGTGATATAAAGTCAGAATTGAGTGATATAAGATGTCAGAATTGAGAGATATAAAGTCAGAATTGAGTGATATAAAGTCAGAATTGAGAAGATATAAAGTCAGAATTGAGATGATATAAAGTCAAATTGAGAGATATAAAGTCAGGAATTGGGTGAGTGATATAAAAGTCAGAATTGAGAGATATAAAGTCAGGAATTGGAGAGTGATATAAAGTCAGGGTTGAGATATAAAGTCAGAATTGAGTGATATAAAGTCAGAATTGAGTGATATAAAGTCAGAATTGAGATATAAAGTCAGAATGAATTGAGTGATATAAGTCAGAATTGAGTGGAGTGATATAAAGTCAGAATGGAGATGATATAAAGTCAGAATTGAGATATAAAGTCAGAATTGAGTAGGTATAAAGTCAGAATTGAGTGATATAAGTCAGAATTGAGTGATATAAAGTCAGAAGTTGAGAGATATAAAGTCAAATTGAGTGATATAAAGTCAGAATTAGAGATATAAAGTCAGAATTGAGTGATATAAAGTCAGAATTGAGATATAAGAGTCAGAATTGAGTGATATAAGTCAGAATTGAGAGATATAAAGTCAAATTGAGAGATATAAAGTCAGAATTGAGATATAAAGAGTCAGGATTGGTGATATAAAAGTCAGAATCGGAGTGATATAAAGTCAGAATTGAGAGATATATAAAGTCAGAATTGAGTGATATAAGTCAGAATTGAGTGATATAAAGTCAGAATTAAGAGAGATATAAAGTCAGAGATTGAGTGATATAAAGTCGAATTGGAGAGATATAAAGTCAGAATTGAGTGATATAAATCAGAATTGAGAGATATAAATTCAGGAATTGAGTGATATAAAGTCAGAGATTGAGATATATCAGTGAGTGATATAAAGTCAGAATTGAGTGATATAAAGTCGAATTGAGAGATATAAAGTGAATTGAGAGATATAAAGTGAATTGGGAGATATAAAGTCAGAATTGAGTGATATAAAGTCAGAATTGAGTGATATAAAAGTCAGAATTGAGTGATATAAAGTCAAATTGAGTGATATAAAGTCAGAATTGGAGTGATATAAAGTCAGAATTGAGAGATATAAAGTCAGAATTGGAAGGATGCGTGATATAAAGTCAGGTGATTATAAAGAGATATAAAGTCAGAATTGAGTGAGTGATATAAAGTCAGAATTGAGAGATATAAAGTCAGAATTGGAGTGATATAAAGTGAATTGAGATATAAAGTCAAATTGGAGTGATATAAAGTCAGAATTGAGTGATATAAAAGTCAGAATTGAGATATAAAGTCAAATTGGGTGATATAAAGTCAGAATGAGAGATATAAAGTCAGAATTGAGAGATATAAAGTCAGAATTGAGGTGATATAAAGTGATTGTGATATAAAGTCAGAATTGAGGAGATATAAAGTCAAGAATTGGTTGAGTGATATAAAGTCAGAATTGAGAGATGTAAAGTCAGAATTGAGTGATATAAAGTCGGAATTGAGATATAAAGTCAGAGTTGAGTGATATAAAGTCAAATTGAGAAATAAAAGTCAAATTGAGATATAAAGTCAGAATTGAGTGATATAAAGTCAAATTGAGATATAAAGTCAGAATTGAGATATAAAGTCAGAATTAGGTGATATAAAGTCAGAATTGAGAGATATAAAGTCAGAATTGAGAGATATAAAATTAAGAATCAGAGAGATATAAAGTCGAATTGAGTGATATAAAGTCAGAATTGAGTGATATAAAGTCAGAATTGGAGAGATGAGTCAGAGAGTATAAAGTCAGAATTGAGTGATATAAAAGTCAGAATTGAGTGATATAAAAGTCAAATTGAGTGAGTGATATAAAGTCAAATTGAGATATAAAGTCAGAGAATTGAGTGAGTGATATAAAAGTCAGAATTGAGAGATATAAAGTCAGAATTGAGTGATATAAAGTCAGAATTGAGATATAAAGTCAGAATTGAGTGATATAAAGTCAGAATTGAGATATAAGAGTCAGAATTGAGTGATATAAAGTCAGAATTAGGAGATATAAGAGTCAGAATTGAGAGATATAAAGTGGAATTGGAGATATAAAGTCAGAATTAGAGTGATATAAAGTCAGAATTGAGATATATAAAGTCAGAATTGAGTATAAGTCAGGTGATATAAAGTCAGAATTGGTGAGTGATATAAAAAGTCAATCGAGATATATAAAGTCAGAATTGGTGATATAAAGTCAGGATTGAGTGGAGTGATATAAAGTCAGAAGTGAGGTGATATAAAGTCCAGAATTGAGTGATATAAAGTCAAATTGAGATATAAAGTCAGAATTGGTGGGTGATATAAAGTCAGAATTGAGAGATATAAAGTCAGAATTGAGTGATATAAAGTCAGAATTGAGATATAAAGTCAGAATTGAGTGATATAAAGTCAGAATTGAGAGATATAAAGTCAGAATTGAGATATAAAAGTCAGAATCGGAGTGATATAAAGTCAGAATCGAGTGATATAAAGTCAGGAATTGAGATATAAAGTCAGGGATTGGGTGATATAAAGTCGGAGGGTGAGTGATATAAAGTCAAATTAAGTGATATAAAGTCAGAATTGAGAAGATATAAAATTAAGAATTGAGAGATATAAAGTCAGGATTGAGTGATATAAAGTCAGAATTGAGAGATATAAAGTCAGAATTGGGTGATATAAAGTCAGAATTGAGAGATATAAAGTCAGGAATTGAGAGAGATATAAAGTCAGAATTGGGTGATATAAAGTCAGAATTGAGTGATATAAAGTCAGAATTGAGTGATATTAAGTCAGAATTGAGTGATATAAAGTCAGAATTGGAGTGATATAAAGTCAGAATTGAGAGATATAAAGTCAGGAATTGAGAGATATAAAAGAGTCAGAATTGAGAGATATAAAGTCAGAATTGAGTGATATAAAGTCAGAATTGAGAGATGTAAAGTCGGAATTGAGTGATATAAAGTCAGAATTGAGTGATATAAAGTCAGAATTGGAGATGATATAAAGTCAGATTGGAGTGAGTGATATAAAGTCAGAATTGAGAGATATAAAGTCAGAATTGAGTGATATAAAGTCAAATTGGAGTGATATAAAGTCAGAATTGAGTGGATGATATAAAGTCAGAATTGAGATATAAAGTCAGAATTGGAGTGATGATATAAAGTCAGAATTGAGAAGATATAAAGTCAGAATTGAGGTGATATAAAGTGGAGAATTGAGATATAAAGTCAGAATTGAGTGATATAAAGTCAGAATTGAGGAGATATAAAGTCAGAATTGAGAAGATATAAAGTCAGAATTGAGATATAAAGTCAGAGTTGAGAAGATATAAGTCAAATTGAGTGATATAAAGTCAGAATTGAGATATAAAGTCAGAATTGAGTATATAAGTCAGAGAATTGAGAGATATAAAGTCAGAATTGAGTGATATAAAGTCAGAATTGAGAGATATAAAGTCAGAATTGAGATATAAAGTCAGAATTGAGTGATATAAAGTCAGAATTGAGAGATATAAAGTCAGAATTGAGAGATATAAAGTCAGAATTGAGGGAGATATAAAGTCAGAATTGAGTGATATAAAGTCAGAGATTGAGGTGATATAAAGTCAGAATTGGTGATATAAAGTCAGAATTGAGATATAAGTCAGAATTGAGTGGAGTGATATAAAGTCAGGAAATTAGTGATATAAAGTCAGAATTGAGAGATATAAAAGAAATAAGATTCAGGAGATATAAAGTCAGAATTGAGAGATATAAAGTCCAGAGATTGGAGTGATATAAAGTCAGAATTGAGAGATATAAAGTCAGAATTGAGTGATATAAAGTCGGAATTGAGATATAAAGTCAGAATTGAGTGATATAAAGTCAGAATTGAGAGATATAAAAAGTCAGAATTGAGAGGAGATATAAGTCAGAGAATTGAGAAGATATAAAGTCAGAATTGAGATATAAAGTCAGAGTTGAGTGATATAAAGTCAGAATTGAGTGATATAAAGAAGTCGGAATTGGAGATATAAAGTCAGAATTGAGAGATATAAAGTCAGAATTGAGATATAAAGTCAGAATTGAGTGATATAAAGTCGGGTCAGAGATATAAAGTCAGAATTGAGATATATAAGTCAGAATTTAGGTGATATAAAGTCAGAATTGAGTGATATAAAGTCAGAATTGAGGAGATATAAAGTCAGAATTGAGTGATATGGGAAGTCAGAATTGAGAGATATAAAGTCAGAGATTGAGTGATATAAAGTCGGAATTGAGAGATATAAAGTCAGAATTGAGTGATATAAAGTCAGAATTGAGATATATAAAGTCAGAATTGGAGTGATATAAAGTCAGAATTGAGTGATATAAGTCAGAATTGAAGATATAAAGTCGGAGATTGGAGTGATATAAAGTCAAATTTAGTGATATAAAGTCAGAATTGAGATATATAAAGTCAGAATTGGTGGAGTGATATAAAGTCAGAATTGGAGTGATATAAAGTCAGAATTGAGATATATGAAGTCAGAATTGAGTGATATAAAGTCAGGTCAGAGAGTGATAAAGTCAAATTGAGTGATATAAAGTCAGAATTGAGTGAGTGATAAAGTCAGAATTGAGATATAAAAGTCAGGGTTGGTGGAGTGATATAAGTCAGAATTGAGAGATATAAAGTCAGAATTGAGTGATATAAAGTCGAATTGAGATATAAAGTCAGAGATTGAGTGATATAAAGTCAGAATTGAGAGATATAAAGTCAGAATTGAGAGATATAAAGTCAGAATTGAGATATAAAGTCAGAATCGAGTGATATAAAGTCAGAATCGAGTGATATAAAGTCAGAATTGAGATATATAAGTCAGAAATTGGTGATATAAAAAGTCGGAATTGAGTGGAGTGATATAAAAAGTCAGAATTGAGAGATATAAAGTCAGAATTGGAGTGATATAAAGTCAGAATTGAGAGATATAAAGTCAGAATTGAGTGATATAAAGTCAGAATTGAGATATAAAGTCAGAATTGAGAGATATAAAGTCAGGATTAGGTGATATAAAGTCAGAATTGAGAGATATAAAGTGAATTGGAGTGATATAAAGTCAAGATTGAGAGATATAAAGTCAGAATTGGAGATATAAAGTCAAATTGAGTGATATAAAGTCAAAATTGAGTGATATAAAGTCAGAATTGAGAGATATTAAGTCAGAATTGAGTGATATAAGAGTCAGAATTAAGAGATATAAAGTCGGAATTGAGAGATATAAAGTCAAGAATTGGGAGATATAAAGTCAAGGGTGAGAGATATTAAGTCAGAATTGAGTGATATAAGTCAGAATTGAGAGATATAAAGTCGGAATTGGTGAGAGATATAAAGTCAAATTGAGTGATATAAAGTCAGAATTGGTGTGATATAAAGTCAAATTGGTGAGTGATATAAAGTCAGGGTGGGGTGATATAAGAGTCAGAATTGAGAGATATAAAGTCAGGGTTGAGTGATATAAAGTCAGAATTGAGTAGGTGATATAAAGTCAGAATTGAAGATATAAAGTCAGAATTGGGTAAGTGATATAAAAGTCAGAATTGAGAAGATATAAAGTCAGAATTGAGTGATATAAAGTCAGAATTGAGATATAAAGTCAAATTAGAAGTGATATAAGTCAGAATTGAGAGATATAAAGTCAGAATTGGAGATATAAAGTCAGAATTAGAGATATAAAGTCAGGAATTCAGAGTGATATAAAGTCAGAATGGAGTGATATAAAGTCAAGAATTGAGATATATAAAGTCAGAATTGAGTGATATAAAGTCAATTAATTGGAGTGATATAAAAAGTCAGAATTGAGAGATATAAAGTCAGAATTAATTGGAAGTGATAAAAGTCAGAATTGAGAGATATAAAGTCAAAATTGAGAGTAGTATAAAAGTCAGAATTGGAGTGATATAAAGTCAGAATTGGAGATATAAAGTCAGAATTGAGTGATATAAAGTCAAATTGAGAGATATAAGTCAGAATTGAAGTGATATAAAGTGAATTTGAGTAGGTGATATAAGTCAGAATTGAATTGATATAAAGTCAAATTGAGATATAAAGTCAGAATTGAGTGATATAAAAGTCGAATTGGGAGATATAAAGTCAGAATTGAGTGATATAAAGTCAAATTGAGAGATATAAAGTCAGAATTGGGTGATATAAAGTCAGGAATTAGAGATATAAAGTGAATTGAGAGATATAAAGTCAGGGTGCATTGAGTGATATAAAGTCAGAGATTGAGAGATATAAAGTCAGGAATTGGAGTGATGATAAAAGTCAGAATTGAGAGTTATAAAGTCAGAATTGAGTAGGTGATATAAAGTCAGAATTGGGTGACATAAAGTCAGAATTGAGTGATATAAAGTCAGAATTGAGGTGATATAAGAGTCAGAATTGGAGAGCTATAAAGTCAGAATTGAGAGATATAAAGTCAGAATTGAGTGAGTGATATAAAGTCAAATTGGAGTGATATAAAGTCAGAATTGAGAAGATATAAGTCAAATTGGAGTGATATAAAAAGTCAGAATTGAGATATATAAGTCAGAATTGGGTGAGTATAAAGTCGAATTGAGGAGATATAAAGTCAGAATTGAGTGATATAAAGTCAGAATTGAGAGATATAAGTCAGAATTGAGTGAGTGATATAAAGTCAGAATTGATAGATATAAAGTCAGAATTGAGTGAGATAAGTCAGAATTGAGAAGCTATAAAGTCAGAATTGAGAGATATAAAGTCAGAATTGAGGTGATATAAAGTCAGAGATTAGGTGATATAAAGTCAAATTAGGTGAATGATATAACGTCAGAATTGAGAGATATAAAGTCAGAATTGGTGTGGAGTATAAAAAGTCAGAATTGGAGTGAAATAAAGTCAGAATTGATATATAAAGTCAAGGATTGGGTGATATAAAGTCAGAATTAAAGTGATATAAAGTCAGAATTGGAGATATATAAGTCAGAATTGATATATAAAGTCAGAAGTGGGAGATATAAAGTCAGAATTGAGATATAAAGTCAGAATTGAGTGATATAAAGTCAGGGGTGGGTGATATAAGTCAGAATTGAGTGAATGATAAAAGTCGGAAGTGAGAGATATAAAGTCCAGAATTGAGTGATATAAAGTCAGGATTGATTGAAATAAAGTCAGAATTGATATATAAAGTCAGAGATTGGTGATATAAGGTCAGGGTGGAGTGATATAAAGTCAAATTGAGATATAAAAGTCAGAATTGAGAGATATAAAGTCAGAATTGGTTAAGGTGATATAAAGTCAGAATTGGTGAAATAAAGTCAAATTGATATATAAGAAGTCAGAATTGAGTGATATAAGGTCAGATTGAGAGTGATATAAAGTCAGAATTGAGGAGATGGTCAGTGATATAAAAGTCAAATTGGGTGATATAAAGTCAGAATTGAGTGATATAAAAGTCAAATTGAGATATAAAGTCAGAATTAGGTGATATAAAGTCAGAATTGAGTGGGTGATATAAAGTCAAGAATTGGTGATATAAAAAGTCAGAATTGAGTGATATAAAGTCGAATTGGTTGAGTGATATAAAGTCAGGAATTGGTGATATAAAGTCAGAATTGGGTGATATAAAGTCCGGAATTAGAGAGATATAAAGTCAGAATTGAGTGATATAAATTGAGTCAGAATTGAGAAGATATAAAGTCAAAATTGAGTGATATAAGTCAGAATTGGAGATATAAAGTCAGAATTGAGAGATATAAAAGTCAAATTGAGTGATATAACGTCAGAATTGAGAGATATAAAGTCAGAATTGGAGTGGAGTGATATAAGTCAGAGTGAGATATATAAAGTCAGAATTGAGTGATGCATAAAGTCAGATTGGTGGAGTGACATAAAGTCAGAATTGAGTGATATAAAGTCAATTGAGTGATATAAGTCAGAATTGAAGGAGCTATAAAGTCAGAATTGGGTGAGATATAAAGTCAGAGATTGAGATATAAAAGAGTCGGAATTGAGAGATATAAAGTCAGGTGAGAGATATAAAGTCAGAATTGAGTGATATAAGAGTCAGAATTGGAGATATAAAGTCGGGTTAGAGAGATATAAAGTCAGGATTGAGTGATATAAAGTCAGAATCTGAGAGATATAAGGTGGGAATTGAGTGATATAAAATCGAATTGAGTGATATAAAGTCAGAATTGAGAGATATAAAAATTCAGAATTGAGAGATATAAAGTCAAGAATTGAGTGATATAAAGTCAGAATTGGGTGATATAAAGTCAGAATTGAGAGATATAAAGTCAGAATTGAGTGATATAAAGTCATATTGAGAGATATAAAAGTAAGATTGAGAGATATAAAGTCAGGAATTAGAGTGATATAAAGTCAGAATTGAGAGATATAAAGTCAGAATTGGTGGGAGATATAAAGTCAAATTGGAGTGATATAAAGTCAGAATTGGTGATATAAAGTCAAAATGAGTGAGAGATATAAAGTCAGAATTGGTGATATAAAGTCAAATTGAGTGATATAAAGTCAGGTGAGTGATATAAAGTCAGAATTGAGATATAAAGTCAAATTGGAGAGATATAAAGTCAAATTGAGAGATATAAAGTCAAATTGAGTGATATAAAGTCAGAATTGAGATATAAAACTGGAATTGGAGAGTGATATAAAGTCCAAATTGAGATATAAAGTCAGAATTGAGTGATATAAAGTCAGAATTGAGTGATATAAAAGTCAAATTGAGTGATATAAAGTCAAATTGAGAGATATAAAGTCAGGGTAATTGAGTGATATAAAGTCAAATTGAGTGAGAGATATAAAGTCAAATTGAGATATATAAGAGTCAGATTTGTGAGTGATATAAAGTCGAGAATTGAACTGAGAGATATAAAGTCAGAATTGGTGGAGTGATATAAAGTCAGGAATTGAGTGATATAAAGTCAGAATTGGGATATAAAGTCAGAATTGAGTGAGTGATATAAAAGTCAAATTGGAGAGATATAAAGTCAGAATTGGAGTGATATAAAATCAGAATTGAGATATAAAGTCAGAATTGAGTGATATAAAGTCAGAGATTGAGAGATATAAAGTCAGAATTGAGGATATATAAAGTCAAATTGAGATATAAAGTCAGAATCAGGTGATATAAAGTCAGAATCGAGTGATATAAAGTCAGAATTGAGATATATAAAGTCAGAATTGAGTGATATAAAGTCGGAATTGAGTGATGATAAAGTCAAGATTGATTGAGAGATATAAAGTCAGAATTGGAGTGATATAAGAGTCAGAATTGAGAAGATATAAAGTCAAATTATTGGAGATATAAGTCAAATTGAGAGATATAAGTCAGAATTGAGAGATATAAAGTCAGAATTGAGTGATATAAAGTCAGAGAATTGAGAGATATAAATTCGGAATTGGAGTGATATAATCATCGAATTGGAGTGATATAAAGTCAGGAATTGAGAGATATAAAGTCAGAATTAGGAGATATAAGTCAGAATTCAGTGATATAAAGTCAGAGATTGAAGTGATATAAAAGTCGGAATTGAGATATAAAGTCAAGAATTGAGTGATATAAAGTCAGAATTGAGAGATATAAAAGTCAGAATTGAGGAGATATAAAGTCAAAGTGAGTGAGTGATATAAGGTCAAGAGGAGATATAAAAGTCAGAATTGGTGGAGTGATATAAAGTCAGGAATTGAGAGATATAAAGTCAGAATTGAGTGATATAAAGTCGGAATTGAGGATATAAAAGTCAAATTGAATTGATATAAAGTCAGAATTGAGTGATATAAAGTCGGAGTTGAGATATAGAGTCAAGAAATTGAGTGATATGAGTCAGAATTGAGAGATATAAGTCAGGGTTGAGAGATATAAAGTCAGAAATTGGAGTGGAGTGATATAAAGTCAGAGGTGAGAAGTATAAAGTCAGGGTGAGTTAGGTGATATAAAGTCAGGGTTGGAGATATAAAGTCAGATTAGATGATATAAAGTCGGAATTGAGATATAAAGTCAGAATTAGGTGATATAAAGTCAAAATTGAAAAAAAAAAGTCAAGAATTGAGATATAAAGTCAGAATTGAGTGATATAAAATCCGGAATTGAGATATAAAGAGAATCAGAATTGAGATATAAAGTCAGAATTGAGTGATATAAAGTCAGAATTGAGAGATATAAAGTCGGAGTGAGAGAGATGCTAGGAAATCGAGTTCAGAGATATAAAATCGAGGTGCAGGTGATATAAAGTCAGAATTAGGTGATATAAAGTCAGAATTGATTGAGAGATATAAAGTCAGAAATTGAGTGATATAAAGTCAGAAATTGAAGTGATATAAAGTCAGAATTGAGTGAGTGATATAAAGTCAGAATTGAGATATAAAGTCAGAATTGGGTAGAGTGATATAAAATCCAAGTCAAGGGAGATATAAAATTGAATTGAGTGATATATAAGAGTCAGAATTGAGATATAAAGTCAGAATTGGAGTGATATAAAGTCAGAATTGAGATATAAAGTCAGGGTAGAGTGATATAAAGTCAGAATTGGGAGATATAAAGTCGGAATTGAGAGATATAAAGTGGAATAAGGTGATATAAAGTCAGAATTGGTGGAGTGATATAAAAGTCAAATTGGTGGAGAGATATAAAGTCAATTGAGTGGAGTGATATAAGAGTCAGAATTGGGTGAATGATATAAAAGTCAGAATTGAGATATATAAAGTCAGAATTGAGTGGAGTGATATAAAGTCGATTGGGAGGTGATATAAAGTCAAGAATTAGGTGATATAAAATTAGAGATTGAGTGATATAAAGTCAGATTGGATGAGTGATATATAAAGTCAAATTGGTGGGTGATATAAAAGTCAGAATTAGGAGATATAAAGTCAGAATTGAGTGATATAAAGTCGAATTAAGGTGATATAAGTCAGTATTGAGTGAAATAAAAGTCAAATTAGAGAAATAGAGAGTCAGGGTCGAGTGATATAAAGTCCAGAATCGAGGTGATATAAAGTCAGAGAATCGAGTGATATAAAGTCCAGAGAATTGGTAGTATAAAGTCAGAATTGAGTGATATAAAGTCAGAATTGAGTGATATAAAGTCAGAATTGAGAGATATAAAGTCAAATGAAGAGATAAAGTCAGGATTGAGTGATATAGTCAGGGTAGAGTGATATAAAGAGTCGGAGATTGAGAGTGATATAAAGTCGAATTGAGAGATATAAAGTCAGAGATTGGGAGATGCTATAAGTCAGGGTTGGTATTATATAAAGTCAGAAATTGAGTGATATAAAGAAGTCAGAATTCAGTGATATTAAGTCAGGGTTGAGAGATGTGCAAGTCAAGGGTGAGTGATATAAAGTCAGAGTTGAGAGATATAAAGTCAGAATTGGATGAGTGATGTAAAATTAGAATTGAGAGATATAAAGTCAGGATTGGGAGATATTAAGTCGGAATTGAGTGATATAAAGTCAGAATTGAGAGATATAAAGTCGAATTGAGAGATATATAAAGTCAGAATTGAGAGATATAAGGTCAGAGTCAAGGTGATATAAAGTCAGAATCAGTGATATAAAGTCGAGATAGGAGTGATATAAAGTCAGAATTGATGATAGATATAAAGTCAGAATGGAGTGATATAAAGTCGGAATTGGTGGAGTGATATATAGTCAGGGTCAAGAGAGAGTATAAAGTCAGATTGGGTGATATAGTCAGAATGGAGTGATATAAAAGTCAGGGATGTTGAGATATAAAGTCAGAGAATTGGAGTGATGTAAAGTCAGAATTGAGTGATATGAGAAGTCAGGGTGGGAGATATAAAGTCAGGGTGGGTGGGTGATATAAAGAGTCAGAATTGAGAGATATAAAGTCAAATTGGAGTGGAGTGATATAAAGTGAAATTGGTGGAGTGATATAAAGAGTCAGAATTGAGAGATATAAAGTCAGAATTAGTGGTGATATAAAGTCAGAATTAATTGATATAAAAGTCAAGAATTGAGTGATATAAAGTCGAATTGAGATATATAAGTGGGAGGTAGGTGATATAAGTCAGAATTAAGGAGATATAAAGTCAGATTAGGAGATATAAAAGTCAGAATTGAGTAGGTGATATAAAAGTCAGGGTTGAGATATAAAAAGTCAGAATTGGTGAGATATAAAAAGTCAGAATTCAGGAAGATATAAAGTCAGAGGGTGAGAGATATAAAGTGAATTGAGAGATATAAAGTCGGAATTGAGAGATATAAAGTGAGAATGGAGTGAAATAAAGTCAGATTAGATGATATAAAGTCAGAATTGATTGTGAGATATGAAGTCAGAATTGAGTGATATAAAGGGTGGAGGTGGAGTGATATAAAGTCAGAATTGGGTGAGTGATATAAGAGTCAAGAATTGAGAGATATAAAGTCAGGAGTGGTAGGTGATATGAGTCAAATGGAGTGATATAAAGTCAAAGTCAGAGTGGTGATATAAAGTCAGAATTGAGATGTAAGTCAGGGTCAGAGTGATATAAAGTCAGAATTGAGAGATATAAAGTCAGGGTGGAGTGATATAAAGTCAAATTAGTGAGTGATATAAAGTCAAATTGGGAGATATAAAGTCAGGGTGGTGGGTGATATGAAAGTCAAGATTGAGAGATATAAAGTCAGAATTGAGTGATATAAAATCCGAATTGAGTGGAGATATAAAGTCAGAATTGGGTGAGTGATGAAGTCAGGGTCAAGGATATATAAAGTCAGAATTGAGTGATACAAAAGTCGGAGATTGGGTAAGGTGATATGAGTCAAGAATTGAGTGATATAAAGTCAAGGTGTAGGGAGATATAAAAGTCAGAGATTAGTGGTGATATAAAGTCAGGATTGGTGGAGAGATATGAAGTCAGAATTGAGTGAGTGATGTAAAGTCAGAGATTGGAGAGATGTAAAGTCAAATTGAGTGATATAGAGTCGAGTTGGGTGATATAAAGAGTCAAATTGAGTGAAATAAAAGTCAGAATTGAGAGAAATAGAGTCAGAATCGGAGATATGTAAAGTCAGAGATAGGAGTGATATAAAAGTCGAATTGAGATATAGAAGTCAGAGATTGAGTGATATAAAGTCTGAAATTAGAGTGATATAAAGTCAGGGTTCAGAAGATATAAAGTCAGAATTGGAGATATAAAGTCGGGTGGGATATGTAAAGTCGGGGTTGAGTGATATAAGGGAGTCAAAATTGAGTGATATAAAGTCAGAATGGATTGAGATAAAGTCAGAGTTAGGAGATATAAAGTCAGGGTAGAGTGATATAAAGTCAGAATTAGGTGAGTGATGAAAGTCAAATTGGGTGATATAAAGTCAGAATTGAGGAGGGTGATATTAAGTCAGAATTGAGAGATATAAAAGTCAGAATTAGAGTGATATAAAGTCGAATTGAGATATAAAGTCAAATTGAGTGAGTGATATAAAGTCAGGGTTGAGAGATATAAAGTCAGGGTTGAGTGATATAAAGTCAGAATTGAGATATGAAAGTCGGAATTGAGTGATATAAAGTCAATTGAGAGAGATATAAAGTCAAGGTGGAGTGATATAAGTCAGAATTGAGATATAAAGTCAGAATCAGGGTGGGTAGTATAAGTCAGAATTGGATTGGGTGATATAAAGTCAGAATTGGAGATATATGAAGTCAAATTGAGTGATATAAAAATTAGATTAATTGAGTGATATAAGTCAGAGGTGGAGTGATATAAAGTCGAATTGAGTGATATGAAGTCAGAATTGAGAGATATAAAGTCAGAATTAGTGAGAGAGATGAAGTCAGAATTGAGAGATATGAGTCAGGATTGGGTGATATAAAGTCAGAATTGAGAGATATAAAGTCAGAATTGAGTGATATAAAGTCAGAGGTGGAGAAATAAAAAGTCAGAATTGAGAGATATAAAGAGTCAGAAATCGAGTGATATAAAGTCAGAGGAATCGGAGTGATATAAAGTCAAGAATTGAGATATATTAAGAAATTAATTGGTGATATAAAGTCAGAGTTGAGAGATATAAAGTCAGAATTGAGAGATATAAAGTCAGAATTGGAAGTGATATAAAATCCCAAATTGAGAGATATTAAGTCAGGTTAGAGTGATATAAAGTCAGAATTGAGAGATATAAAGGTCGGATTGGAGAGATATAAAGTCAGAATTGAGAGATATAAAGTCAGGGATGAGGAGAGATATAAAGTCAGAATTGGGTAAGGTGATATAAAGTCAGAGATTGAGTGATATAAAGTCAGGGTGCAGGATATATAAAGTCAGGGTGGGGTGATATAAAGTCAGAATTGAGTAGGTGATATGAAAGTCGAATTGAGAGATATAAGGTCAGAATTGAGTGAGTGATATTAAGTCAGAATTGAGTGATATAAAGTCAGAATTGGTAAATATGAAATCGGAATTGAGATATAAAAGTCAGAGAGTAGGTGATATAAAAGAGTCAGAATTGAGAGATATAAAGTCAGAATTTAGTGGAGTGATATAAGAGTCAGAATTAGAGATATAGAGTCAGAATCCGGTGATATAGAGTCAGAATCAAGTGAAGTATAAAGTCAGATTAGTGAGTGATATAAGAGTCAGAATTAGATGATGCTAGAAAGTCAGATTTGGTGGAGTGATATAAAATCAGAAATTGAGAGATATAAAAGTCAGAATTGGTGGAGTGATATAAAGTCAGAGAGAATTGAGAGATATAAAAAAGTCAGAATTGGTAGTATAAAGTCAGAATTGGAGTGATATAAAGTCGGAATTGAAGATATAAAAAGTCAGAATTGAGTGATATAAAGTCAAATTGTGAGATATAAAAGTCAAGTTGAGTGATATAAAGTCGGAATTGGAGTGATATAAAAGTCAAATTGAGAGATATAAAGTCAGAATTGAGAGATATAAAGAGTCAAATTGAGTGATATAAAGTCAGAATTGAAGATATGAAGTCAGAATTGGTGATATAAAGTCAGAATTTGAGTGATATAAAGTCAGAATTGAGAGATATAAAGGTCAGAATTGAGGAGATATAAAGTCAGGTGGAGATATAAAGTCAGAATTGAGGTGATATAAAGTCAGAATTCAGGAGATATAAAGTCAGAATTGTAGTGATATGAAGAATTGGTGAATTGAAACAGGGATATAAAGTCAGAATTGTGTGAGTGATATAAAAGTCAGAAATTGTGTGATATAAAGTCAGAGGTGGGTGATATAGGTGAATTAGGCAGATGAGGGAGATATAAAGTCAGGATTGAGAGCTATAAGAAGTCGGAATTGAGTGATATAAGTCAGGTCAGGAGAGAGATATAAAGTCAGAATTGAGTGATATAAAGTCGAATTGAGATATAAAAGTGGGAATGGGAGATATCAAAGTCAAATTGAGATGATATAAAGTCAGAATTGAGAGATATAAAGTCAGATCAGGTGATACAAGTCAGAATTAGGAGAGATA
Organism: Paracanthobrama guichenoti; assembly: GCA_018749465.1. NCBI lineage: Eukaryota > Metazoa > Chordata > Actinopteri > Cypriniformes > Gobionidae > Paracanthobrama > Paracanthobrama guichenoti. The sequence goes on from CM031955.1 coordinate 38,556,100, forward strand.
TAAAGTCAGGAATTGAGAGATATAAAGTCAAATGGAGTGATATAAAGTCGGAATTGGTGGTGATATGAAGTCAGGATTGATAGATATAAAGTCAGAATTGAGTGAGATCAAAGGTGGGATTGAGTGCTATAAAGTCGAACTGAGAAGATATAAAGTCAGGGTTGGAGTGATAAAGTCAGAATTGGGTGATATAAGAGTCAGAATTGAGTGAATGATATAAAGTCGGAGCAGAGATATGTAGATCCCAGAAGTGGTATATATAAAGTCAAAGTAGCAGTGAAATAAAGTCTGGAAATTGAGTGATACTAAAGTCAGAGATTGAGTGATATAAAGACTAGAATTGAGTGATATAAAGTCAGAATTGAGAGATAAAGTCAAGATTGAGTGATATAAAGTCAAATTAGAGATATAAAGTCAGAATTGAGATATAAAGTCAGAATTAGGTGATATAAGTGAAGTTGCTGTGATATAAAGTCAAGGGTGGAGTGGATGATATAAAGTCAGAGATTGAATTAGGTGATATAAAGTCAAATCAGATTGGGTGATATAAGAGTCAGAATTGGGATAAGTCAAGAGTCAGAATTGGAGTAATATAAAAGTCAGAATTGAGTGAGTGATATAAGTCAGAATTAGGTGATATAAGAGTCAGAATTGGTGATATAAAGTCAGAATTGAGATACAAAGTCAGAATTGAGTGAGTGATATAAAGAGTCAGAATTGAGTGAAAACAAAGTCAGAATTAATTGATATAAGTCTGAATTGAGTGATATAAAGTCAGAATTGAGGTGATGCAAAGTCAAGTTCAGGTAGGTAGTGCAAGTCAGATTGAGAGATATAAGAGTCAGGGTCAGGTGATATGCAAGTCAGAATCGGGAGTGATATAAAAGCAGAATCGAAGGTGATATAAAAGTCAGAATTGAGTGGGTGATATAGAAGTCAAATTGAGTGACCTATAAAGTCAGAATTGAGATGGTGATATAAGAGTGAGATTGGTGGGTGATATAAAGTGAGGTTGAGTGATATAAAGTCAGAGAAATTGAGTGATATAAAGTCAGAATTGAGAGATATGAAGTCAGAAATGAGATGATATAAAGTCAGAGTTGAGAGATATAAAAGTCAGAATTGAGTGAGATAAAGTCAAGAGAATTGAGGAGATATAAAGTCAGAATTGAGATATAAAGTCAGATTGGGATTGATAGAGATAAGTGTCGAGAATTGGGAGATATAAAGTCAGAATTAGGTGAGTGATATAAAGTCAAATTGAGAGATATTAAGTCAGAATTGGTGGTATTATAAAGTCAGGGTCAGGAGACATGGAATTAGAATTGGGAGATACGAAGTTCAAGGTAGGTGATATAAAGTCAGAATTGAGAGCTATTAAAGTCAGAATTGAGTGATGTAAAGTCAAAATTGAGGAAATATAAATTTCGAATTGAAGAGAATATAAAGTCGGAATTGAGAGATACAGAAGTCGGGTGGGTGATATAAGTCAAATTGAGTGGTGATATAAAGTCAGAATTGAAGTGATATAGAGTCAGGGATTGGGAGAAGTGTAAGTCAGGGTGGAGTGATATAAAGTCAGGTGTTGATATAATGTCAGGTGGTGATATGAAGTCAAATTGAGATATATAGTCAAAGTGAAGTGAGTGATATAAAGTGGGAATTGAGTGATATAAAGTCAGAATTGAGTGATATAAAGTCGGAATTGAGATATAAAGTCAGAATTGAGTGATATAAAGTCAAATTGAGAAGATATAAAGTCAGAGATTGAAGATATAAAATCAATGGGTATTGTGATATAAAGTCAGAATTAGAGTGATATAAAGTCAGAATCGATTGAGATATAAGATCCAAATTGAGTGATATTAGATCAGAATTGAGTGATATAAAGTCAGAGATTGAGTGGAAGTGATATAAAGTCAGAAGTCAGAGATATAAGGTCAGATTAGATGATGAAGTGGAGTGAGTGATATAAGTCAGGTGGAAGTGTAAGTTCAGAATTGAGTGATATAAAGTCAAATTGAGTGATATAAAGTCAGAGTGAGTGATATAGTCAGAATTGAGATATATAAAGTCAGAATTGAGTGAGTGATGTAAAGTCCAGAATTAAGTGATATAAAAGTCAGAATTGAGTGAAGTGATAAAGAGTCAGAGGATTGGGTGATATAAAGTCAGAATTGAGATATAAAGTCAGGGTGGTGGGTGATGGGAGTCAGGATTGGTGGTGATATAAGGTCAGGTCCAGGATATATAAGAGTCAGGTGGGTGATATAAAGTCGAGATTGGTGGAGTGATATAGAGTCAGGGT
>CM031955.1:38558507-38595141 GCA_018749465.1 Paracanthobrama guichenoti
GTGGGAGAAAATGCCTTGTTGATGCTAGAGGTCAGGAGGAGAACGGGCCACTTTCTGATTCAAGCTGATAGAAGAGTTAACTTTGACTGAAATAATCCACTCATTACAACCGAGGTATGCAGCAAAGCATTTGTGAAGCCACAACACGCACAACCTTGAGGCGGATGGGTTACAACAGCAGAAGACCCCACCGGCACACTCATCTCCACTACAAATAGAAAAAGAGGCTACACTTGTACAAGCTCAATAAAATTGACAGTTAGAAGACTGGAAAATGTTGCCTGGTCTGATGAGTCTCGATTGTTGAGATATCCAGATGGTAGAGTCAGAATTTGGCGTAAACAGAATGAGAACATGGATCCATCATGCCTTGTTACCACTGCGCAGGCTGAATTATATTATAAGAGGCCCCTAATGCCATGCATCGCTTAAATGTAAATATTAGCCTATAGTTTTATCAATATTATAAAAAAGTATAATTTCAATAAAATATAATAAAATATAATAGAATATATTATAATTCATATAATATAACAATATAATATAAAAAGTATAATTTCATAAAATAATATAATGTAATAATATAACAATATAATATAACAATATAATATAATAATATAACAATATAATATAATTAGTGTAACAATGTCAAACGATTAATATATAACATATATAATTAGTACACACATGCATGTATATATTTAAGAAAATATGTTATATTTATATATATATATATATATATATATATATATATATATATATATACAAATACATTTACAGTAGATGCATGCATGTGTGTGTATTTATATATACATAATAATTATACACAATACACACATATATATTATTTAAAACATGAACTTTATTTTGGATGCGTATTAATCGCTTTGACAGCACTAATTATATTATATTATGTTATATTATATGAATTATAATATATTCTGTTATATTTTATTGAAATTATACTTTTATAATATTGATAAAACTATGAGCTATTATTTACATTGCATGCATTTTTCATATATAATTCATTTTGATATGGTTCATACTGGCCTTTATATATCTTTTATTCCATAAAATACTTTCATAGCATGACGCGTATACTGGAAATATGATGTTTAAACTGTATGGCGAACATATACACATTTTCTATTAAAAATCCATATTTTTGTGGATTCTTTCTGATGTGCCAAAAGTTCTTTTCCTTTTCCCACTCCTCTCTTCCTCCCCTCACATCTCTGGCATCTTCAGCACATCGCCACAGAAGTTGATTGTTCTCTTTTAATTGAATGTTATCTTCCCCGCGCGCTATTTCTGCTCAGGCCGCTTGTTCTGATACAGCTGGCCTGCAATTTGCCGTGTGAATGGATCTGACGGGGGTGGATGAGCCGGAGCGCTGTGAAAAAGTCTCGCCGCAGTCTTAATCAATCGCCTCAGCAGCCTTTCATGTAATGTGACAATTAAGTTCTCCCTCCGGAGTCGAAGCTGAAGGGAAGAAACTCCTCACAACCTTTTGTTACTGCAGCCGGAGGAAGTACGCGTTAACTTCAGCGTGAGTTCTTCAAAGGTTTGGGACTTCATGTATTAACCACTGAACTGAAGAGATGCTAATGGCTCATTTTGCTCTCAGGAGGGAACAGGACTCTAATCATGACTCAGATTTTCATCATCTTTGAGCTATAAATAACTGTATGCTTCCTCGAGAGATAAAATGAGCAGATAAAGTGTGATCTTCTGGCCTCAGACTGAGTAATTTGTTCTTAATTACAGCTGCTTTACCACAATGTCCGGCCATCTGTAGGCAACCTGCAGACCTCAACCAGGTAAGAAGGAATAAATCACGGTTGTTATATATACTCTGCATGTAGTAATACTGTCTAACACTCGATGGCTGCTCTGTCAAGTCCTCGTTCGCCAGTGAGGAACCTGGGTGTGCTCTTTGATACCAATCTTCATTAGAAAGCCACATTTCTAGCTTCTGTAAAACTGCATTCCCACGGCACATGCTTTCAATGCAAAAAATGCTGAACAGTTAGTTCATGCTCATGACCTCAAGGCTAGATTATTGTAATGCTTTACCGGGTGGCTGCCCTGCTCGCTAATAAACAAACCCAGCTGCTCCAAAAACGCAGCAGCTCGAAAGCCTTACTAGAACCAGGAAGTGTGACCATATTAGCCCGGTTCTGTCAACAAACACGCTTGTTTATAGACTAAACACGTAATGCTTACGTGCAACCCAGCAGACCTCAACCAGGTAAGATGGAATAAATCACAGTTGTTATATCACTGCAATCACGGCTGTCACCGCTCTCACAGATTCACGCTGCTGTTTACAGAAAGATGATAACAGTATCATTTCAAAACTATTTCAAAACCTATTTAAAAGTTTGTGTTCTCAAGCCACTAAACTGTTGCCATGTGAAATAATGCATTTAAAGTTTTCTTTTTAGTTAAAAATGGTGTTGTGTAAGTGCATGGCCCCAAAGTAATTATTATATTTTTTTATATATACAATGGAAATGAATCAATCAAAAAACTTACTTTAGCTGCACAATAACTTTTTGTAGAGCTGATGTACAGCCAAAACAATCTCTTTCCATTCATTTCCTATTATCCCTGTAAAGCTGCCTCTTGAAACACTGTATTGTAAAAGCGCCTATATAAATAAAGGTGACTTGACTTGACTTATAATAAACTAAAAATATAACTATAACAAAAAAACAAAAAGCATTTTCCTTAACTGAAAAAACTTAAAACTTAAATAACTAAAATAATTAAATTATTTTAAATTAAAATTAAAAATTAATAAAAACTATAAACATTTTTAAGTCAATAATAAAATGATGGAAAATATTAAAAAAATCTAAATATAAAAGAAACTATAATAGTAACTCAATAACACAGTGAATAAATAATAATAATAATAATAATAATAAAATAGTAAAACTAAAAGTAAAACTTATTATAATAAATTATTTTGCTCCTCCCAAAAATGTAATTTTAGTAAGAAAAAGTGAATTTGGTAGGCTACCACCATGTTTTTTGGACATGTACCACATTAACACCATGTTTTTGGGACACAGAACATGGTTTTGTTGATACCATGTTTTTTGGGGGGTTTTTTGGAGTAAATACTATGGTAACATCATGGTATTTCTTTGACATGTAATGGTAATCATGATATATGGTAAAGGACTATGGATATAATCAGTACCATGGTACTGTGTATATTCAAGCATGGTACAGTACTTTTTTGTAAACTAAATTTGGCCTCAAATTTGAAAAGCTCATGTATTAACACAACCAGAAAAGAGAAACGCGTCTCAACCCCTTCATGTTGCTCAGCATTCTAAAACGGTGATCCGAACATCTTACTGTATAATAACACATTTCTGCACATATATACACTCATTAAATGCACATTCACACTCAACATGCCTTACACACACACGCACATACAGGTACATACACATGCTGCTGAGACTTATTTGCAGGTTTTGAATAATCTATATTTTGTTTTTGATGAATAGTGCATCACAGCATATGGAGTTCCTCTGGTCATAGTCAAGGTTCCAAGCGGAATGCACAGAATTCCAAACAAGGCTCGTGGGAAGGTGCAGAGGCCGGAGAGATCACAGCGCAGCAGGCCACCAAACAAAACCCATCTTTAAATTCACACGGCTTATCCTTCCTTCCTTATCTACACCATGGAATAAAAAAACGTATTTCACAATTCAGACTTTTCTTCTCAGCATTTATATATCATAAATCATTATTTAATTCAAAACGCTTTCCTCGCACTCCTAAGAAAAAGGCCAGAGATGCGAGATATAAACTTGGATTTGTGAGAGAAGAAAAGTCTGAATTTGAAGTAAGAGCCTTTATTCATTTAGTGGAGATGAAACAGAATTGCAAGATGTAATTCAGAATTCCAAGATACACTTGGTACTTCAAGAAAAAGAAAAAGAAAAAAAAAAAGTCTAAATTGCAAGATGTAAACTCAGAATTCCAAGAAAAAAGTCAGAATTACGGGATAAAAAGTGGCAATTGCTTATTTTTTGAATCTGTGGCAGAAACAAGCTTCCTGCTGGATGACGAGCTTCAACAAGAAAACGGCGGGCATTAGTTATGTGAGCGTGTTCGCTGCAGAGGCCGCCTCTTAATAACCCTGGCAGAGAACACGCTCATCTGGACATGCTTCGAGCTTCCACGAGCGGCTGTTTGTCCTGTACAGCTGGGGCTTATCGAGGAGCGGGCGACCGGGAAGCGATGCGGACAATGAGATGCAGAGCTTGAGATTTAGCTTGGGATATGTAGGGATTTGCCAGACGCTCAGGCACGCCGAAAACAAATTGGCGAGCCACAATCACAGGCGACTCGTTAACTAGCAGGAACTGGCTTGGAGTGGGCGGGTCTGGCCGGGCGTGGTGGGTTGAGCAGGTGTTGTAATAGTAACACGGGTCTCCTCGAAGGCGTGTGTGTTTTCATCTTTAAGTGTTGTCTAATGACTCATTTCTTTACCGCTAATTGGCCTTGTTTCATATGAAACGCTTGTGCACCAGAAATATTCCTCAGCTTTTTGATGTTAATCGTCTTGCTTTAACAAAAGAAATCTTTGCAGTGCATGCTCTTATAAAGTTTCTATTAAGAGATTTCTAATGTAAAAACACACTTGTGCATGTGTTTGTTCTAATACAGTCCAAGCCAACATGAAACAGCATTTGCAACACGTTGTACTTCTGTAATGTGATGCACTTCAGATATTCAATGAGAAAAAATGTAGGTCAGACTTGATTTGATCTATCAGGAGCTGACTGGATTGTAAAACCAGCATGAAGGTTCAGAGAGTTTTCTGTGGCGGTCGCTCATTTGGCACATCTAACACTAGAAGTATGCGACTGCATCTCAAGCCAATCACCTGAGCTGTAAATGCAATGTGACTGATCACTCTATATTAGAAGGAAAACACAAGTCTGTCTCATGCAGTTAAAAGCCCTGTTTCAAATAATGTGACTTGAAAGAAATTATTTTGTCAAAACACATGGCTAATTTTAAGTGGCTGTCAATAAAGAGAAATGTGTTATTTTCCCACAAAATGATGTAGTTTCTGACATCTGTCAGCAGGGCTTGACTGGCACAAAGGAAAGTCGTGTTGTACATTCAAAAATAAAATGCATGTATTCCACTAGAATAATGTGCACTAAATGAATATCCCAGTAAGACCAGGAATTGCATGTACACATAGACTTGCATTTGGGTAAAATGTCTTCTACTGGTTAGAGAGTAAATAATTGGGTATTGATTGTTTAATGAAGTGCCTGTGAGCAGCCACTTTTAAATCTGTGTCCTAACAGTCATAAATAGCATGCAAGAATGATTGCTTCAAACCGTAGTGTGCTGAAAACAGTCAAAGACTCCCATATGATCTACTTATTTGGTGCATATTTAAAGTTCATGCTCTTGGCTAATATTTTCCAAAGTCCCTTAAATCTTCATTTATAGATAAACTGCATTTAACTATGGTGGCTTGTTTCTGCCACAGAATAAAAATAAAAGGTAATTGCAACTTTTATCTCAGAATTGGAGTGATATAAAGTCAGAATTGAGAGATATAAAGTCAGAATTGAGTGATATAAAGTCAGAATTGAGTGAGTGATATAAAGTCAGAATTGAGAGATATAAAGTCAGAATTGAGTGATATAAAGTCAGAATTGAGAGATATAAAGTCAGAATTGAGAGATATAAAGTCAGAATTGAGTGAATGATATAAAGTCAGAATTGAGGAGTATAAAAGTCAGAATTGAGAGATATAAAGTCAGAATTGAGTGAGTGATATAAAGTCAGAATTGAGTGATATAAAGTCAGAATTGAGTGGAGTGATATAAAGTCAGAATTGAGTGATATAAAGTCAGAATTGAGAGATATAAAGTCAGAATTGAGAGATATAAAAGTCAGAATTGAGAGATATAAAGTCAGAATTGAGAGATATAAAGTCAGAATTGAGAGATATAAAGTCAGAATTGAGAGATATAAAGTCAGAATCTGAGTGATATAAAGTCAGAATTGAGTGAGTGATATAAAGTCAGAATTGAGTGATATAAAGTCAGAATTGAGTGAGTGATATAAAGTCAGAATTGAGGAGTGATATAAAGTCAGAATTGAGGATATAAAGTCAGAATTGAGAGATATAAAGTCAGAATTGAGAGATATAAAGTCAGAATTGAGAGATATAAAGTCAGAATTGGAGGAGTGATATAAAGTCAGAATTGAGTGATATAAAGTCAGAATTGAGGAGTGATATAAAGTCAGAATTGAGATATAAAGTCAGAATTGAGTGAGTGATATAAAGTCAGAATTGAGAGATATAAAGTCAGAATTGAGGATATAAAGTCGGAATTGAGATATAAAGTCAGAATTGAGTGATATAAAGTCAGAATTGAGAGATATAAAGTCAGAATTGAGAGATATAAAGTCAGAATTGAGATATAAAGTCAGAATCGAGTGATATAAAGTCAGAATCGAGTGATATAAAGTCAGAATTGAGATATATAAAGTCAGAATTGAGTGATATAAAGTCAGAATTGAGTGAGTGATATAAAGTCAGAATTGAGAGATATAAAGTCAGAATTGAGGATATAAAGTCAGAATTGAGAGATATAAAGTCAGAATTGAGAGATATAAAGTCAGAATTGAGAGATATAAAGTCGGAATTGAGAGATATAAAGTCAGGATTGAGTGATATAAAGTCAGAATTGAGAGATATAAAGTCAGAATTGAGAGATATAAAGTCGGAATTGAGTGATATAAAGTCAGAATTGAGAGATATAAAGTCAGAATTGAGAGATATAAAGTCAGAATTGAGTGATATAAAGTCAGAATCGAGTGATATAAAGTCAGAATTGAGAGATATAAAGTCGGAATTGAGAGATATAAAGTCAGAATTGAGTGATATAAAGTCAGAATTGAGAGATATAAAGTCGGAATTGAGAGATATAAAGTCAGGATTGAGTGATATAAAGTCAGAATTGAGATATATAAAGTCAGGAATTGAGTGATATAAAGTCAAATTGAGTGAGATATAAAGTCAGAATTGAGAGATATAAAGTCAGAATTGAGGAGTGATATAAAGTCAGAATTGAGAGATATAAAGTCAGAATTGAGAGATATAAAGTCAGAATTGAGAGATATAAAGTCGGAATTGAGAGATATAAAGTCAGGATTGAGTGATATAAAGTCAGAATTGAGAGATATAAAGTCAGAATTGAGAGATATAAAGTCGGAATTGAGTGGATATAAAGTCAGAATTGAGAGATATAAAGTCAGAACTGAGAGATATAAAGTCAGAATTGAGGATATAAAGTCAGAATCGAGTGATATAAAGTCAGAATTGAGAGATATAAAGTCGGAATTGAGAGATATAAAGTCAGAATTGAGTGATATAAAGTCAGACTTGAGAGATATTAAGTCAGAATTGAGGAGTGATATAAAGTCAGAATTGAGAGATATAAAGTCGGAATTGAGAGATATAAAGTCAGAATTGAGTGATATAAAGTCAGAATTGAGTGATATAAAGTCAGAATTGAGAGGAGTGATATAAAGTCAGAATTGAGTGATATAAAGTCAGAATTGAGAGATATAAAGTCAGAATTGAGTGATATAAAGTCAGAATTGAGTGATATAAAGTCAGAACTGAGTGAGTGATATAAAGTCAGAATTGAGATATAAAGTCAGAATTGAGGAGTGATATAAAGTCAGAATTGAGAGATATAAAGTCAGAATTGAGTGATATAAAGTCGGAATTGAGATATAAAGTCAGAATTGAGTGATATAAAGTCAGAATTGAGAGATATAAAGTCAGAATTGAGAGATATAAAGTCAGAATTGAGATATAAAGTCAGAATCGAAAGTGATATAAAGTCAGAATCGAAAGTGATATAAAGTCAGAATTGAGTGATATAAAAGTCAGAATTGAGAGATATAAAGTCGGAATTGAGAGATATAAAGTCGGAATTGAGTGATATAAAGTCAGAATTGAGTGATATAAAGTCAGAATTGAGATATAAAGTCAGAATTGAGTGATATAAAGTCGGAATTGAGTGAGTGATATAAAGTCAGAATTGAGAGATATAAAGTCAGAATTGAGTGATATAAAGTCAGAATTGAGAGATATAAAGTCAGAATTGAGAGATATAAAGTCGGAATTGAGAGATATAAAGTCAGGATTGAGTGATATAAAGTCAGAATTGAGAGATATAAATTCGGAATTGAGTGATATAATGTCGGAATTGAGTGATATAAAGTCAGAATTGAGAGATATAAAGTCAAAATTGAGAGATATAAAGTCGGAATTGAGGAGTGATATAAAGTCAGAATTGAGAGATATAAAGTCAGAATTGAGTGATATAAAGTCAGAATTGAGTGATATAAAGTGAGAATTGAGTGATATAAAGTCGGAATTGAGATATAAAGTCAGAATTGAGTGATATAAAGTCAGAATTGAGAGATATAAAGTCAGAATTGAGAGATATAAAGTCAGAATTGAGTGAGTGATATAAAGTCAGAATTGAGGATATAAAGTCAGAATTGATTGAGAGATATAAAGTCAGAATTGAGTGATATAAAGTCAGAATTGAGTGATATAAAGTCAGAATTGAGTGATATAAAGTCAGAACTGAGTGAGTGATATAAAGTCAGAATTGAGATATAAAGTCAGAATTGAGTGAGTGATATAAAGTCAGAATTGAGAGATATAAAGTCAGAATTGAGTGATATAAAGTCGGAATTGAGATATAAAGTCAGAATTGAGTGATATAAAGTCAGAATTGAGAGATATAAAGTCAGAATTGAGAGATATAAAGTCAGAATTCTGAGATATAAAGTCAGAATTGAGTGATATAAAGTCAGAATTGAGAGATATAAAGTCGGAATTGAGAGATATAAAGTCGGAATTGAGTGATATAAAGTCAGAATTGAGTGATATAAAGTCAGAATTGAGATATAAAGTCAGAATTGAGTGAGTGATATAAAGTCAGAATTGAGGAGTGATATAAAGTCAGAATTGAGATATATAAAGTCAGAATTGAGTGATATAAAGTCGGAATTGGAGGAGTGATATAAAGTCAGAATTGAGTGATATAAAGTCGGAATTGAGTGATATAAAGTCAGAATTGAGATATAAAGTCAGAATTGAGTGAGTGATATAAAGTCAGAATTGAGAGATATAAAGTCAGAATTGAGTGATATAAAGTCGGAATTGAGATATAAAGTCAGAATTGAGTGATATAAAGTCAGAATTGAGAGATATAAAGTCAGAATTGAGAGATATAAAGTCAGAATTGAGATATAAAAGTCAGAATCGAGTGATATAAAGTCAGAATCGAGGATATAAAGTCAGAATTGAGATATATAAAGTCAGAATTGAGTGATATAAAGTCGGAATCTGAGTGAGTGATATAAAGTCAGAATTGAGAGATATAAAGTCAGAATTGAGAGATATAAAGTCAGGATTGAGAGATATAAAGTCAGGATTGAGTGATATAAAGTCAGAATTGAGAGATATAAAGTCTGGAATTGAGTGATATAAAGTCAGAATTGAGAGATATAAAGTCAGAATTGAGAGATATAAAGTCAGAATTGAGTGATATAAAGTCAGAATTGAGTGATATAAAGTCAGAATTGAGAGATATTAAGTCAGAATTGAGTGATATAAAGTCAGAATTGAGAGATATAAAGTCGGAATTGAGAGATATAAAGTCAGAATTGAGTGATATAAAGTCAGAATTGAGAGATATTAAGTCAGAATTGAGTGATATAAAGTCAGAATTGAGAGATATAAAGTCGGAATTGAGAGATATAAAGTCAGAATTGAGTGATATAAAGTCAGAATTGAGGAGTGATATAAAGTCAGAATTGAGATATAAAGTCAGAATTGGAGTGAGTGATATAAAGTCAGAATTGAGAGATATAAAGTCAGAATTGAGTGATATAAAGTCGGAATTGAGATATAAAGTCAGAATTGAGTGATATAAAAGTCAGAATTGAGAGATATAAAGTCAGAATTGAGAGATATAAAGTCAGAATTGAGATATAAAGTCAGAATCGAGTGATATAAAGTCAGAATCGAAAGTGATATAAAGTCAGAATCGAAAGTGATATAAAGTCAGAATTGAGTGATATAAAGTCGGAATTGAGTGAGTGATATAAAGTCAGAATTGAGAGATATAAAGTCAGAATTGAGAGATATAAAGTCAGAATTGAGTGATATAAAGTCAGAATTGAGAGATATAAAGTCAGAATTGAGAGATATAAAGTCGGAATTGAGAGATATAAAGTCGGAATTGAGAGATATAAAGTCAGGATTGAGTGATATAAAGTCAGAATTGAGAGATATAAAGTCGGAATTGAGTGATATAATGTCGGAATTGAGTCGGAATTGAGTGATATAAAGTCAGAATTGAGAGATATAAAGTCAGAATTGAGTGATATAAAAGTCAGAATTGAGTGATATAAAGTCGGAATTGAGATATGTCAGAATGAGTGATATAAAGTCAGAATTGAGAGATATAAAGTCAGAATTGAGAGATATAAAGTCAGAATTGAGGAGTGATATAAAGTCAGAATTGAGTGATATAAAGTCAGAATTGATTGAGAGATATAAAGTCAGAATTGAGTGATATAAAGTCAGAATTGAGTGATATAAAGTCAGAATTGAGTGAGTGATATAAAGTCAGAATTGAGATATAAAGTCAGAATTGAGTGAGTGATATAAAGTCAGAATTGAGTGATATAAAGCCTGAATTGAGATATAAAGTCAGAATTGAGTGATATAAAGTCAGAATTGAGTGATATAAAGTCAGAATTGAGAGATATAAAGTCAGAATTGAGATATAAAGTCAGAATTGGAGGATATAAAGTCAGAATTGAGTGATATAAAGTCAGAATTGAGATATAAAGTCAGAATTGAGGAGTGATATAAAGTCAGAATTGAGTGAGTGATATAAAGTCAGAATTGAGATATATAAAGTCAGAATTGAGTGATATAAAGTCGGAATTGAGTGAGTGATATAAAGTCAGAATTGAGTGATATAAAGTCGGAATTGAGTGATATAAAGTCAGAATTGAGATATAAAGTCAGAATTGAGTGAGTGATATAAAGTCAGAATTGAGAGATATAAAGTCAGAATTGAGTGATATAAAGTCGGAATTGAGATATAAAGTCAGAATTGAGTGATATAAAGTCAGAATTGAGAGATATAAAGTCAGAATTGAGAGATATAAAGTCAGAATTGAGATATAAAAGTCAGAATCGAGTGAATAAAGTGATATAAAGTCAGAATTGAGTGATATAAAGTCAGAATTGAGATATATAAAGTCAGAATTGAGTGATATAAAGTCGGAATTGAGTGAGTGATATAAAGTCAGAATTGAGAGATATAAAGTCAGAATTGAGTGATATAAAGTCAGAATTGAGAGATATAAAGTCAGAAATTGAGAGATATAAAGTCAGAATTGAGAGATATCGTGAATTGAGAAATAAAGGAATTGAGAGATATAAAGTCAGGATTGAGTGATATAAAGTCAGAATTGAGAGATATAAATTGAATTGAGTGATATAATGTCGGAATTGAGTGATATAAAGTCAGAATTGAGAGATATAAAGTCGAAATTGAGAGATATAAAGTCAGAATTGAGTGATATAAAGTCAGAATTGAGGATATAAAGTCGGAATTGAGATATAAAGTCAGAATTGAGTGATATAAAGTCAGAATTGAGAGATATAAAGTCAGAATTGAGAGATATAAAGTCAGAATTATTGAGATATATAAAGTCAGAATGAGTGAAGTCGGAATTGAGTGAATAGTCAGAATTGAGAGATATAAAGTCAGAATTGGAGGAGAGTGATATAAATGTAGTCAGAATTGAGAGATATAAAGTCAGAATTGAGAGATATAAAGTCAGAATTGAGTGATATAAAGTCGGAATTCTGAGATATAAAAGTCAGAATTGAGTGATATAAAGTCAGAATTGAGAGATATAAAGTCAGAATTGAGAGATATAAAGTCAGAATTGAGTGAGTGATATAAAGTCAGAATTGAGAGATATAAAGTCAGAATTGGAGTCAGAGGAGTGATATAAAGTCAGAATTGAGAGATATAAAGTCAGAATTGAGTGATATAAAGTCTGGAATTGAGATATAAAGTCAGAATTGAGTGATATAAAGTCAGAATTGAGAGAAATAAAGTCAGAATTGAGATATAAAGTCAGAATTGAGTGATATAAAGTCAGAATTGGAGATATATAAAGTCAGGAATTTGAATTGAGTCAGAATCTGGAGATATAAAGTCAGAATTGAGTGATATAAAGTCAGAATTGAGAGATATAAAGTCAGAATTGAGAGAGACATAAAGTCAGAATTGAGAGATATAAAGTCGGAATTGAGTGATATAAAGTCAGAATTGAGTGATATAAAGTCAGAATTGATTGAGAGATATAAAGTCAGAATTGAGAGATATAAAGTCAGAATTGAGTGATATAAAGTCAGAATTGAGTGAGTGATATAAAGTCAGAATTGAGATATAAAGTCAGAATTGAGTGGAGTGATATAAAGTCAGAATTGAGAGATATAAAGTCAGAATTGAGAGATATAAAGTCAGAATTGATGATATAAAGTCAGAATTGAGTGATATAAAAGTCAGAATTGAGATATAAAGTCAGAATTGAGTGATATAAAGTCAGAATTGAGAGATATAAAGTCAGAATTGAGAGATATAAAGTCGGAATTGAGTGATATAAAGTCAGAATTGAGCGATATAAAGTCGAATTGAGATATAAAGTCAGAATTGAGATATAAAGTCAGAATTGAGTGAGTGATATAAAGTCAGAATTCGAGATATAAAGTCAGAATGAGTGATATAAAGTCAGAATTGAGATATATAAAGTCAGAATTGAGTGATATAAAGTCGGAATTGAGTGAGTGATATAAAGTCAGAATTGAGTGATATAAAGTCGGAATTGAGGATATAAAGTCAGAATTGAGATATAAAGTCAATTGAATATAAAGTCAGAATTGAGTGATATAAAGTCAGAATTGAGAGATATAAAGTCAGAATTGAGTGATATAAAGTCGGAATTGAGAGATATAAAGTCAGAATTGAGTGATATAAAGTCAGAATTGAGAGATATAAAGTCAGAATTGAGTGAGATATAAAGTCAGAATTGAGTGATATATAAAGTCAGAATCGAGTGATATAAAGTCAGAATTGAGATATAAAGTCAGAATTGAGTGATATAAAAGTCAGAATTGAGTGATATAAAGTCAGAACTGAGAGATATAAAGTCAGAATTGAGAGATATAAAGTCAGAATTGAGAGATATAAAGTCAGAATTGAGTGATATAAAGTCAGAATTGAGAGATATAAAGTCAGAATTGAGGAGTGATATAAAGTCAGAATTGAGAGATATAAAGTCAGAATTGAGAGATATAAAGTCAGAATTGAGTGATATAAAGTCAGAATTGAGTGATATAAAGTCAGAATTGAGAGATATTAAGTCAGAATTGAGTGATATAAAGTCAGAATTGAGAGATATAAAGTCTGAATCTGAGAGATATAAAGTCAGAATTGAGTGATATAAAAGTCAGAATTGAGAGATATAAAGTCAGAATTGAGTGATATAAAGTCAGAATTGAGAGATATAAAGTCAGAATTGAGAGATATAAAAGTCAGAATTGAGTGATATAAAGTCAGAATTGGAGTGATATAAAGTCAGAATTGAGTGATATAAAGTGAATTGAGATATAAAAGTCAGAATTGAGAGATATAAAGTCAGAATTGAGAGATATAAAGTCAGAATTGAGTGATATAAAGTCAGAATTGAATATGAGTGAGTGATATAAAGTCAGAATTGAGATATAAAGTCAGAATTGAGTGAGTGATATAAAGTCAGAATTGAGAGATATAAAGTCAGAATTGAGTGAGTGATATAAAGTCAGAATCGGAGGAGTATATAAAGTCGAATTGAGATATAAAAAGTCAGAATTGAGTGATATAAAGTCAGAATTGAGAGATATAAAGTCAGAATTGAGAGATATAAAGTCAGAATTGAGAGATATAAAGTCAGAGTTGAGAGATATAAAGTCAGAATTGGAGTGATATAAAGTCAGAATTGAGAGATATAAAGTCAGAATTGAGATATATAAAGTCAGAATTGAGAGATATAAAGTCAGAATTGAGAGAGATATAAAGTCAGAATTGAGTGATATAAAGTCAGAATTGAGATATAAAAAAGTCAGAATTGAGATATAAAGTCAGAATTGAGTGATATAAAGTCAGAATTGAGAGATATAAAGTCAGAATTGAGAGATATAAAGTCAGAATTGAGAGATATAAAGTCAGGATTGAGTGATATAAAGTCAGAATTGAGAGTGATATAAAGTCAGAATTGAGTGATATAAAGTCAGAATTGAGAGATATAAAGTCAGAATTGAGAGATATAAAGTCAGAATTGAGTGATATAAAAGTCAGAATTGAGTGATATAAAGTCAGAATTGAGAGATATAAAGTCAGAATTGAGTGATATAAAGTCAGAATTGAGAGATATAAAGTCGGAATTGAGAGATATAAAGTCAGAATTGAGTGATATAAAGTCAGAATTGAGAGATATAAAGTCAGAATTGAGTGATATAAAGTCAGAATTGAGAGATATAAAGTCGGAATTGAGAGATATAAAGTCAGAATTGAGTGATATAAAGTCAGAATTGGAGAGATATAAAGTCAGAATTGAGGAGTGATATAAAGTCAGAATTGAGAGATATAAAGTCAGAATTGAGTGATATAAAGTCAGAATTGAGATATATCAGAATTGAGATATAAAGTGAGTTGAGTGATATAAAGTCAGAATTGAGATATATAAAGTCAGAATTGAGTGAGTGATATAAAGTCAGAATTGAGAGATATAAAGTCAGAATTGAGTGATATAAAGTCAGAATTGAGATATATAAGTCAGAATTGAGTGATATAAAGTCAGAATTGAGAGATATAAAGTCAGAATTGAGAGATATAAAGTCAGAATTGAGATATAAAGTCAGAGTTGAGAGATATAAAGTCAGAATTGGAGGATATAAAGTCGGAATTGAGATATAAAGTCAGAATTGAGAGATATAAAGTCAAAGAATTGAGAGATATAAAGTCAGAATTGAGTGATATAAAGTCGGAATTGAGATATAAAAGTCAGAATTGAGATATAAAGTCAGAATTGAGTGATATAAAGTCAGAATTGAGAGATATAAAGTCGGAATTCGGAGAGATATAAAGTCGGAATTGAGTGATATAAAGTCGTGAATTGAGTGATATAAAGTCAGAATTGAGAGATATAAAGTCAGAATTGAGTGATATAAAGTCGGAATTGAGATATAAAGTCAGAATTGAAGTGAGTGATATAAAGTCAGAATTGAGTGATATAAAGTCAGAATTGAGAGATATAAAGTCAGAATTGAGAGATATAAAGTCGGAATTGAGAGATATAAAGTCGGAATTGAGGATATAAAGTCAGAATTGAGAGATATAAAGTCGGAATTGAGAGATATAAAGTCAGGATTGAGTGATATAAAGTCAGAATTGAGAGATATAAAGTCGGAATTGAGTGATATAAAGTCGGAATTGAGTGATATAAAGTCAGAATTGAGAGATATAAAGTCAGAATTGAGAGATATAAAAGTCAGAATTGAGTGATATAAAGTCAGAATTGGAGTGAGTGATATAAAGTCAGAATTGAGATATAAAGTCAGAATTGAGTGATATAAAGTCAGAATTGAGAGATATAAAGTCAGAATTGAGAGATATAAAGTCAGAATTGAGAGGAGTGATATAAAGTCAGAATTGAGTGATATAAAGTCAGAATTGATTGAGATATAAAGTCAGAATTGAGTGATATAAAGTCAGAATTGAGTGGATATAAAGTCAGAATTGAGTGAGTGATATAAAGTCAGAATTGAGATATAAAGTCAGAATTGAGAGTGATATAAAGTCAGAATTGAGTGATATAAAGTCAGAATTGAGATATAAAGTCAGAATTGAGGATATAAAGTCAGAATTGAGTGATAGTGATATAAAGTCAGAATTGAGTGATATAAAGTCAGAATTGAGTGATATAAAGTCAGAATTGAGAGAGTGATATAAAGTCAGAATTGAGATATATAAAGTCAGAATTGAGTGATATAAAGTCAGAATTGAGTGATATAAAGTCAGAATTGAGATATATAAGTCAGAATTGAGAATTGAGTGATATAAAGTCAGAATTGAGTGAGTGATATAAAGTCAGAATTGAGAGATATAAAGTCAGAATTGAGTGATATAAAGTCAGAATTGAGTGATATAAAGTCAGAATCTGAGAGATATTAAGTCAGAATTGAGTGATATAAAGTCAGAATTGAGAGATATAAAGTCAGAATTGAGAGATATAAAGTCAGAATTGAGTGATATAAAGTCAGAATTGAGAGATATAAAGTCAGAATTGAGTGATATAAAGTCAGAATTGAGAGATATAAAGTCGGAATTGAGAGATATAAAGTCAGAATTGAGTGATATAAAGTCAGAATTGAGAGATATAAAGTCAGAATTGAGAGATATAAAGTCAGAATTGAGTGATATAAAGTCAGAATTGAGTGATATAAAGTCAGAATCTGAGTGATATAAAGTCAGAATTGAGGAGTGATATAAAGTCAGAATTGAGTGATATAAAGTCAGAATTGAGTGAGTGATATAAAGTCAGAATTGAGAGATATAAAGTC
Organism: Paracanthobrama guichenoti; assembly: GCA_018749465.1. Lineage (NCBI taxonomy): Eukaryota > Metazoa > Chordata > Actinopteri > Cypriniformes > Gobionidae > Paracanthobrama > Paracanthobrama guichenoti. Next base: position 38,575,294 of record CM031955.1, read on the forward strand.
AGAATTGAGGATATAAAGTCAGAATCTGAGAGATATAAAGTCAGAATTGAGAGATATAAAGTCAGAATTGAGAGATATAAAGTCAGAATTGAGAGATATAAAGTCAGAATTGAGTGATATAAAGTCAGAATTGAGAGATATAAAGTCAGAATTGAGAGATATAAAGTCAGAATTGAGTTGAGAGATATAAAGTCAGAATTGAGAGATATAAAGTCAGAATTGAGAGATATAAAGTCAGAATTGAGAGATATAAAGTCAGAATTGAGTGATATAAAGTCGGAATTGAGATATAAAGTCAGAATTGAGTGATATAAAGTCAGAATTGAGAGATATAAAGTCAGAATTGAGAGATATAAAGTCAGAATTGAGAGTGATATAAAGTCAGAATTGAGAGATATAAAGTCAGAATTGAGTGAGTGATATAAAGTCAGAATTGAGAGATATAAAGTCAGAATTGAGTGGATATAAAGTCGGAATTGAGTGATATAAAGTCAGAATTGAGTGATATAAAGTCAGAATTGAGTGATATAAAGTCGGAATTGAGAGATATAAAAGTCAGAATTGAGTGATATAAAGTCAGAATTGAGAGATATAAAGTCAGAATTGAGAGATATAAAGTCAGAATTGAGAGTGATATAAAGTCAGAATTGAGAGATATAAAGTCAGAATTGAGAGATATAAAGTCAGAATTGAGAGATATAAAGTCAGAATTGAGTGATATAAAGTCAGAATTGAGATATAAAGTCAGAATTGAGAGATATAAAGTCAGAATTGAGAGATATAAAGTCAGAATTGAGTGATATAAAGTCAGAATTGAGTGATATAAAGTCGGAATTGAGATATAAAAGTCAGAATTGAGATATAAAGTCAGAATTGAGAGATATAAAGTCAGAATTGAGAGATATAAAAGTCAGAATTGAGTGATATAAAGTCAGAATTGAGTGATATAAAGTCAGAATTGAGTGAGTGATATAAAGTCAGAATTGAGTGATATAAAGTCAGAATTGAGTGAGTATAAAAGTCAGAATTGGAGTGATATAAAGTCAGAATTGAGAGTGATATAAAGTCAGAATTGAGGAGTGATATAAAGTCAGAATTGAGTGATATAAAGTCAGAATGAGTGATATAAAGTCAGAATTGAGTGATATAAAGTCAGAATTGAGATATAAAGTCAGAATTGGAGTGATGATATAAAGTCAGAATTGAGATATAAAGTCAGAATTGAGTGATATAAAGTCAGAATTGAGATATAAAGTCAGAATTGAGGATATAAAGTCAGAATTGAGTGATATAAAGTCAGAATTGAGAGATATAAAGTCAGAATTGAGATATAAAGTCAGAATTGAGAGATATAAAGTCAGAATTGGAGTGAGTGATATAAAGTCAGAATTGAGTGATATAAAGTCGGAATTGAGTGATATAAAGTCAGAATTGAGGATATAAAGTCAGAATTGAGAGATATAAAGTCAGAATTGAGAGATATAAAGTCAGAATTGAGTGATATAAAAGTCAGAATTGAGATATAAAGTCAGAATTGAGTGATATAAAGTCAGAATTGAGAGATATAAAGTCAGAATTGAGAGATATAAAGTCAGAATTGAGATATAAAGTCAGAATTGAGTGATATAAAGTCAGAATTGAGTGATATAAAGTCAGAATTGAGATATATAAAGTCAGAATTGAGTGGATATAAAGTCAGAATTGAGATATAAAGTCAGAATCTGAGTGATATAAAGTCAGAATTGAGAGTGATATAAAGTCAGAATTGAGAGATATAAAGTCAGAATTGAGGAGAGATATAAAGTCAGAATTGAGAGATATAAAGTCAGAATTGAGAGATATAAAGTCAGAATTGAGAGATATAAAGTCAGAATTGAGTGATATAAAGTCAGAATTGAGAGATATAAAGTCAGAATTGGAGATATAAAGTCAGAATTGAGTGATATAATGTCAGAATTGAGTGATATAAAGTCAGAATTGAGAGATATAAAGTCGGAATTGAGAGATATAAAGTCAGAATTGAGAGATATAAAGTCAGAATTGAGTGATATAAAGTCAGAATTGAGATATAAAGTCAGAATTGAGTGATATAAAGTCAGAATTGAGAGATATAAAGTCAGAATTGAGAGATATAAAGTCAGAATTGAGTGAGTGATATATAAAGTCAGAATTGAGAGATATAAAGTCAGAATTGAGTGAGTGATATAAAGTCAGAATTGAGAGATATAAAGTCAGAATTGAGAGGATATAAAGTCAGAATTGAGAGATATAAAGTCAGAATTGAGTGAGATATAAAGTCAGAATTGAGTGATATAAAGTCGGAATTGAGATATAAAGTCAGAATTGAGAGATATAAAGTCAGAATTGAGAGATATAAAGTCAGAATTGAGAGATATAAAGTCAGAATTGAGTGAGTGATATAAAGTCAGAATTGAGAGATATAAAGTCAGAATTGAGTGAGTGATATAAAGTCAGAATTGAGAGATATAAAGTCAGAATTGAGTGATATAAAGTCGGAATTGAGATATAAAGTCAGAATTGAGTGATATAAAGTCAGAATTGAGAGAAATAAAGTCAGAATTGAGATATAAAGTCAGAATTGAGTGATATAAAGTCGAATTGAGATATAAAGTCAGAATTGAGATATAAAGTCAGAATTGAGTGATATAAAGTCAGAATTGAGAGATATAAAGTCGGAATTGAGAGATATAAAGTCAGAATTGAGAGATATAAAGTCGGAATTGAGTGGATATAAAGTCAGAATTGAGTGATATAAAGTCAGAATTGATTGAGAGATATAAAGTCAGAATTGAGTGATATAAAGTCAGAATTGAGTGATATAAAGTCAGAATTGAGTGAGTGATATAAAGTCAGAATTGAGAGATATGTGTCAGAATTGAGTGAGTGATATAAAGTCAGAATTGAGAGATATAAAGTCAGAATTGAGTGATATAAAGTCGGAATTGAGATATAAAAGTCAGAATTGAGTGATATAAAGTCAGAATTGAGATATAAAGTCAGAATTGAGTGATATAAAGTCAGAATTGAGAGATATAAAGTCGGAATTGAGAGATATAAAGTCGGAATTGAGTGATATAAAGTCAGAATTGAGTGATATAAAGTCAGAATTGAGATATAAAAGTCAGAATTGAGGAGTGATATAAAGTCAGAATTGAGTGAGTGATATAAAGTCAGAATTGAGATATATAAAGTCAGAATTGAGTGATATAAAGTCGGAATTGAGGAGTGATATAAAGTCAGAATTGAGTGATATAAAGTCGGAATTGAGTGATATAAAGTCAGAATTGAGATATAAAGTCAGAATTGAGTGAGTGATATAAAGTCAGAATTGAGAGATATAAAGTCAGAATTGAGTGATATAAAGTCGAATTGAGATATAAAGTCAGAATTGAGTGATATAAAGTCAGAATTGAGAGAAATAAAGTCAGAATTGAGATATAAAGTCAGAATCGAGTGATATAAAGTCAGAATCGAGTGATATAAAGTCAGAATTGAGATATAAAAAGTCAGAATTGAGTGATATAAAGTCAGAATTGAGTGATATAAAGTCAGAATTGAGAGATATAAAGTCAGAATTGAGAGATATAAAGTCGGAATTGAGAGATATAAAGTCAGGATTGAGTGATATAAAGTCAGAATTGAGAGATATAAAGTCGAATTGAGTGATATAAAGTCAGAATTGAGAGATATAAAGTCAGAATTGAGAGATATAAAGTCAGAACTGAGAGATATAAAGTCAGAACTGAGTGATATAAAGTCAGAATTGAGAGATATTAAGTCAGAATTGAGTGATATAAAGTCAGAATTGAGAGATATAAAGTCGGAATTGAGAGATATAAAGTCAGAATTCGAGTGATATAAAGTCAGAATTGAGAGATATTAAGTCAGAATTGAGTGATATAAAGTCAGAATTGAGAGATATAAAGTCGAATTGAGAGATATAAAGTCAGAACTGAGTGATATAAAGTCAGAATTGAGTGATATAAAGTCAGAATTGGAGTGAGTGATATAAAGTCAGAATTGAGAGATATAAAGTCAGAATTGAGTGATATAAAGTCAGAATTGAGTGATATAAAGTCAGAATTGAGTGAGTGATATAAAGTCAGAATTGAGATATAAAGTCAGAATTGAGTGAGTGATATAAAGTCAGAATTGAGAGATATAAAGTCAGAATTGAGTGATATAAAGTCTGAAATTGAGATATAAAGTCAGAATTGGAGTGATATAAAGTCAGAATTGAGAGATATAAAGTCAGAATTGAGAGATATAAAGTCAGAATTGAGATATAAAGTCAGAGTTGAGAGATATAAAGTCAGAATTGAGTGATATAAAGTCGGAATTGAGATATAAAGTCAGAATTGAGAGATATAAAGTCAGAATTGAGAGATATAAAGTCAGAATTGAGAGATATAAAGTCGGAATTGAGATATAAAGTCGGAATTGAGATATAAAGTCAGAATTGAGTGATATAAAGTCAGAATTGAGAGATATAAAGTCAGGAATTGAGAGAGATATAAAGTCGGAATTGAGAGATATAAAGTCGGAATTGAGATATAAAGTGGATATATAAAGTCAGAATTGAGAGATATAAAGTCAGAATTGAGTGATATAAAGTCAGAATTGAGATATAAAGTCAGAATTGAGTGAGTGATATAAAGTCAGAATTGAGGATATAAAGTCAGAATTGAGAGATATAAAGTCAGAATTGAGAGATATAAAGTCAGAATTGAGAGATATAAAGTCTGAATTGAGTGATATAAAGTCAGAATTGAGAGATATAAAGTCAGAATTGAGTGATATAAAGTCGAGAATCTGAGATATAAAGTCAGAATTGGAGTGATATAAAGTCAGAATTGAGAGATATAAAGTCGGAATTGAGAGATATAAAGTCAGAATTGAGAGAAAGTCAGATATAAAGTCAGAATTGAGATATAAAAGTCAGAGTTGAGAGATATAAAGTCAGAATTGAGTGATATAAAGTCGGAATTGAGAGATATAAAGTCAGAATTGAGAGATATAAAGTCAGAATTGAGAGATATAAAGTCAGAATTGAGTGATATAAAGTCGGAATTGAGATATAAAGTCAGAATTGAGATATAAAGTCAGAATTGAGTGGATATAAAGTCAGAATTGAGAGATATAAAGTCGGAATTGAGAGATATAAAGTCAGAATTGAGTGATATAAAGTCAGAATTGAGAGATATAAAGTCAGAATTGAGTGATATAAAAGTCAGAATTGAGATATAAAGTCAGAATTGAGTGATATAAAGTCAGAATTGAGATATAAAGTCAGAATTGAGGATATAAAGTCAGAATTGAGAGATATAAAGTCGAATTGAGAGATATAAAGTCAGAATTGAGTGATATAAAGTCAGAATTTAGTGATATAAAGTCAGAATTGAGATATAAAGTCAGAATTGGAGTGAGTGATATAAAGTCAGAATTGAGTGAGTGATATAAAGTCAGAATTGAGATATATAAAGTCAGAATTGGAGTGATATAAAGTCGAATTGGAGGAGTGATATAAAGTCAGAATTGAGTGATATAAAGTCAGAATTGAGTGATATAAAGTCAGAATTGAGATATAAAAAAGTCAGAATTGAGTGAGTGATATAAAGTCAGAATTGAGAGATATAAAGTCAGAATTGAGTGATATAAAGTCGGAATTGAGATATAAAGTCAGAATTGAGTGATATAAAGTCAGAATTGAGAGATATAAAGTCAGAATTGAGAGATATAAAGTCAGAATTGAGATATAAAGTCAGAATCGAGTGATATAAAGTCAGAATCGAGTGATATAAAGTCAGAATTGAGATATATAAAGTCAGAATTGAGTGATATAAAGTCGGAATTGAGTGAGTGATATAAAGTCAGAATTGAGAGATATAAAGTCAGAATTGAGTGATATAAAGTCAGAATTGAGAGATATAAAGTCAGAATTGAGAGATATAAAGTCGGAATTGAGAGATATAGAAGTCAGACTTGAGAGATATAAAGTCAGAATTGAGAGATATAAAGTCGGAATTGAGTGATATAAAGTCAGAATTGAGAGATATAAAGTCAGAATTGAGAGATATAAAGTCAGAATTGAGTGATATAAAGTCAGAATTGAGTGATATAAAGTCAGAATTGAGAGATATTGTCAGAATTGAGTGATATAAAGTCAGAATTGAGTAGATATAAAGTCTTGAGAATAAAGAGAATCTGAGAGATATAAAGTCAGAATTGAGTGGATATAAAGTCAGAATTGAGAGATATTAAGTCAGAATTGAGTGATATAAAGTCAGAATTGAGAGATATAAAGTCGGAATTGGAGAGATATAAAGTCAGAATTGAGTGATATAAAGTCAGAATCTGAGTGATATAAAGTCAGAATTTAAAAAGAGTGAGTGATATAAAAGTCAGAATTGGAGTGATATAAAGTCAGAATTGAGAGATATAAAGTCAGAATTGAGTGATATAAAGTCAGAATTGAGTGAGTGATATAAAGTCAGAATTGAGATATAAAGTCAGAATTGAGTAAAGTCAGAGTGATATAAAGTCAGAATTGAGAGATATAAAGTCAGAATTGAGGATATAAAGTCAGAATTGAGATATAAAGTCAGAATTGAGTGATATAAAAGTCAGAATGATATAAAGTCAGAATTGAGAGATATAAAGTCAGAATTGAGAGTGATATAAAGTCAGAATTGAGATATAAAAGTCAGAATTGAGGAGTGATATAAAGTCAGAATTGAGAGATATAAAGTCAGAATTGAGTGATATAAAGTCAGGAATTGAGGATATAAAGTCGGAATTGAGATATAAAGTCAGAATTGAGTGATATAAAGTCAGAATTGAGAGATATAAAGTCAGAATTGAGTGATATAAAGTCGGAATTGAGTGAGTGATATAAAGTCAGAATTGAGTGATATAAAGTCAGAATTGAGATATAAAGTCAGAATTGAGTGATATAAAGTCGAATTGAGAGATATAAAGTCAGAATTGAGTGATATAAAGTCAGAATTGAGAGATATAAAGTCAGAATTGAGTGATATAAAGTCAGAATCTGAGAGATATAAAGTCGGAATTGAGAGATATAAAGTCAGAATTGAGTGATATAAAGTCAGAATTGAGAGATATAAAGTCAGAATTGAGTGAGTGATATAAAGTCAGAATTGAGAGATATAAAGTCAGAATTGAGTGAGTGATATAAAGTCAGAATTGGAGTGACATAAAGTCAGAATTGAGTGATATAAAGTCAGAATTGAGTGATATAAAGTCAGAATTGAGAGCTATAAAGTCAGAATTGAGAGATATAAAGTCGGAATTGAGAGATATAAAGTCAGAATTGAGTGATATAAAGTCAGAATTGAGAGATATAAAGTCAGAATTGAGAGATATAAAGTCAGAATTGAGATATAAAGTCAGAATTGAGTGATATAAAGTCGGAATTGAGAGATATAAAGTCAGAATTGAGTGATATAAAAGTCAGAATTGAGAGATATAAAGTCAGAATTGAGTGAGTGATATAAAGTCAGAATTGATAGATATAAAGTCAGAATTGAGTGAGATAAAGTCAGAATTGAGAGCTATAAAGTCAGAACTGAGAGATATAAAGTCAGAATTGAGTGATATAAAGTCAGAATTGAGTGATATAAAGTCAGAATTGAGTGAATGATATAAAGTCAGAATTGAGAGATATAAAGTCAGAATTGATATATAAAGTCAGAATTGGAGTGAAATAAAGTCAGAATTGATATATAAAGTCAGAATTGAGTGATATAAAGTCAGAATTGAGTGATATAAAGTCAGAATTGAGAGATATAAAGTCAGAATTGATATATAAAGTCAGAATTGAGAGATATAAAGTCAGAATTGAGATATAAAGTCAGAATTGAGTGATATAAAGTCAGAATTGGAGTGATATAAAGTCAGAATTGAGTGAATGATATAAAGTCAGAATTGAGAGATATAAAGTCAGAATTGAGTGATATAAAGTCAGAATTGAGTGAAATAAAGTCAGAATTGATATAAAGTCAGAATTGAGGATATAAAGTCAGAATTGAGTGATATAAAGTCAGAATTGAGATATAAAGTCAGAATTGAGATATAAAGTCAGAATTGAGTGAGTGATATAAAGTCAGAATTGAGTGAAATAAAGTCAGAATTGATATATAAAGTCAGAATTGAGTGATATAAAGTCAGAATTGAGTGATATAAAGTCAGAATTGAGTGAGTGATATAAAGTCAGAATTGAGTGATATAAAGTCAGAATTGAGTGATATAAAGTCAGAATTGAGATATAAAGTCAGAATTGAGTGATATAAAGTCAGAATTGAGTGAGTGATATAAAGTCAGAATTGAGTGATATAAAGTCAGAATTGAGTGATATAAAGTCGGAATTGAGGAGTGATATAAAGTCAGAATTGAGTGGATATAAAGTCAGAATTGAGTGATATAAAGTGGAATTGAGAGATATAAAGTCAGAATTGAGGATATAAAGTCAGAATTGAGAGATATAAAGTCAGAATTGAGTGATATAAAGTCAGAATTGAGAGATATAAAGTCGGAATTGAGAGATATAAAGTCAGAATTGAGTGATATAACGCCAGAATTGAGAGATATAAAGTCAGAATTGAGTGAGTGATATAAAGTCAGAATTGAGAGATATAAAGTCAGAATTGGAGTGAGTGATATAAAGTCAGAATTGAGTGACATAAAGTCAGAATTGAGTGATATAAAGTCAGAATTGAGTGATATAAAGTCAGAATTGAGAGCTATAAAGTCAGAATTGAGAGATATAAAGTCGGAATTGAGAGATATAAAGTCGGAATTGAGAGATATAAAGTCGGAATTGAGAGATATAAAGTCGGAATTGAGTGATATAAAGTCGGAATTGAGAGATATAAAGTCGGAATTGAGAGATATAAAGTCAGGATTGAGTGATATAAAGTCAGAATTGAGAGATATAAAGTCGGAATTGAGTGATATAATGTCGGGAATTGAGTGATATAAAGTCAGAATTGAGAGATATAAAGTCGTAAATTGAGAGATATAAAGTCAGAATTGAGTGATATAAAGTCAGAATTGAGTGATATAAAGTCGGAATTGAGATATAAAGTCAGAATTGAGTGATATAAAGTCAGAATTGAGAGATATAAAGTCAGAATTGAGAGATATAAAGTCAGAATTGAGTGAGTGATATAAAGTCAGAATTGAGTGATATAAAGTCAGAATTGATTGAGAGATATAAAGTCAGAATTGAGTGATATAAAGTCAGAATTGAGTGATATAAAGTCAGAATTGAGTGAGTGATATAAAGTCAGAATTGAGATATAAAGTCAGAATTGAGTGATATAAAGTCAGAATTGAGTGATATAAAGTCGGAATTGAGATATAAAGTCAGAATTGAGTGATATAAAGTCAGAATTGAGTGATATAAAGTCAGAATTGAGTGATATAAAGTCAGAATTGAGATATAAAGTCAGAATTGAGTGAGTGATATAAAGTCAGAATTGAGATATAAAGTCAGAATTGAGTGATATAAAGTCAGAATTGAGTGATATAAAGTCAGAATTGAGATATAAAGTCAGAATTGAGTGAGTGATATAAAGTCAGAATTGAGTGAGTGATATAAAGTCAGAATTGAGATATATAAAGTCAGAATTGAGTGATATAAAGTCGGAATTGAGTGAGTGATATAAAGTCAGAATTGAGTGATATAAAGTCGAATTGAGTGATATAAAGTCAGAATTGAGATATAAAGTCAGAATTGAGGAGTGATATAAAGTCAGAATTGAGAGATATAAAGTCAGAATTGAGTGATATAAAGTCGGAATTGAGATATAAAGTCAGAATTGAGTGATATAAAGTCAGAATTGAGAGATATAAAGTCAGAATTGAGAGATATAAAGTCAGAATTGAGATATAAAGTCAGAATCGAAAGTGATATAAAGTCAGAATCGAGTGATATAAAGTCAGAATTGAGATATATAAAGTCAGAATTGAGTGATATAAAGTCGGAATTGAGTGAGTGATATAAAGTCAGAATTGAGAGATATAAAGTCAGAATTGAGTGATATAAAGTCAGAATTGAGAGATATAAAGTCAGAATTGAGAGATATAAAGTCAGAATTGAGAGATATAAAGTCGGAATTGAGAGATATAAAGTCAGGATTGAGTGATATAAAGTCAGAATTGAGAGATATAAATTGGAATTGAGTGATATAATGTCGGAATTGGAGTGATATAAAGTCAGAATTGAGAGATATAAAGTCGAAATTGAGAGATATAAAGTCAGAATTGAGTGATATAAAGTCAGAATTGAGTGATATAAAGTCGGAATTGAGATATAAAGTCAGAATTGAGTGATATAAAGTCAGAATTGAGAGATATAAAGTCAGAATTGAGAGATATAAAGTCAGAATTGGAGTGAGTGATATAAAGTCAGAATTGAGAGATATAAAGTCAGAATTGAGTGAGTGATATAAAGTCAGAATTGAGAGATATAAAGTCAGAATTGAGTGATATAAAGTCGGAATTGAGATATAAAGTCAGAATTGAGTGATATAAAGTCAGAATTGAGTGATATAAAGTCGGAATTGAGATATAAAGTCAGAATTGAGTGATATAAAGTCAGAATTGAGAGATATAAAGTCAGAATTGAGAGATATAAAGTCAGAATTGAGTGAGTGATATAAAGTCAGAATTGAGAGATATAAAGTCAGAATTGAGTGAGTGATATAAAGTCAGAATTGAGAGATATAAAGTCAGAATTGAGTGATATAAAGTCGGAATTGAGATATAAAGTCAGAATTGAGGATATAAAGTCAGAATTGAGAGAAATAAAGTCAGAATTGAGATATAAAGTCAGAATTGAGTGATATAAAGTCGGAATTGAGATATAAAGTCAGAATTGAGATATAAAGTCAGAATTGAGTGATATAAAGTCAGAATTGAGAGATATAAAGTCGGAATTGAGAGATATAAAGTCGGAATTGAGAGATATAAAGTCGGAATTGAGTGATATAAAGTCAGAATTGAGTGATATAAAGTCAGAATTGATTGAGAGATATAAAGTCAGAATTGAGTGATATAAAGTCAGAATTGAGTGATATAAAGTCAGAATTGAGGAGTGATATAAAGTCAGAATTGAGATATAAAGTCAGAATTGAGGAGTGATATAAAGTCAGAATTGAGAGATATAAAGTCAGAATTGAGTGATATAAAGTCGGAATTGAGATATAAAGTCAGAATTGAGTGATATAAAGTCAGAATTGAGATATAAAGTCAGAATTGAGTGATATAAAGTCAGAATTGAGAGATATAAAGTCGGAATTGAGAGATATAAAGTCGAATTGAGTGATATAAAGTCAGAATTGAGTGATATAAAGTCAGAATTGAGATATAAAGTCAGAATTGAGTGAGTGATATAAAGTCAGAATTGAGTGAGTGATATAAAGTCAGAATTGAGATATATAAAGTCAGAATTGAGTGATATAAAGTCGGAATTGAGTGAGTGATATAAAGTCAGAATTGAGTGATATAAAGTCGGAATTGAGGATATAAAGTCAGAATTGAGATATAAAGTCAGAATTGAGTGAGTGATATAAAGTCAGAATTGAGAGATATAAAGTCAGAATTGAGTGATATAAAGTCGGAATTGAGATATAAAGTCAGAATTGAGTGATATAAAGTCAGAATTGAGAGAAATAAAGTCAGAATTGAGATATAAAGTCAGAATCGAGTGATATAAAGTCAGAATCGAGTGATATAAAGTCAGAATTGAGATATAAAGTCAGAATTGAGTGATATAAAGTCAGAATTGAGTGATATAAAGTCAGAATTGAGAGATATAAAGTCAGAATTGAGAGATATAAAGTCGGAATTGAGAGATATAAAGTCAGGATTGAGTGATATAAAGTCAGAATTGAGAGATATAAAGTCGGAATTGAGTGATATAAAGTCAGAATTGAGAGATATAAAGTCAGAATTGAGAGATATAAAGTCAGAATTGAGTGATATAAAGTCAGAATTGAGTGATATAAAGTCAGAATTGAGAGATATTAAAGTCAGAATTGAGTGATATAAAGTCAGAATTGAGAGATATAAAGTCAGAATTGAGAGATATAAAGTCAGAATTGAGAGTGATATAAAGTCAGAATTGAGAGATATTAAGTCAGAATTGAGTGATATAAAGTCAGAATTGAGAGATATAAAGTCAGAATTGAGAGATATAAAGTCAGAATTGAGAGATATAAAGTCAGAATTGAGTGATATAAAGTCAGAATTGAGGAGTGATATAAAGTCAGAATTGAGAGATATAAAGTCAGAATTGAGTGATATAAAGTCAGAATTGAGGATATAAAGTCAGAATTGAGTGATATAAAGTCAGAATTGAGGAGTGATATAAAGTCAGAATTGAGATATAAAGTCAGAATTGAGTGATATAAAGTCAGAAATTGAGAGATATAAAGTCAGAATTGAGAGATATAAAGTCAGAATTGAGTGAGTGATATAAAGTCAGAATTGAGAGATATAAAGTCAGAATTGAGTGAGTGATATAAAGTCAGAATTGAGAGATATAAAGTCAGAATTGAGTGATATAAAGTCGGAATTGAGATATAAAGTCAGAATTGAGTGATATAAAGTCAGAATTGAGTGATATAAAGTCGGAATTGAGATATAAAGTCAGAATTGAGTGATATAAAGTCAGAATTGAGAGATATAAAGTCAGAATTGAGAGATATAAAGTCAGAATTGAGGAGTGATATAAAGTCAGAATTGAGAGATATAAAGTCAGAATTGAGTGAGTGATATAAAGTCAGAATTGAGAGATATAAAGTCAGAATTGAGTGATATAAAGTCGGAATTGAGATATAAAGTCAGAATTGAGTGATATAAAGTCAGAATTGAGAGAAATAAAGTCAGAATTGAGAGATATAAAGTCAGAATTGAGTGATATAAAGTCGGAATTGAGATATAAAGTCAGAATTGAGATATAAAGTCAGAATTGAGTGAGATATAAAGTCAGAATTGAGAGATATAAAGTCAGAATTGAGAGATATAAAGTCGAATTGAGAGATATAAAGTCGGAATTGAGTGATATAAAGTCAGAATTGAGTGATATAAAGTCAGAATTGATTGAGAGATATAAAGTCAGAATTGAGGTGATATAAAGTCAGAATTGAGTGATATAAAGTCAGAATTGAGTGAGTGATATAAAGTCAGAATTGAGATATAAAGTCAGAATTGAGTGAGTATATAAGTCAGAATTGAGAGATATAAAGTCAGAATTGAGGATATAAAGTCAGAATTGAGATATAAAGTCAGAATTGAGTGATATAAAGTCAGAATTGAGATATAAAGTCAGAATTGAGTGATATAAAGTCAGAATTGAGAGATATAAAGTCGGAATTGAGAGATATAAAGTCAGAATTGAGTGATATAAAGTCAGAATTGAGTGATATAAAGTCAGAATTGAGATATAAAGTCAGAATTGAGTGAGTGATATAAAGTCAGAATTGAGTGAGTGATATAAGTCAGAATTGAGTGATATAAAGTCAGAATTGAGTGGATATAAAGTCAGAATTGAGTGAGTGATATAAAGTCAGAATTGAGGATATAAAGTCGGAATTGAGTGATATAAAGTCAGAATTGAGATATAAAGTCAGAATTGAGTGAGTGATATAAAGTCAGAATTGAGAGATATAAAGTCAGAATTGAGTGATATAAAGTCGGAATTGAGATATAAAGTCAGAATTGAGTGATATAAAGTCAGAATTGAGAGAAATAAAGTCAGAATTGAGATATAAAGTCAGAATCGAGTGATATAAAGTCAGAATCGAGTGATATAAAGTCAGAATTGAGATATAAAGTCAGAATTGAGTGATATAAAGTCAGAATTGAGTGATATAAAGTCAGAATTGAGAGATATAAAGTCAGAATTGAGAGATATAAAGTCGGAATTGAGAGATATAAAGTCAGGATTGAGTGATATAAAGTCAGAATTGAGAGATATAAAGTCGGAATTGAGTGATATAAAGTCAGAATTGAGAGATATAAAGTCAGAATTGAGAGATATAAAGTCAGAATTGAGTGATATAAAGTCAGAATTGAGTGATATAAAGTCAGAATTGAGAGATATTAAGTCAGAATTGAGTGATATAAAGTCAGAATTGAGAGATATAAAGTCAGAATTGAGAGATATAAAGTCAGAATCTGAGTGATATAAAGTCAGAATTGAGAGATATTAAGTCAGAATTGAGTGATATAAAGTCAGAATTGAGAGATATAAAGTCAGGAATTGAGAGATATAAAGTCAGAATTGAGTGATATAAAGTCAGAATTGAGTGATATAAAGTCAGAATTGAGGAGTGATATAAAGTCAGAATTGAGAGATATAAAGTCAGAATTGAGTGATATAAAGTCAGAATTGAGTGATATAAAGTCAGAATTGAGTGAGTGATATAAAGTCAGAATTGAGATATATAAAGTCAGAATTGAGTGAGTGATATAAAGTCAGAATTGAGAGATATAAAGTCAGAATTGAGTGATATAAAGTCTGAATTGAGATATAAAGTCAGAATTGAGTGATATAAAGTCAGAATTGAGAGATATAAAGTCAGAATTGAGAGATATAAAGTCAGAATTGAGATATAAAGTCAGAATTGAGAGATATAAAGTCAGAATTGAGTGATATAAAGTCAGAATTGAGATATATAAAGTCAGAATTGAGATATAAAGTCAGAATTGAGAGATATAAAGTCAGAATTGAGTGATATAAAGTCAGAATTGAGATATAAAGTCAGAATTGAGATATATAAAGTCAGAATTGAGAGATATAAAAGTCAGAATTGAGAGATATAAAGTCGGAATTGAGAGATATAAAGTCTGAATTGAGAGATATAAAGTCGGAATTGAGTGATATAAAGTCAGAATTGAGAGATATAAAGTCAGAATTGAGTGATATAAAGTCGGAATTGAGATATAAAGTCAGAATTGAGTGAGTGATATAAAGTCAGAATTGAGGATATAAAGTCAGAATTGAGAGATATAAAGTCTGAATTGAGAGATATAAAGTCGGAATTGAGAGATATAAAGTCGGAATTGAGTGATATAAAGTCAGAATTGAGAGATATAAAGTCAGAATTGAGTGATATAAAGTCTGGAATTGAGATATAAAGTCAGAATTGAGTGATATAAAGTCAGAATTGAGAGATATAAAGTCTGAATTGAGAGATATAAAGTCAGAATTGAGAGATATAAAGTCAGAATTGAGATATAAAGTCAGAGTTGAGAGATATAAAGTCAGAATTGAGTGATATAAAGTCGGAATTGAGATATAAAGTCAGAATTGAGAGATATAAAGTCAGAATTGAGAGATATAAAGTCAGAATTGAGTGATATAAAGTCGGAATTGAGATATAAAGTCAGAATTGAGATATAAAGTCAGAATTGAGTGATAAAAGTCAGAATTGAGAGATATAAAGTCGAATTGAGAGATATAAAGTCGAATTGAGAGATATAAAGTCAGAATTGAGAGATATAAAGTCAGAATTGAGTGATATAAAGTCGAATTGAGATATAAAGTCAGAATTGAGTGATATAAAGTCAGAATTGAGATATAAAGTCAGAATTGAGTGATATAAAGTCAGAATTGAGAGATATAAAGTCAGAATTGAGAGATATAAAGTCGGAATTGAGTGATATAAAGTCAGAATTGAGTGATATAAAGTCAGAATTTAGAGATATATAAAGTCAGAATTGAGATATAAAGTCAGAATTGAGTGATATAAAGTCAGAATTGAGTGAGTGATATAAAGTCAGAATTGAGATATATAAAGTCAGAATTGAGTGATATAAAGTCAGAATTGAGAGTGAGTGATATAAAGTCAGAATTGAGAGATATAAAGTCAGAAATTGAGTGATATATAAAGTCAGAATTGAGATATAAAGTCAGAATTGGAGTGAGTGATATAAAGTCAGAATTGAGAGATATAAAGTCAGAATTGAGAGATATAAAGTCAGAATTGAGAGATATAAAGTCAGAATTGAGTGATATAAAGTCAGAATTGAGAGATATAAAGTCAGAATTGAGAGATATAAAGTCAGAATTGAGATATACAGTCAGAATTGAGTGATATAAAGTCGGAATTGAGTGAGTGATATAAAGTCAGAATTGAGAGATATAAAGTCAGAATTGAGTGATATAAAGTCAGAATTGAGAGATATAAAGTCAGAATTGAGAGATATAAAGTCGGAATTGAGAGATATAAAGTCAGGATTGAGTGATATAAAGTCAGAATTGAGAGATATAAAGTCGGAATTGAGTGATATAAAGTCAGAATTGAGAGATATAAAGTCAGAATTGAGAGATATAAAGTCAGAATTGAGTGATATAAAGTCAGAATTGAGTGATATAAAGTCAGAATTGAGAGATATTAAGTCAGAATTGAGTGATATAAAGTCAGAATTGAGAGATATAAAGTCGGAATTGAGAGATATAAAGTCAGAATTGAGTGATATAAAGTCAGAATTGAGAGATATTAAGTCAGAATTGAGTGATATAAAGTCAGAATTGAGAGATATAAAGTCGGAATTGAGAGATATAAAGTCAGAATTGAGTGATATAAAGTCAGAATTGAGTGATATAAAGTCAGAATTGAGTGAGTGATATAAAGTCAGAATTGAGTGATATAAAGTCAGAATTGAGAGATATAAAGTCAGAATTGAGTGATATAAAGTCAGAATTGAGTGAGTGATATAAAGTCAGAATTGAGATATAAAGTCAGAATTGAGTGAGTGATATAAAGTCAGAATTGAGAGATATAAAGTCAGAATTGAGTGATATAAAGTCGGAATTGAGATATAAAGTCAGAATTGAGTGATATAAAGTCAGAATTGAGAGATATAAAGTCAGAATTGAGAGATATAAAGTCAGAATTGAGATATAAAGTCAGAATCGAGTGATATAAAGTCAGAATCGAGTGATATAAAGTCAGAATTGAGATATATAAAGTCAGAATTGAGTGATATAAAGTCGGAATTGAGTGAGTGATATAAAGTCAGAATTGAGAGATATAAAGTCAGAATTGAGTGAGTGATATAAAGTCAGAATTGAGTGATATAAAGTCAGAATTGAGAGATATAAAGTCAGAATTGAGTGATATAAAGTCAGAATTGAGTGATATAAAGTCGGAATTGAGATATAAAGTCAGAATTGAGTGATATAAAGTCAGAATTGAGAGATATAAA
Source organism: Paracanthobrama guichenoti (assembly GCA_018749465.1). Taxonomy (NCBI): domain Eukaryota; kingdom Metazoa; phylum Chordata; class Actinopteri; order Cypriniformes; family Gobionidae; genus Paracanthobrama; species Paracanthobrama guichenoti. Next base: position 38,592,553 of record CM031955.1, read on the forward strand.
GTCAGAATTGAGTGATATAAAGTCGGAAATTGAGGAGTGATATAAAGTCAGAATTGAGTGATATAAAGTCAGAATTGAGATATAAAGTCAGAATTGAGTGATATAAAGTCGGAATTGAGAGATATAAAGTCAGAATTGAGTGATATAAAGTCAGAATTGAGAGATATAAAGTCAGAATTGAGTGATATAAAGTCAGAATTGAGAGATATAAAGTCGGAATTGAGAGATATAAAGTCAGAATTGAGTGATATAAAGTCAGAATTGAGAGATATAAAGTCAGAATTGAGTGAGTGATATAAAGTCAGAATTGAGAGATATAAAGTCAGAATTGAGTGAGTGATATAAAGTCAGAATTGAGGACATAAAGTCAGAATTGAGTGATATAAAGTCAGAATTGAGTGATATAAAGTCAGAATTGAGAGCTATAAAGTCAGAATTGAGAGATATAAAGTCGGAATTGAGAGATATAAAGTCAGAATTGAGTGATATAAAGTCAGAATTGAGAGATATAAAGTCAGAATTGAGTGATATAAAGTCAGAATTGAGATATAAAGTCAGAATTGAGTGATATAAAGTCGGAATTGAGAGATATAAAGTCAGAATTGAGTGATATAAAGTCAGAATTGAGAGATATAAAGTCAGAATTGAGTGAGTGATATAAAGTCAGAATTGATAGATATAAAGTCAGAATTGAGTGAGATAAAGTCAGAATTGAGAGCTATAAAGTCAGAACTGAGAGATATAAAGTCAGAATTGAGTGATATAAAGTCAGAATTGAGTGATATAAAGTCAGAATTGAGTGAATGATATAAAGTCAGAATTGAGAGATATAAAGTCAGAATTGATATATAAAGTCAGAATTGAGTGAAATAAAGTCAGAATTGATATATAAAGTCAGAATTGAGTGATATAAAGTCAGAATTGAGTGATATAAAGTCAGAATTGAGAGATATAAAGTCAGAATTGATATATATAAGTCAGAATTGAGAGATATAAAGTCAGAATTGAGATATAAAGTCAGAATTGAGTGATATAAAGTCAGAATTGAGTGATATAAAGTCAGAATTGAGTGAATGATATAAAGTCAGAATTGAGAGATATAAAGTCAGAATTGAGGATATAAAGTCAGAATTGAGTGAAATAAAGTCAGAATTGATATATAAAGTCAGAATTGAGTGATATAAAGTCAGAATTGAGTGATATAAAGTCAGAATTGAGATATAAAGTCAGAATTGAGATATAAAGTCAGAATTGAGTGAGTGATATAAAGTCAGAATTGAGTGAAATAAAGTCAGAATTGATATATAAAGTCAGAATTGAGTGATATAAAGTCAGAATTGAGTGATATAAAGTCAGAATTGAGTGAGTGATATAAAGTCAGAATTGAGTGATATAAAAGTCAGAATTGAGTGATATAAAGTCAGAATTGAGATATAAAGTCAGAATTGAGTGATATAAAGTCAGAATTGAGTGAGTGATATAAAGTCAGAATTGAGTGATATAAAGTCAGAATTGAGGATATAAAGTCGGAATTGAGTGAGTGATATAAAGTCAGAATTGAGTGATATAAAGTCAGAATTGAGTGATATAAAGTCGGAATTGAGAGATATAAAGTCAGAATTGAGTGATATAAAGTCAGAATTGAGAGATATAAAGTCAGAATTGAGTGATATAAAGTCAGAATTGAGAGATATAAAGTCAGAATTGAGAGATATAAAGTCGGAATTGAGTGATATAAAGTCAGAATTGAGAGATATAAAGTCAGAATTGAGTGAGTGATATAAAGTCAGAATTGAGAGATATAAAGTCAGAATTGAGTGAGTGATATAAAGTCAGAATTGAGTGACATAAAGTCAGAATTGAGTGATATAAAGTCAGAATTGAGTGATATAAAGTCAGAATTGAGATATAAAGTCAGAATTGAGAGATATAAAGTCGGAATTGAGAGATATAAAGTCAGAATTGAGTGATATAAAGTCAGAATTGAGAGATATAAAGTCAGAATTGAGTGATATAAAGTCAGAATTGAGATATAAAGTCAGAATTGAGTGATATAAAGTCGGAATTGAGAGATATAAAGTCAGAATTGAGTGATATAAAAGTCAGAATTGAGAGATATAAAGTCAGAATTGAGTGAGTGATATAAAGTCAGAATTGATAGATATAAAGTCAGAATTGAGGAGATAAAGTCAGAATTGAGAGCTATAAAGTCAGAACTGAGAGATATAAAGTCAGAATTGAGTGATATAAAGTCAGAATTGAGTGATATAAAGTCAGAATTGAGTGAATGATATAAAGTCAGAATTGAGAGATATAAAGTCAGAATTGATATATAAAGTCAGAATTGAGTGAAATAAAGTCAGAATTGATATATAAAGTCAGAATTGGAGTGATATAAAGTCAGAATTGAGTGATATAAAGTCAGAATTGAGAGATATAAAGTCAGAATTGATATATAAAGTCAGAATTGAGAGATATAAAGTCAGAATTGAGAGATATAAAGTCAGAATTGATATATAAAGTCAGAATTGAGTGATATAAAGTCAGAATTGAGTGATATAAAGTCAGAATTGAGTGAATGATATAAAG
>CM031955.1:38663257-38715757 GCA_018749465.1 Paracanthobrama guichenoti
CTTTATATCACTCACTAATTCCTGACTTTATATCTCTTGACCTGACTTTATATCACTCCAATTAATTCTGACTTTATATTTCAATTCTGACTTTATATCACTCAATTCTGACTTTTATATATCAATTTTACTTTATATCACTCACTCAATTCTGACTTTATATCATTCTTGACTTTATATCTCTCAATTTGACTTTATATCACTCAATTCTGACTTATATCTCTCAGTTCTGACTTTATATCTCTCAATTCTGGACTTATATCACCACTCAATTCTGACTTTATATCACTCACTCAATTGACTTTACATCACTCACTCAATTTGACTTTATATCTCAATTCTGACTTTATATCAATTCAATTCTGACTTTATATCTCTCAGTTCTGACTTTATATCTCTCAATTCTGACTTTATATCACTCACCACCCAATTTATGATATCACCTCCTAACACTCTGACTTTATATCACTCAATTCTACCTTTATATCACTCAGTTCTAACTTTATATCACTCACCAATTCTGACTTTATATCATCAATTTCTGACTTTATATCACTACACCAATTCTTGACTTTATCTCACTCAATTCTGACTTTTTATATCACTCACTAATTCTTGACTTTATATCACTCAATTCTGACTTTATCACTCAATTCTGACTTTATATCACCAATTACCCTGACTTTATATCTCTCAATTGACTCTGGACTTTATATCTCTCAATTAATTCCGACTCTTATATCACTCACTCAATTCTGACTTATATCACCACTCTAATTCTTGACTTTATATCTTCAATTCAATTTTGATATCACTCACTCCTGACTTAGCTCAATTCTGACTTTATATCACTCACTCAATTCTGACTTTTATATCACCTTAATTCAATTTATATCACTCAATTCTGACTTTATATCACTTCACTCAATTCTGACTTTATATCACTCACTCAATTCTGACTTTATATCACTCAATTCTGACTCTTATCACTCTCTCAATTCTGACTTTATATCACCTAATTAATTCTTGGCTTTACATCTCTCAATTCTGACTTTATATCACTCACTCACCTGACTTTATATCTCTCACCATTCTGACTTTATATCACTCACCAATTCTGACTTTTACATCACTCAATTCTTGACTTTATATCACTCACCAATTCTTGACTTTATATCATTCCACCCTGACTTTATATCACTCAATTCTGACTTTATATATCTCATTCTCTGACTCTTATATCACTCATCTAATTTGACTTTTATAGCTCTCAGTTCTGACTTATATCACTCACTCAATTCTGACTTTATATCACCTAGTTCTGACCTTTATATCACTCACTCAATTCTGACTCTTATAGCTCTAGTTCTTGACTTTATATCACTCACTCAATTCTGACTTTTATATCACTCAATTCTGGACTTTATATCACTCACAATTACAATTCTGACTTTATATCACTCACTTCTGACTCAATATCTCAATTTTGACTTTATCACTCCACCAATTCTGGACTTTATATCACCTGGATTCTGACTTTATATCTCTCAATTCTGACTTTATATCACCCACTCAATTCTGGCTTCTTATATCTCTCACCCTGACTTTTTATATCACCCAATTTGACTTTATATCACTCACTCAATTCTGACTTTATATCTCAATTCTGACTTTACATCACTCAATTCTGATTTTATATCACTCACTCACTCCTGACTTTATATCTCAATTCTGACTTTATATCACTCAATTCTGACTTTTATATCTCCCAATTCTGACTTTACATCTCTGAATTCTGACTTTATAGCTCCTTTAATTCTGACTTTATATCTCTTACCAATTCTGACTCTTATATCACTCAATTCTGACTTTATATCTCCACTCAATTTGACTTATATATCTCAGTTCTGGACTTTATATCACTCCACTCAATTCTGACTTTTTATCATCACCTAATTCTGACTTTATATCACCCACTCACCCTGACATTTTATATCTCCCCAATTCTGACTTTATATCATCCAGCAATTCTGACTTTATATCACAATTCTGACTTTATATCACTCCACTCAATTCTGACTTTACATCTCTCAATTCTCTGACTTTATATCACTCAATTCTGACTTTATATCTCTCAATTCTTGACTTTATATCACTCACTTAATTCTGACTTTAGTATCTCTCAATTCTGACTTTATATCACCACTCAATCTCTGACTTTATATCACTCACTAATTCAATTGACTTTATATCACTCTTAATTAATTTCTGACTTTATATCTCTCAATTAATTTAACTTTTATATCACTCAATTAATTCTGACTTTATATCTCTTGAATTTCTGACTTTATATCACTCACTTAATTCTGACATTATATCACTCAATTCTGACTTCATATCTCTCACTCAATTCTGACTTTATATCACTCACCCAATTTGACTTTATATCACTCAATTAATTTGACTTTAGTAGTCACTTTCACTCAATTTGACTTTTTATATCTCCAATCTCGACTTTATATCACCTCACCTAATCTGACTTTTATATCTCTCTTAATTCTGACTTTTTATATCAATTAATTTGACTTATGCTATCAATTTGACTTTATATCACTCACTCAATTCTGACTTTATATCTCTCAGTTCTGACTTTATATCTTCAATTTGACTTTATATCACTCAATTAATTCTGACTTTTATATCACTCACTCCAATTTGACTTTATATCACTCACCTTCAATTCTGACTTTATATCTCTCAATTCTGACTTTATATCAATTCTGACTTTATATCACTCAATTCTGACTTTATATCTCACTCAATTCTGACTTTATATCACTCAATTCTGACTTTATATCACTCACTCAATTCTGACTTTATATCACTCACTCAATTCTGACTTTATATCTCTCAATTCTGACTTTATATCACTCAATTCTGACTTTTATATCACTCAATTCTGACTTTATATCTCAATTCTGACTTTATATCACTCACTCAATTCTGACTTTATATCACTCAATTCTGACTTTATATCACTCTCAATTCTGACTTTATATCACTCACCAATTCTGACTTTATATCACTCAATTCTGACTTTATATCTCTCAATTCTGACTTTATATCACTCACTCAATTCTGACTTTATATCACTCAATTCTGACTTTATATCACTCAATTCTGACTTTATATCTCTCAATTGACTTTATATCTCAATTCTGACTTTACATCACTCAATTTGACTTTATATCACTTCCACTCAATTTGACTTTATATCATTCTGCACTTTATATCTTCTCAATTTGACTTTATATCACCAATTCTGACTTCCCCTTATATCTCTCAATTCTGATCTTTATAGCACTCACCAATTCTGACTTCATATCTCTCAATCAATTCTGGTTTTATATCTCTCAGTTCTGACTTTATATCACTCACCAATTCTGACTTTATATCTCTCTGTTCTAACTTTGAATCACTCACTAATTCTGACTTTTTATATCCACCCTCTGACTTTATATCACCTACCAATTCTGACTTTATATCTCTCTAATTCTGACTTTATATCACCTACACTCAATTCTGACTTTATATCACTCACTCAATTCTCTAATTTATATCACTCCACTCAATTCTGACTTTTTATATTCAATTCTGACTTTTATATCACTCACTCAATTCTGACTTATATATCTCAATTCTGACTTTATATCACCTTACCCAATTTGACTTTACATCACTCAATTCTGACTTTTATATCACTCACTCAATTCCTGACTTTATATCACTCAATTCTGACTTTATATCTCTTAATTCTGACTTTTTATACTCTCTCAATTTCTGACTTCATATCACCCACTCAATTCTGACTTTATAGCTCTCAATTCTGACTTTATATCACTCACTCAATTCTGACTTTATAAATACTCAGTTCTGACTTTTGGCATCACTCACCCAATTCTAAGACTTTATATCACTCAGTTCTGACTTTATATCACTCACTCAATCTCTGATCTTATATCACTCACTCAATTCTGACTTTATATCACTCAATTAATTCTCTGACTTTATATCTCAATTTCTGACTTTATATCACCCAATTCTGACTTTATATCACTCAATTCTGGACTTTATATATCTCAATTTCTGACTTTATATCACTCACTCAATTCTGACTTTATATCACTCCAATTAATTCTGACTTTATATCACTCAATTCTGACTTTATATCTCTCAATCTCTGACTTTATATCTCCAATTCTGACTTTATATCAGCCACCAATTCTGACTTTATATCACCCACTCAATCTGACTTTATATCTCAATTCTGACTTTATATCACTCAATTCTGACTTATATCACTCAATTCTGACTTTATATCACTTAAATAATTCTGACACTTTATATCTCAATTCTGACTTTATATCACTCAATTAATTCTGACTTTATCTCTGAATTCTGACTTTATATCACTCAATTCTGACTTTATATCTCTCAATTCTGGAGGAGCATCTGTTTAATTCTGACTTTATATCTCTCAATTCTGACTTTTATATCTCTCATCAATTCTGACTTTATATCACTCACTCAATCTCTTGACTTTATATCACTCAATTAATTCTGACTTTATATCTCTCAATTCTGACTTTATATCACTCTAATCAATTCTTGACTTTTATATCTCTCAATTCTGACTTTATATCACTCCACCCTGACTCTTATATCACCAATCAATTCTGACTTTATATCACTCACTCAATTCTGACTTTATATCACCAATCTCTGACTTTATATCTCTCAATTCTGACTTTATATCTGTCAATTCTGACTTTATACCCTCTCAGTTCTGACTTTATATCTCTCCACTGAATTCTGACTTTATATCACTCACTCAATTCTCTGACTTTATATCACCCACTCAATTCTCTGACTTTATATTCTCAATTCTGAATTTATATCACTCAATTGACTTTATAGCTCCCAATTTGACTTTATATCTCAATTTGACTTTATATTACTTCAATTAATTTGACTTTATATCTCTCAATTCTGACTTTATATCACTCAATTCTGACTTTATCAATACTCACTCAATTCTGACTTTATCTTCTCAATTCTGACTTTATATCACTCACCAATTCTGACTTTATATCACTACTCAATTCTGACTCTTTTATATCACTCTGTCAATTCTGAATTTATATCTCTCAATTCTGACTTCATATCACTCACTCAATTCTGACTTTATATCACTCAATTAATTCTGACTTTACAGCTCTCAATTCTGACTTTATATCACTCCACTCAATTCCGAATTTATATCACTCAATTCGATTTTATAGTTTCTCAATTCTGACTTTATATCACTCACTCAATTCTGACTTTATATCTCCTAATTCGACTTTTATATCACTCAATTTGACTTTATATCACTCAATCAATCCGGGCTTTATATCACTCATCTCTAATTTTATATCACCACTCAATTCTGACTTTATATCACTCACTCAATCTCTGACTTTATATCTCTCAATTTGACTTTACATCAATTAATTCCAATCTTTATATCACTCACTCAATTCTGACTTTATATCACTCACCAATTCTGACTTTATATCTCTCACCCTGACTTTGATATCTCTCAATTCTGACTTATATCACTCAATTAATTCTGACTTTATAGCTCTCACCCTCTGACTTTATATCACTCACTCAATTCCCAATTTATATATCTCCAGTTCTGACTTTTTATATCACTCACTCCACCCTGACTTTATATCACTCAGTTTGGACTTTATATCAATACCTACTCCAATTCTGACTTTATATCACTTACCACCCTCCTGACTTTATATCTCTCATCAATTTGACTTTATATCACTCAATCTCCAACCTTATATCACCCACCAATTCGACTTTATATCACTCAATTCTGACTTTATATCACTCAATTTAATTTTATATCACTCAATTCTGACTTTACATCACTCAATTTGACTTTATATCACTCCACTCAATTTGACTTTATATCACTCAATTCTGACTTTATATCACTCACTCAATTCTGACTTTATATCACTCAATTCTGACTTTATATCTCTCACTCAATTCTGACTTTATATCTCCACCAATTCTGACTTTATATCTCTCACTAATTTCTTCACTTCTCTCTCAATTCTGACTTTTATATCACCACCAATTCTGACTTTATATCTCTCAATTCTGACTTTATATCACTCACTCAATTCTGACTTTATATCTCTCAATTCTGACTTTATATCTCTCAATTCTGACTTTATATCTCTAATTCTGACTTTTATATCACTCAATTCTGACTTTATATCTCTCTAATTCTGACTTTATATCACTCAATTCTGACTTTATATCACTCACTCAATTCTGACTTTATATCTCTCAATTCTGACTTTATATCACTCACTAATTCTCTGACTTTATATCACCTCAATTCTGACTTTATATCACTCACCAATTCCTGACTTTATATCTCAATTCTGACTTTATATCTCTCAATTCTGACTTTATATCACTCACTTAATTCTGACTTATATCTTCTCAATTCTGACTTTATATCTCTGCACCCTGACTTTATATCACTCACTAATTCTGACTTTATATCTCTCAATTTGACTTTATATCTGTCAATTCTGACTTTATATCACTCTCAATTCTGACTTTATATCACTCACCTTAATTCTGACTTTATATCTCTAATCTCTGACTTTATATCCTCAATTCTGACTTTATATCTCTCAATTCTGACTTTATATCACTCAATTCTGACTTTATATCACTCAATTCCGACTTTATATCTCTGATTCTGACTTTATATCACTCACTCAATTTCTGACTTTATATCACTCAATTCTGACTTTATATCACTTAATTCCCTGACTTTATATCACTCAATTCTGACTTTATATCTCTCAATTCTGACTTTATATCACTCACTAATTCTGACTTTATATCACTCAATTCTGACTTTATATCACTCAATTCTCTGACTTTATATCACTCACCAATTCTGACTTTATATCTCAATTCCTGACTTTATATCACTCACTCAATCTCTGACTTTATATCTCAATTCTGACTTTATATCTCTCCAATTCTGACTTTATATCACTCTAATTAATTCTGACTTTATATCATCTCTCAATTCTGACTTTATATCTCAATTCTGACTTTATATCACTCTCAATTCTGACTTTATATCACTCACTAATTCTGACTTTATATCTCTCAATTCTGACTTTATATCTCACCTAATTCTGACTTTATATCACTCAATTAATTCTGACTTTATATCTCTCAATTCTGACTTTATATCTCCTAATTCTGACTTTATATCACTCAATTCTGACTTTATATCACTAACCAATTCTGACTTTATATCTCTCAATTCTGACTTTATATCACCACTAATTCTGACTTTATATCACTCACTCAATTCTGACTTGATATCTCTCTCCAATTCTGACTTTATATCACTTCAATTAATGACTTTATATCACCTCAATTAATTCTGACTTTATATCTCAATTCTGACTTTATATCTCTCAATTCTGACTTTATATCACTCATCAATTCTGACTTTATATCTCTCAATTCTGACTTTATATCTCTCAATTCTGACTTTATAATACTCAATTCTGACTTTATATCACTCAATTCTGACTTTATATCTCAATTCTGACTTTATATCACTCACTCAATTCTGACTTTATATCTCTCAATTGACTTTATATCACTCACTCAATTCTGACTTTATATCACCTTACTAATTCTGACTTTATATCTCTCAATTCTGACTTTATATCTCTTAATTCTGACTTTATATCACTCAAATTCTGACTTTATATCACTCACCATTCTGACTTTATATCACTCACTCAATTCTGACTTTATATCTCTCAATTCTGACTTTATATCTCTCTGAATTCTGACTTTTTATATCACTCACTCATTTCTGACTTTATATCACTCAATTAATTCAATTCTGACTTTATATCTCCACTCAATTCTGACTTTTATATCTCCCAATTCTGACTTTATATCACTTTACCCAATTCTGACTTTATATCACTCAATTCTGACTTTATATCACCAATTCTGACTTTATATCTCTCAATTCTGACTTTATATCTCTCAATTCTTGACTTTATATCTCAATTCTGACTTTATATCACTCACTCCAATTCTGACTTTATATCTCTCAATTCTGACTTTATATCACTCAATTAATGACTTTATATCTCACTCAATTCTGACTTTATATCTCTCAATTCTGACTTTATATCACTCAATTCTGACTTTTTATATCTCTCTCAATTCTGACTTTATATCACTCACTCAATTTGACTTTTATATCTCTCAATTCTGACTTTATATCACTCTACCTAATTCTAACTTTATATCACCCAATTCTGACTTTATATCACTCAATTACCCTGACTCTTACATCACTCTCAATTCCGACTTTACATCACTCAATTAATCTGGACTTTATATCACCAATTCTAACTTTATATCACTCACCAATTCTGACTTTATATCACTCAATTCCTGACTTTATATCACTCAATTCTGACTTTATCACTCAATTCTGACTTTATATCACTCACTCAATTCTGACTTTATATCTCAATTCTGACTTTTATATCTTCTCAATTCTGACTTTATATCATCAATTAATTCTGACTTTATATCTCTGAATTCTGACTTTTTATATCTCCTCAATTCTGACTTTATATCACTTCCACTCAATTCTGACTCTTTATATCTCAATTCTGACTTTATATCTCAATTCCTGACTTTATATCACTCACTCAATTCTTGACTTTATCACTCACTCAATTTGACTTTATATCTCTGGAATTCTGACTTTATATCACTTCAATTCTGACTTTATATCTCTCAATTCTGACTTATATCACTCAATTCCAACTTTACTTTATATCTTCTCAATTCTGACTTTATATCTGCGACACTCAATTCTGACTTTATATCTCTCAATTCTGACTTTATATCACTCACTCAATTCTGACTTTATATCACTCACCAATTCCTGACTTTATATCACTCCTACCTAATTTGACTTTATATCAATCAATTCTGACTTTATATATCACTCAATTCTGACTTTATATATCTCAATTCTGACTTTTTATATCTCTCACCTTCTGACTTTATATCACTCACTGACAATTTGACTTTATATCTCTCAATTCTGACTTTATATCTCTCAATTCTGACTTTATATCACTCACTCAATTTCTGACTTTATATCTCTCAATTCTGACTTTATATCTCACTCAATTTGACTCTTATATCACTCACTCAATTCTGACTTTATATCACTCAATTACCTGACTTTATATCTCTCAGTTCTGACTTTATATCACTCAAATCAATTCTGATTTTATATCACTCAATTCTGACTTTATATCTCTCAATTTTGACTTTATATCACTCAATCTTGACTTCATATCACTCACCAATTCTGACTTTATATCACTCAATTCTGACTTTATATCACTCACTCAATTCTGACTTTATATCACTCAATTCTGACTTTTTATATCTCTCACTCAATTCTGACTTTATATCACTCACTCAATTCTGACTTTATATCACCTAATTGAATTCTGGACTTTATATCACTCAATTCTGACTTTATATCACTCAATCTCTGACTTTATATCACCTCAATCCTGACTTTTATATCTCCACTCAACTTGACTTTATATCTCTCCAATTCTGACTTTATATCTCCACCAATTCTGACTTTATATCACTCACTCAATTCTGACTTTTTATATCACTCCAATTCTGACTTTATATCTCAATTCTGACTTTATATCACTCAATTAATTCCTGACTTTATATCTCTCAATTCTGACTTTATATCTCTCAATTCTCTGACTTTATATCACTCAATTAACTGACTTTATATCTCCTCAATTCTGACTTTATATCACTCAATTCTGACTTTATATCACCAATTCTGACTTTATATCTCTCAATTCTGACTTTATATCACTCCTGACTCATATCACTGACTTTATATATCTCTCAATTCTGACTTTATATCACCCAATTTGACTTTATATCACTCACTCAATTCTGACTTTATATCACTCACTCAATTCTGACTTTATATCACTCACTCAATTCTGACTTATATCTCTCAATTCTGACTTTATATCACTCACTCAATTCTGACTTTATATCTCTCAATTCTTGACTTTATATCTCTCAATTCTGACTTATATCACTCAATTCTGACTTTATACTCACTCAATTCTGACTTTATATCTCTCAATTCTGACTTTATATCACTCACCCTCTTAATTCTGACTTTATATCACTCAATTCTGACTTTATATCTCTCAATTCTGACTTTATATCACTCAATTCTGACTTTATATCTCCTCAATTCTGACTTTATATCACTCAATTCTGACTTTATATCTCTCAATTCTGACTTTATATCACTCACTCAATTCTGACTTTATATCTCCTCAATTCTGACTTTATATCAATTCTGACTTTATATCTCCCAATTCTGACTTTATATCACTCAATTAATTCTGACTTTATATCTCTCAATTCTGACTTTATATCACTCACTCAATTCTGACTTTATATCACTCAATTCTGACTTTATATCTCTCAATTCTGACTTTATATCACTCTCTCTACCCTGACTTTATCTCAATTCTGACTTTATATCACTCAATTCTGACTTTACATCACTCACTCCTGACTTTATATCACTCCACCAATTCTGACTTTATATCACTCAATTCTGACTTTATATCACTCAATTCTGACTTTATATCTCCTCAATTCTGACTTTATATCTCTCAATTCTGACTTTATATCTCAAATTCTGACTTTATATCACTCACTCAATTCTGACTTTATATCACTCAATTCTGACTTTATATCACTCACTCAATTCTGACTTTTATATCACTCAATTCTGACTTTATATCTCTCAATTCTGACTTTATATCACTCAATTCTGACTTTATATATCTCTCAATTCTGACTTTATATCACTCAATTCTGACTTTATATCTCTCAATTCTGACTTTATATCACTCAATTCTGACTTTATATCACTCAATTCTGACTTTATATCACTCACTCAATTCTGACTTTATATCTCTCAATTCTGACTTTATATCTCTCAATTCTGACTTTATATCTCTCAATTCTGACTTTATATCTCTCAATTCTGACTTTATATCTCTCAATTCTGACTTTATATCACCTTCATATCACTCAGTTCTGACTTTATATCACTCAATTCTGACTTTATATCACTCAATTCTGACTTTATATCACTCAATTCTGACTTTATATCACTCACTCAATTCTGACTTTATATCTCTCAATTCTGACTTTATATCACTCACTCAATTCTGACTTTATATCTCAATTCTGACTTTATATCACTCATCAATTCTGACTTTATATCTCTCAATTCTGACTTTATATCACTCAATTCTGACTTTATATCACTCAATTCTGACTTTATATCTCAATTCTGACTTTATATCACTCACTCAATTCTGACTTTATATCTCAATTCTGACTTTATATCACTCTACTCAATTCTGACTTTATATCACTCAATTCTGACTTTATATCTCTCAATTCTGACTTTATATCCTCTCAATTCTGACTTTATATCACTCACTCAATTCTGACTTTATATCTCACTCATTCTGACTTTATATCTCTCAATTCTGACTTTATATCACTCCACTCAATTCTGACTTTATATCTCAATTCTGACTTTTATATCTCTCAATTCTGACTTTATATCACTCCACTCAATTCTGACTTTATATCACTCACTCAATTCTGACTTTATATCACTCAATTCTGACTTTATATCACTCACTCAATTCTGACTTTATATCTCAATTCTGACTTTATATCTCTCAATTCTGACTTTATATCTCAATTCTGACTTTATATATCTCTCAATTCTGACTTTATATCTCTCAATTCTGACTTTATATCACTCAAATTCTGACTTTATATCTCTCAATTCTGACTTTATATCTCTCAATTCTGACTTTATATCACTCACTCAATTCTGACTTTATATCACTCCACTCAATTCTGACTTTATATCTCTCAATTCTGACTTTATATCACTCAATTCTGACTTTATATCTCAATTCTGACTTTATATCACTCACTCAATTCTGACTTTATCTCTCAATTCTGACTTTATATCACTCAATTCTGACTTTATATCTCTCAATTCTGACTTTATATCTGTCAATTCTGACTTTATATCTCTCAATTCTGACTTTATATCACTCACTCAATTCTGACTTTATATCACTCACTCAATTCTGACTTTATATCTCACTCAATTCTGACTTTATATCACTCAATTCTGACTTTATATCACTCAATTCTGACTTTATATCATCTCTCAATTCTGACTTTATATCACTCACTCAATTCTGACTTTATATCTCTCAATTCTGACTTTATATCACTCAATTCTGACTTTATATCACTCAATTCTGACTTTATATCACTCAATGAATTCTGACTTTATATCTCAATTCTGACTTTATATCACTCACCCAATCTGACTTTATATCTCCTCAATTCTGACTTTATATCACTCACTATTCCGACTTTATATCTCAATTCTGACTTTATATCTCTCTTAATTCTGACTTTATATCACTTTATATCACTCAATTCTGACTTTATATCTCTCAATTCTGACTTTATATCTCTCAATTCTGACTTTATATCACTCACTCAATTCTGACTTTATATCTGACTCAATTCTGACTTTATATCACTCTCAATTCTGACTTTATATCTCTCAATTCTGACTTTTATATCTCTCAATTCTGACTTTATATCACTCACTCAATTCTGACTTTATATCTCTCAATTCTGACTTTATATCACTCAATTCTGACTTTATATCACTCAATTCTGACTTTATATCACTCAATCAATTCTGACTTTATATCACCAATTCTGACTTTATATCTCTCAATTCTGACTTTATATCACTCACTCAATTCTGACTTTATATCTCTCAATTCTGACTTTATATCTCACTCATATCAATTCTGACTTTATATCACCTCAATTCTGACTTTATATCACTCAAATTCTGACTTTATATCTCAATTCTGACTTTATATCTCTCAATTCTGACTTTATATCACTCAATCAATTTATATCATTCTGACTTTATATCTCTCAATTCTGACTTTTTATATCTCTCTCAATTCTGACTTTATATCACTCACTCAATTCTGACTTTATATCTCTCAATTCTGACTTTATATCATCTCAATTCTGACTTTATATCACTCAGTTCTGACTTTATATCTCTCAATTCTGACTTTATATCTCTCAATTCTGACTTTATATCACTCACTCTCAATTCTGACTTTATATCACTCTCAATTCTGACTTTATATCACTCAATTAATTCTGACTTTATATCTCTCAATTCTGACTTTATATCTCTCAATTCTGACTTTATATCACTCAATTCTGACTTTATATATCACTCACTCAATTCTGACTTTATATCTCAATTCTGACTTTATATCACTCAATTCTGACTTTATATCACTCACTCAATTCTGACTTTATATCTCTCAATTCTGACTTTATATCACTCAAATTCTGACTTTATATCTCAATTCCTGACTTTATATCACTCAATTCTGACTTTATATCACTCAATTCTGACTTTATATCACTCACTTAATTCTGACTTTATATCTCAATTCTGACTTTTATATCACTCAATTCTGACTTTATATCACTCACTCAATTCTGACTTTATATCACTCAATTCTGACTTTATATCACTCAATTCTGACTTTATATCTCTCAATTCTGACTTTATATCTCTCAATTCTGACTTTATATCTCTCAATTCTGACTTTATATCACTCACTCAATTTCTGACTTTTATATCACTCACTCAATTCTGACTTTATATCTCTCAATTCTGACTTTATATCACTCAATTCTGACTTTATATCACTCCACTCAATTCTGACTTTTTATATCTCAATTCTGACTTTATATCACTCAAATTCTGACTTTATATCTCAATTCTGACTTTATATCACTCAATTCTGACTTTATATCTCTCAATTCTGACTTTATATCTCTCAATTCTGACTTTATATCTCTCAATTCTGACTTTATATCACTCACTCAATTCTGACTTTATATCACTCAATTCTGACTTTATATCTCCTCAATTCTGACTTTATATCTCTCAATTCCGACTTTATATCACTCAATTCTGACTTTATATCTCCTCAATTCTGACTTTATATCACTCTCTCAATTCTGACTTTATATCTCTCAATTCTGACTTTATATCACTCACTCATTCTGACTTTATATCACTCAATTCTGACTTTATATCTCTCAATTCTGACTTATATCACTCACTCAATTCTGACTTTATATCTCTCAATTCTGACTTTATCACTCAATTCACTCAATTCTGACTTTATATCACTCCTCAATTCTGACTTTATATCTCTCAATTCTGACTTTATATCTCTCAATTCCGACTTTATCATCACTCAATTCTGACTTTATATCTCTCAATTCTGACTTTATATCACTCACTCAATTCTGACTTTATATCTCAATTCTGACTTTATATCACTCAATTCTGACTTTATATATCTCTCAATTCTGACTTTATATCTCTCAATTCTGACTTTATATCACTCACTCAATTCTGACTTTATATCTCTCAATTCTGACTTTATATCACTCAATTCCAACTTATATATCACTCCAATTCCGACTTTATATCACTCACTCAATTTCTGACTTTATATCACTCACTCAATTCTGACTTTATATCACTCAATTCTGACTTTATATCTCTCAATTCTGACTTTATATCACTCACTCAATTCTGACTTTATATCTCACTCAATTCTGACTTTATATCTCTCAATTCTGACTTTATATATCTCAATTCTGACTTTATATCACTCACTCAATTCTGACTTTATATCTCTCAATTCTGACTTTATATCTCTCAATTCTGACTTTATATCACTCACTCAATTCTGACTTTATATCTCAATTCTGACTTTATATCTCAATTCTGACTTTATATCACTCACTCAATTCTGACTTTATATCTCTCAATTCTGACTTTATATCTCTCACTGACAATTCTGACTTTTTATCTCTCAAATTCTGACTTTATATCTCTCACTCAATTCTGACTTTATATCTCTCAATTCTGACTTTATATCACTCACTCCAATTCTGACTTTATATCTCTCAATTCTGACTTTATATCACTCAATTTTCTGACTTTATATCTCAATTCTGACTTTATATCACTCAATTCTGACTTTATATCTCTCAATTCTGACTTTATATCTCTCAATTCTGACTTTATATCACTCACTCAATTCTGACTTTATATCTCAATTCTGACTTTATATCACTCAATTCTGACTTTATATCTCTCAATTCTGACTTTATATCACTCAATTCTGACTTTATATCTCTCAATTCTGACTTTATATCACTCACTCAATTCTGACTTTATATCACTCAATTCTGACTTTATATCTCTCAATTCTGACTTTATATCACTCAATTTCTGACTTTATATCTCTCAATTCTGACTTTATATCTCCAATTCTGACTTTATATCACTCAATTCTGACTTTATATCTCTCAATTCTGACTTTATATCACTCTCTCAATTCTGACTTTATATCACTCAATTCTGACTTTATATCTCAATTCTGACTTTATATCACTCCACTCAATTCTGACTTTATATCTCTCAATTCTGACTTTATATCTCTCAATTCTGACTTTATATCACTCACTCAATTCTGACTTTATATCTCTCAATTCTGACTTTATATCACTCAATTCTGACTTTATATCTCTCAATTCTGACTTTATATCTTCTCAATTCTGACTTTATATCACTCAATTCTGACTTTATATCACTTCAATTCTGACTTTATATCACTCAATTCTGACTTTATATCACTCAATTCTGTCTTTATATCACTCAATTCTGACTTTATATCACTCAATTCTGACTTTATATCAGCTCACTCAATTCTGACTTTATATCACTCTCTCATTCTGACTTTATATCTCTCAATTCTGACTTTATATCACTCAATTCTGACTTTATATCACTCTAATTCTGACTTTATATCACTCACTCAATTCTGACTTTATCACTCACTCAATTCTGACTTTATATCTCTCAATTCTGACTTTATATCACTCAATTCCAACTTTATATCACTCAATTCACTTTATATCACTCCTCAATTCTGACTTTATATCACTCAAATTCTGACTTTATATCTCTCAATTCTGACTTTATATCACTCACTCAATTCTGACTTTATATCTCTCAATTCTGACTTTATATCTCTCAATTCTGACTTTATATCACTCACTCAATTCTGACTTTATATCTCATTTCTGACTTTATATCTCAATTCTGACTTTATATCACTCACTCAATTCTGACTTTATATCTCTCAATTCTGACTTTATATCTCTCAATTCTGACTTTATATCACTCACTCAATTCTGACTTTATATCTCTCAATTCCGACTTTATATCACTCAATTCCAACTTTATATCACTCAATTCCGACTTTATATCACTCACTCAATTCTGACTTTATATCACTCAATTCTGACTTTATATCACTCACTCAATTCCGACTTTATATCACTCAATTCCGACTTTATATCACTCACTCAATTCTGACTTTATATCACTCAATTCTGACTTTATATCACTCACTCAATTCTGACTTTATATCTCAATTCTGACTTTATATCTCTCAATTCTGACTTTATATCACTCACTCAATTCTGACTTTATATCTCTCAATTCTGACTTTATATCTCTCAATTCTGACTTTATATCACTCACTCAATTCTGACTTTATATCTCATTTCTGACTTTATATCTCAATTCTGACTTTATATCACTCAATTCTGACTTTATATCTCTCAATTCTGACTTTATATCTCTCAATTCTGACTTTATATCACTCACTCAATTCTGACTTTATATCTCTCAATTCTGACTTTATATCTCTCAATTCTGACTTTATATCACTCCACTCAATTCTGACTTTATATCTCTCAATTCTGACTTTATATCTCTCAATTCTGACTTTATATCACTCAATTCTGACTTTATATCACTCACTCAATTCTGACTTTATATCTCAATTCTGACTTTATATCTCTCAATTCTGACTTTATATCACTCACTCAATTCTGACTTTATATCTCTCAATTCTGACTTTATATCTCTCAATTCTGACTTTATATCACTCTCAATTCTGACTTTTATATCTCTCAATTCTGACTTTATATCTCTCAATTCTGACTTTATATCACTCAATTCTGACTTTACATCTCTCAATTCTGACTTTATATCACTCACTCAATTCTGACTTTATATCACTCAATTCTGACTTTATATCTCTCAATTCTGACTTTATATCTCTCAATTCTGACTTTATATCACTCAATTCTGACTTTATATCTCTCAATTCTGACTTTATATCTCAATTCTGACTTTATATCACTCAATTCTGACTTTATAGCTCTCAATTCTGACTTTATATCACTCCACTCAATTCTGACTTTATATCACTCAATTCTGACTTTATATCTCTCAATTCTGACTTTATATCACTCACTCAATTCTGACTTTATATCTCTCAATTCTGACTTTATATCTCTCAATTCTGACTTTATATCATCTCTCAATTCTGACTTTATATCTCTCAATTCTGACTTTATATCACTCAATTCTGACTTTATATCTCTAAATTCTGACTTTATATCACTCAATTCTGACTTTATATCTCTCAATTCTGACTTTATATCACTCAATTCTGACTTTATATCTCTCAATTCTGACTTTATATCACTCACTCAATTCAATTCTGACTTTATATCTCTCAATTCTGACTTTATATCTCTCAATTCTGACTTTATATCACTCACTCAATTCTGACTTTATATCACTCAATTCTGACTTTATATCTCTCAATTCTGACTTTATATCACTCAATTCTGACTTTATAGCTCTCAATTCTGACTTTATATCACTCACTCAATTCTGACTTTATATCACTCAATTCTGACTTTATATCTCTCAATTCTGACTTTATATCACTCAATTCCGACTTTATATCACTCAATTCCGACTTTATAGCTCTCAATTCCGACTTTATATCACTCACTCAATTCTGACTTTATATCTCTCAATTCCGACTTTATATCACTCAATTCCGACTTTATATCACTCAATTCCGACTTTATATCACTCACTCAATTCCGACTTTATATCACTCACTCAATTCTGACTTTATATCACTCACTCAATTCTGACTTTATATCACTCAATTCTGACTTTATATCACTCAATTCTGACTTTATCATCACTCCAATTCTGACTTTATATCACTCAATTCTGACTTTATATCACTCTCAATTCTGACTTTATATCTCAATTCTGACTTTATATCTCTCAATTCTGACTTTATATCACTCACTCAATTCTGACTTTATATCTCTCAATTCTGACTTTATATCTCTCAATTCTGACTTTATATCACTCACTCAATTCTGACTTTATATCACTCACTCATTCTGACTTTATATCTCAATTCTGACTTTATATCTCTCAATTCTGACTTTATATCTCTCAATTCTGACTTTATATCTCTCAATTCTGACTTTATATCTCAATTCTGACTTTATATCACTCACTCAATTCTGACTTTATATCTCTCAATTCTGACTTTATATCACTCACTCAATTCTGACTTTATATCTCTCAATTCTGACTTTATATCACTCACTCAATTCTGACTTTATATCTCTCAATTCTGACTTTATATCACTCACTCAATTCTGACTTTATATCACTCACTCAATTCTGACTTTATATCTCTCAATTCTGACTTTATATCTCTCAATTCTGACTTTATATCACTCAATTCTGACTTTATATCACTCACTCAATTCTGACTTTATATCTCTCAATTCTGACTTTATATCACTCAATTCTGACTTTATATCACTCACTCAATTCTGACTTTATATCTCTCAATTCTGACTTTATATCACTCAATTCTGACTTTATATCTCTCAATTCTGACTTTATATCACTCAATTCTGACTTTATATCACTCAATTCTGACTTTATATCTCTCAATTCTGACTTTATATCACTCAATTCTGACTTTATATCACTCAATTCTGACTTTATATCTCAATTCTGACTTTATTTCTCATAATTCTGGACTTTTTTAATTTTTCTAACTTAAATGTCAGTTAGTTGCCAAAGCACCATTTTATTTTTCATTTATATAATATTGATATTTTATTCAATTTCATCTTTATTTAAATGAACACTAATGTTTTTTTTAATAGTTTTAGTTGACAGCACTGGTGTTCAGAAAAGCCCTGCAGTGCAGAATATATTGTGATCAGAATTTTTGTTTTCCAAAAGTAAAAGGGTACTGATCATGTTCATTCTCGCAGCTGTTCTGATCATGAATCTCTAGAATCATTCTGCGCGACTGGCAATTTCAGCAGCACTTTTCATTTTTGCATGCAATACAGGCGGTCAGTGTGGTCTGAATCTGTGGTCAGAATCTGAATCTGAAACTAGAATTGTCCTGACAGCCAGCAGTTAAACTAAAGATTCAGACGATGTGGAGATGACCAGTATCGGAGAGGCCAGGACATTGGTGTAAGAAAATAGCGTCCGCTCATTATCTTCGCCATCTATTTCCTCTTCTCCTCTAACGTCCTATCACTGATTTCAATCTCCTCTTCCTTCTAACTCATCATTTTTCCCTTTTCCCTGATTTTTAAAAAGCTGCTGTTTAGCATGTGTGCGCCTGTGCAGCAGTTTAGCTTGTGTCTGTTGGATTATGAAGGTGCTGTGGGTTGAGTGCAGGAGTTATGCAGTGATGCTGAACTCACTAATGACTCTTCTGAACTCTTCACATCACATCAAACATCTCATGTGACGTCAGCGCGGCTTCTTCATTGATATTTCTACCCTCCGATGTTCATGAATAATCCTGATTGTGGAGTGAATGTTAAGAGCGCAGCTTCATATTCACATGCAGGGAGACGAAGCGCTCAGTCTGAACTTTAATATGTTCTCTTGAGCTTTAACGGCTTTGAAGGTTCATCTTGAACATCATTTCACATGCTTTTCTCATGTTTAGTAGTTTTGGTTCTTAGAATATTTTTAAAATATTTAATTTATTTCAGGTTTAGTTTCAGTTCTGAATTTTGCTGCGTTCACGCCATGAACGCTCTTCAGTGAGTGGAAGCTTGTTTCTGCCGCTGTATTAAAAGATTATTGTGAGTTCTCAAAATTCAGACTTTTTTTTCTCGCATTTCTGACTTTCTCACAATTTCTTATTTCCTCGCAACTGTTTTCCCCACGCAGTTCCAACACTATCTCACGTCCAATTCGTACATATTTGACCTCACGCTTATGAATCTGTATGATTTGTCTACACTGCAGTGATGGGTAGGTTTAGGGGGCGGGGTTTGACGTTAGGTCATTGGTATGAAATCATTTGAATTGGCCACCTCGTAAAATATGCTTGGCAATTCTCACTTTATTCTCTCAATTCTTTTCTCTCAATTCTTTTCTCTCAATTCTTTTCTCTCAAGTCTTTTCTCAATTCTGACTTTTTTCTCACAAATCTTTCTTTCTCTCGTCTTTTTCTCTCAATTCTTTTCTCTCAATTCTTTTCTCTCAATTCTTTTCTCTCAATTCTTTTCTCTCAATTCTTTTCTCTCAAGTCTTTTCTCTCAATTCTTTTCTCTCAATTCTTTTCTCTCAATTCTTTTCTCTCAAGTCTTTTCTCTCAATTCTTTTCTTTTCTTTTTCTCTCAATTCTTTTCTCTCAATTCTTTTCTCTCAGTTCTTTTCTCTCAATTCTTTTCTCTCAATTCTTTTCTCTCAATTCTTTTCTCTCAATTCTTTTCTCTCAATTCTTTTCTCTCAAGTCTTTTTCTCAATTCTGACTTTTTTTCTCAAATTCTTTCTTTTCTCTCAATCTTTTCTCAAGTCTTTTCTCTCAATTCTTTTCTCTCAATTCTTTTCTCTCAATTCTTTTCTCAATTCTTTTTCTCTCAATTCTTTTCTCAATTCTTTTTCTCAATTCTTTTTCTCAATTCTTTTTCTCTCAATTCTTTTCTCTCAATTCTTTTCTCTCAATTCTTTTTTCTCAATTCTTTTCTCTCAATTCTTTTCTCTCAATTCTTTTCTCTCAATTCTTTTCTCTCAATTCTTTTCTCTCAATTCTTTTTCTCAATTCTTTTCTCTCAATTCTTTTCTCTCAATTCTTTTCTCTCAATTCTTTTCTCTCAATTCTTTTTCTCTCAATTCTTTTTCTCAATTCTTTTTCTCAATTCTTTTCTCTCAATTCTTTTCTCAATTCTTTTTTCTCAATTCTTTTTCTCAATTCTTTTCTCTCAATTCTTTTCTCTCAATTCTTTTCTCTCAATTCTTTTCTCTCAATTCTTTTCTCTCAATTCTTTTTCTCAATTCTTTTCTCTCAATTCTTTTCTCAATTCTTTTTCTCTCAATTCTTTTCTCTCAATTCTTTTTCTCTCAATTCTTTTTCTCAAGTCTTTTCTCTCAATTCTTTTCTCAATTCTTTTCTCAATTCTTTTCTCAATTCTTTTTCTCTCAATTCTTTTCTTTTCAATTCTTTTTGTCAATTCTTTTCTCTCAATTCTTTTTCTCAATTCTTTTCTCTCAATTCTTTTCTCTCAATTCTTTTCTCTCAAGTCTTTTCTCTCAATTCTTTTCTCTCAATTCTTTTCTCTCAATTCTTTTTCTCTCAATTCTTTTTCTCAATTCTTTTCTCTCAATTCTTTTCTCAATTCTTTTTTCTCAATTCTTTTTCTCTCAATTCTTTTCTCTCAATTCTTTTCTCTCAATTATTTTTCTCAATTCTTTTCTCTCAATTCTTTTCTCTCAATTCTTTTTTCTCAATTCTTTTTCTCTCAATTCTTTTCTCTCAATTCTTTTCTCTCAATTCTTTTCTCTCAATTCTTTTCTCTCAATCTTTTCTCTCAATTCTTTTCTCAAGTCTTTTCTCTCAATTCTTTTCTCTCAATTCTTTTTCTCAATTCTTTTCTCAATTCTTTTCTCTCAATTCTTTTTCTCAATTCTTTTTCTCAATTCTTTTTTTTTCTTTTCTCTCAATTCTTTCTTTTCTCTCAATTCTTTTTTCTCTCAATTCTTTTTCTCAATTCTGACTTTTTTTCTCAAATCTCAATTCTTTTCTCTCAATTCTTTTTCTCAATTCTTTTTCTCAATTCTGACTTTTTTCTCACAAATCTTTTTCTCTCGTCTTTTCTCTCAAGTCTTTTCTCTCAATTCTTTTCTCTCAATTCTTTTCTCTCAATTCTTTTCTCTCAATTCTTTTTTTCTCTCAAGTCTTTTCTCTCAATTCTTTTCTCTCAATTCTTTTCTCTCAATTCTTTTCTCTCAATTCTTTTTCTCTCAATTCTTTTTCTCAATTCTTTTCTCTCAATTCTTTTTTTCTCTCAATTCTTTTCTCTCAAATTCTTTTCTCTCAATTCTTTTCTCTCAATTCTTTTTTTCTCTCAATTCTTTTTCTCAATTCTTTTCTCTCAATTCTTTTCTCTCAAGTCTTTTCTCTCAATTCTATTCTCTCAATTCTTTTTTTCAATTCTTTTCTCTCAATTCTTTCTCTCAATTCTTTTTTCTCAATTCTTTTTTTCTCAATTCTTTTTCTCAATTCTTTTTCTCTCAATTCTTTTTTCACAATTCTTTTCTCTCAATTCTTTTTCTCTCAATTCTTCTTTTCTCAATTCTGACTTTTTCTCACAAATCTTTCTTTTCTCTCGTCTTTTCTCAAGTCTTTTCTCTCAAGTCTTTTCTCTCAATTCTTTTCTCTCAATTCTTTTCTCTCAAGTCTTTTCTCTCAATTCTTTTCTCTCAATTCTTTTCTCTCAATTCTTTTCTCTCAATTCTTTTCTCTCAATTCTTTTTCTCTCAAGTCTTTTCTCTCAATTCTTTTCTCTCAATTCTTTTCTCTCAATTCTTTTTCTCAATTCTTTTCTCTCAATTCTTTTCTCTCAATTCTTCTTTTCTCAATTCTGACTTTTTTTCTCACAAATCTTTCTTTCTCTCTCGTCTTTTCTCAAGTCTTTTCTCTCAAGTCTTTTCTCTCAATTCTTTTCTCTCAATTCTTTTCTCTCAAGTCTTTTCTCTCAATTCTTTTCTCTCAATTCTTTTTTCAATTCTTTTTTCAATTCTTTTCTCTCAATTCTTTTTCTCTCAATTCTTTTCTCTCAATTCTTTTTCTCAGTTCTTTTTTTTCAATTCTTTTTCTCTCAATTCTTTTCTCTCAATTCTTTTTCCAAATTCCTTTTCTCTCAATTCTTTTCTCTCAATTCTTTTTCTCAATTCTTTTCTCAATTCTTTTTCTCAATTCTTTTTTCTCTCAATTCTTTTCTCTCAATTCTTTTTCTCAATTCTTTTTCTCTCAATTCTTTTCTCTCAATTCTTTTTTCTCTCAATTCTTTTTCTCAATTCTTTTTTCTCTCAGTTCTTTTTTCTCTCAATTCTTTTCTCTCTCAATTCTTTTCTCTCTCAATTCTTTTCTCTCAATTCTTTTCTCAATTCTTTTTCTCACTTCTTTTTCTCAATTCTTTTCTCTCAATTCTTTTCTCAAGTCTTTTTCTCTCAATTCTTTTTCTCAAGTCTTTTCTCTCAATTCTTTTCTCAAGTCTTTTCTCTCAATTCTTTTCTCAAGTCTTTTCTCTCAATTCTTTTTCTCACAATTCTTTTTCTCAATTCTTTTTCTCAATTCTTTCTCAATTCTTTTCAATTATTTTCTCTCAATTCTTTTTCTCAATTCTTTTTCTCAATTCTGAAGTTTTTCTCTCAAATCTTTTCTTTCTTTTCTCTCAATTCTTTTCTCAATTCTGACTTTTTTTCTCACAAATCTTTCTTTTCTCTCAATCTTTTTCTCAAGTCTTTTCTCTCAAGTCTTTTCTCTCAATTCTTTTCTCTCAATTCTTTTCTCTCAATTCTTTTTCTCTCAAGTCTTTTCTCTCAATTCTTTTCTCTCAATTCTTTTCTCTCAATTCTTTTCTCTCAATTCTTTTCTCTCTCAATTCTTTTTTTCTCTCAATTCTTTTCTCTCAATTCTTTTCTCTCAATTCTTCTTTTTCTCAATTCTGACTTTTTTTCTCACAAATCTTTCTTTTCTCTCTTTTTCTCACAAATCTTTTTTCTCA
This sequence comes from Paracanthobrama guichenoti, assembly GCA_018749465.1. NCBI lineage: Eukaryota > Metazoa > Chordata > Actinopteri > Cypriniformes > Gobionidae > Paracanthobrama > Paracanthobrama guichenoti. The sequence goes on from CM031955.1 coordinate 38,687,663, forward strand.
AGTCTTTTCTCTCAAGTCTTTTCTCTCAAGTCTTTTCTCTCAATTCTTTTCTCTCAATTCTTTTCTCTCAATTCTTTTTCTCTCAAGTATTTTCTCTCAATTCTTTTCTCTCAATTCTTTTTTTCTCAATTCTTTTCTCTCTCAATTTCTTTTCTCTCAATTCTTTTCTCTCAATTCTTTTTTTCTCAATTCTTTTCTCTCAATTCTTTTCTCACAATTCTTTTTCTCAATTCTTTTCTCTCACAATTATTTTCTCTCAATTATTTTTTCTATTCTTTTTTTCTCTTAATTATTTAATCTCTTTTCTTGCAACTATGAGTTTATATCTCAAAATTCGGAGAAAAGTTGTGAGAAGTTGCTGTTACCTTTATTTAATTCAGTGGCGAAACAAGCTTCCATATCTATGCCTCTATGGCAAAACTATCAACACCTAAATTAATCTGCAGTTCATAAATTGACCTTCACCTTACACTTATTTCAGTTATTTTCCAAATCAACATTTTTGTTTCATTCCTAACACGTGTCGTTCTGAACTCTTCACGTCACATCAAACATCTCATCTGAACGCTCTCAGATATTCATTTTGAATAATCGGGATTGTGAAGTGAATGTTAAAAACACAGATTAGAGAGGATCATATTCCTATTCCGCGAGATGAAGCCATCCCAAACACGCACTGATCCCTAAAACGCCGTCACTTCTGAACTTTAATGCGTTCTCTTGAGCTTTACAGGGCTATGAAGGTTTATCTTGAAAGTGCTGCTCTGTGTGTTTTCTGAAACGGAGTACAGCATCACATCTTCAGGGATAAAAACAGCCGTAGTCTGTGATGTTGGGTGAGTAACTAAAAGCGCTGATACTACAGGCGCTGGAGCGCTTTCAGGTACAGACACATGACCTGTGTATGTAGTGTGCATTATACTGACAGTGAATACTGTTTCCCACAATGCAATGTGTTTTCCTTGACCTTTCGTTTCCAGTGTGATGAATGATTCAGAATATCAGCTGTCATTTATCATGCACTGTCATAATGTAATCAAACTGTGAAAAGTTTGAAGAAAAATAAAAATACAAAACTGTTCTTATTTCCAAGATAATAACTGAATGCAAAGGTTTGGGGTCAGTTAAATTTGTTTTTATATATATATAAGTAATATTTTTATTCAGAAATGACACATTAAATTGATCAAAAGTGACACTAAAGACATTTATAATGTTACAAAAGAAATGCAAAAAATAAATAAATAAACGCTGTTCTTTTGAACTTTCTATTCATCAAAGAATCCTGAAAAAAATATAATGTATCATGGTTTCCACACAAATATGAACTGCTTTCAGCACTGATAATAATCATAAATGTGTGTTGATCATCAGATCCTCATCTGAGAATGATCAGTGAAGGATCATGTGACACTGAAGACTGGAGTAATGATGATAAACTCAGCTTTGATCACAGGAATAAATCACACTTTACTATATATTCACACAGAGAACAGCTGATCTACACTGGAGGAGTATTACACTGATCTACTGGAGTTATGAGCAGATAAATTCAGCTTTGATCACAGGAATAAATTATATTTGACTATATATTCACATAGAAAATTGGTATTTTAAATTGTAATAGTATTTCACTATTTTTACCGTATTTTTGATCAAATAAATGCAGCCTTGGTGAGCAGAAGAGACCTTTCAAAAACATTTAAAAATCTTACCGACCCCAAAAAAGAATATATCCCACCCACTAACGGGAGCCGTGATGAAGAGATGATCAGTGTTATTCACTTCACCTGTCATAATGTTATGCCTGATCACTGTGTGTGTGTGTGTGTATATATAGTGCACTACTGTTCTTTTCTGTTCTGCTGTGTTTGAGTCTGTCACAGAGACAGACGTGAGATCTCAGGATGTCTGTTTGAGTGATCTCTGCCAGGTAATAATGACATTTTTCTGCATGTTAAAAATACTTATAGCACCAGATAAGCAGCTAAGTAAGTCTCTGTCTCTTTCTTTCTCTCAGCGCTCGTGCAAGCGATGGAAGGTGTGTGTGGTTTCGGCAGTGACCTCGTGACCCCTGGCGTGACCTGTCTGCTCTGCTGTGTGTTTCCACGATCACTCACCTGGAAGTGAACACAGCCGTCAGCGGCGCAGAGGGACGGCGCTCAGGTCAAGCGCTCAGCTTTTACAGGCTAATTGACACAACACACCAGAAACATACACAGTAAGAGCAGCTTTATTGTGAATTTAGACTTTTTTTATTAAATGGTGTAAAATAACAGTTGCTGGCATCCCATCTGACATAAAAAGATTATATAGTATTCTTATGCATCTGTTATGGTTATTTGAAATACTTTTTATGGAAAGCACTTTGATTTAACATTGTGAATAAAATGTGATTTATAAATAAACTTGCCTTGTCTAATTTTATAATTATCATACATAATAACTGTCAATTTTATGTCATACTTGGTGAATTTTGCTGATAATAAAACAAACATTACTGACAAAAACAAGTTATGATAAATTTACATTTTTGTACACTATCATTAAAAATTCAAGATAGGATAGATTTTCTTAATGAAAGGTCTCTTCTGCTCACCAAGGCTGCTTTATTTGATCAAAAATACAGTAAAATTGTGAAATACTATTACAATTTAAAATACCAATTTTCTATGTGAATATATAGTAAAGTGTGATTTATTCCTGTGATCAAAGCTGAGTTTATCATCATTCCTCCAGTCTTCAGTGTCACATGATCCTTCACTCATCATTCTCATATGAGGATCTGATGATCAACACACATTTATGATTATTATCAGTGATGGAAACAGTTCATATTTGTGTGGAAACTTTATTCTCAGGATTGTTTGATGAATAGAAAGTTCAAAAGAATAGCATTTATTTGAAATATAACCTTGAGGAAGATGCACAGACTCTCCTCTTTTTCTCTGTTGCTCTTATTATTTTTCATTTTGTCTGTTTTATTAAGAGCTGTTGTAACATTAGTGTTTTAATGAGGACCTCTCGCTGACCTGTTCACATTAATGCTGTTCATTAGAAAGATCAGAGATATTTAGTCTGCTTTCCTCAGCTTTCCATCGCGTTCTCATTCAGTCTTCGGGGGCTTTAAAAATCTTACAAGCAAATGTATGCTGTGAACACTGAGCTCTACATAGTAAGGGCTTTTCATTGGTTTGCATTAATTATTAATATGTTTGTTGATTTATTTTTTATAGCTCGCAGCAGAGGACTGACTTTTGATGTGATCCGGAGAGCCAGAGCTTGGGTTCAGGGAAACATTTGTCTGAAAACATTTCCAGATCTGAAAGGGAAAGCTTTTAATGAACCGATATGGTGCTCAGAACAGACCGGGTGTTCAGGTTTGATCCTGTGGAACACACACGACTGGAGCTTCTCTAGAACCATTCACATGATATTCACTTGTCCTTGTTTATTTGAATGATTTCAAGAACAATTTGATAAATGGTTATATTCCCATACTTACCTTAATCATTTAAGGACCAAAATGATGCATTTACTATTTATCTCACTGCCGTTGCATGCATTAAAAGGTCATTACACCAGATAACGTTTTTGTTTGTTTATTTTATTTATTTTTATTTTATTAATATTAATATTATGAAGGACAAATCACTGGATTTGCCCCGTTTCCCATCAGATTTAAAATAATGTTTTGTTCGAGGCATTTATTTAGTACCAAAATCACTTTGTTTGCATCATATGCATATTGCTAATCTGACATTAACCTAATAAAATTATTTATGTATTTATGCATCATAATATATATTTTTTTTAAACGGGCTTTAATTTATCCTAATCCTAATAAATAATCATTGCATTATTGTATTTTTACTGGATTAAAATGAGAATTTTGCATGAAAATGTTCTTAATTGTCAACAAAATAATATAAAAATACAAAAATAAAACAATAAAATTATTAATTTATGTATTTATTTATCATCATGAGATATACACTCACCTGTCAGGATTATTAGGAGCACCATACTAATACTGTGTTTGACCCCCTTTCGCCTTCAGAACTGCCTTAATTCTACGTGGCATTGATTCAACAAGGTGCTGAAAGCATTCTTTAGAAATGTTGGCCCATATTGATAGGATAGCATCTTGCAGTTGATGGAGATTTGTGGGATGCACATCCAGGGCACGAAGCTCCCGTTCCACCACATCCCAAAGATGCTCTATTGGGTTGAGATCTGGTGACTGTGGGGGCCATTTTAGTACAGTGAACTCATTGAAAGCCATCAGAGAATGGGTACATGGTGGTCATAAAGGGATGGACATGGTCAGAAACAATGCTCAGGTAGGCCGTGGCATTTAAAAGATGCCCAATTGGCACTAAGGGGCCTAAAGTGTGCCAAGAAAACATCCCCCACACCATTACACCACCACCACCAGCCTGCACAGTGGTAACAAGGCATGATGGATCCATGTTCTCATTCTGTTTACGCTAAATTCTGACTCTACCATCTGAATGTCTCAACAGAAATCGAGACTCATCAGATCAGGCAACATTTTTCCAGTCTTCAACTGTCCAATTTTGGTGAGCTTGTGCAAATTGTGGCCTCTTTTTCCTATTTGTAGTGGAGATGAGTGGTACCCGGTGGGGTCTTCTGCTGTTGTAGCCCATCCGCCTCAAGGTTGTGCGTGTTGTGGCTTCACAAATGCTTTGCTGCATACCTCGTGTGTGTGTTCTGGCCATAATTTATCCTATATCCTAATCTTTCCCTGATTATATTTTTACTGGAATAGAGTACAAAAAATACTCTTTACAGTAACAAGAATTTGCATGGAAATGTTATCAATTGTCACCAAAATAATGAAATATGCAAAAAATACCTGATAATAAAAATATGAATTAATGTAATCCTATAACAAATCATTGCATGGTTGTATTTTTACTGGAAGACCGTACAAAAACACTGCATTAAAATAATGAGAATTTTGCAAGGAAATCTTCTTAATTGTCATCAAAATAATGTGTGTGTATATATATTCTGGCTTTAATTTATCCTATAATTAATCATTGTATTATTGTATTTTACTTGAATAAAGTTCATGATAACTTTATCATATAATATAATATATTTTAATATAAAATATTAATTAATTAATTTATACATTATGATAATTTAATTTTTTTACTTGAATTTATCCTATAATTAATCATTGCATTAATTGTATTTTACTGGAATAAAGTACAGAAGAACTGATGATAACTTAATACAATTATTAAACAATGTATTTATACATCATGATGATATTTTTACTTTAATCTATCCTGTATTTAAATATTTCATTATTGTATTTTTTTGCTGGAATACAGTACAGAAATACTGCATTGAAGTAATGAAAATTGTGCATTGGAAATGTTCCTAATTGTCATCAAAATAATGCCAAAATATCTGATCATAATATAAAATTATTAATGTATTTATACATCATCATAATATGTTTGTTCTGGCTTTAATTCATATAACTAATCATCGCATTATTGTATTTCTACTGGAATAAAAATACTACAATGATACAGTCATCAAAATGTAATATTCTTCAAAAAATATTCTAGCTTCATTTTCTTTATGAAACTATCATTTCCTGCTACTTTTGATTGTTTATTGATACATGGACATGATTTTTTTGACATTCACCCTGAAAATGTGTTTTTTTTTCTTTCTTCAGATGATCAGCCAGCGCTTCAGAGTGTGTGGAGGTCAGAGAATAGATATCCGGCCGTTATCTCTCCATCTATAATCTCTCTCTTCATCTCATCCCTCGTTCCCAGTGTAACCGTATTCTCAGCGTCCCTGCCGTCGGCTGCTTTTCACTCTCAGTAATTGAGCTGATGATTATGATGATGATATCTGATGCGTATCTCTTCTTTGAGATGCTAAATCCATCCTGTCAGTTCATTTGCTGTCAAGGAGAGAAGCGCGAACGCCTCGGTTTGCAGGTAAACGTGAGGCTCCAGGCTATCGCTCCTGCACATGCGCGAATTCTGTTAACTCTGCACGCGATCAGAATGGATTATGTGTGCATGCACGCTCCTTTAATAGATGTTACCGTTAGTCTTTTGAGCCTGTGCAGACATTCATCACCCCTTTTGTGTTTGTGTATGCGATATTTTGATTAATTTGATTATGTTTTCAATTAGAGAGCTCCGTTTGACACAGTTTAAATGCACAAAATTGCACTCAGATTGTGTCTGGGTCTGTTTATGAACCTCCTTCAGCAATGCGTTTAGTCAGCAGTTCATTCATATGCTGTTATTGTCTGCAATGTCAGAACTACAGTACTGCGTCTGCATAAATAATTCAATGCACTACAATACAGTTCATATACAGCCTCCTAACTATATCAGTGAATCATAAAAGGCATGAAGTCCAGTCCACAAGTGCATCTATTTAATGCAATAAACCATGTATGCTGTGACACGCAGTGACCTCCAGTAGTACTTGATACTAAGGCAAGTCTTCTCTTCTTCTGTCATGTCGTTTAGGATTCACCGAGATCATTATATCGATGCTGTTGAAGAGCAAAGCACGACTAACTTCAGTTTGCAGGTGTGTAAGCTCATCTTCAGTGGATTCGTTACATTAACCAGGAGCACAAAGAGTCACAACGCTTTTTGCCTTCATTTCCAACACTAGATCTGATGGTTTAGGAACAGGAAACGTTCTCAGAACATTCGTCTAACGTTTCATAAATGTTACCGATTGTTTTGAAATGTTCAGAGGAAATTAAAAAGTAACAATGCATTAAACCGTATAAAATGATCAATTAAAGTATTTACACATACTGATAGTATTTTTTCTTCTGGTGTTAATTAATAATTGCATGATTGTATTTTTACTGGAATACAGTAAAAAAAAATTACTGCATTAAAATAATGAGAATTTTGCGTGGAAATGTTCTTAACTGTCAGCAAAAACAAAGAAAAACTATTTTTAAAAAAACACATTAAAAATAAAAACCTGATTTATTTATACATCATGATATGCATATATTCATTTTCAACACTAGGTCTGATGTTTCAGTATTTTTCCAGCTAACAGGAAACGTTCTCAGAACGTTCTCCTATAACGTTTTTAAATGTTACTACTTGTTTCAGAATGTTCATAGGAAATTCAAAAGAAACATCCTCATAACGTTTGAAGAATGATAAAATAGAATGTTCCGTTAACATTTGCACATTTGCAAGTTTTTAGAACATATAAAAAAAAATGTTTTAAACATTGTGAACATTCAGAGAACATTCAGAAATATTGTTAATTGCAAAACGTTCTTATAACATATATTTTACAACCTGTTTTCGTCAGATGAAATAAAATGTTTGTGCATCTTTATTACAGTTATTGGCACTTTGATTTTGTACCTGCAATGACACTCAGACAGCCGCAGTAAATCAATGCACGCTTGCACACATACAGGGAAGACAAAACTATAAGGAAATAAAGCATGCTGCACTGAATCAATGGCAATCTCAGTTTCCCTCTCATTTCTCTAGGATCCATGTGTCGTTTCACTCGTGCATGCTTCAGATGCATTGTTTTCCCTTGCTCTTTCTCTGTGGATGTACAGAAACACAATAAGTGAGTTAATGAATGTCTATGTGCCGTCTGCTCTCTCTCAGACAGAGTGATAAAGTAGAGGATGCTTCCATTCATTCACTATCTGCCTTGCCGCTTCGTTACCTTGTTAAAAAGTCAATTAAAAGGAAACAAAGACGGGAGGGTGAATATTGTTTCCTGTGTCGGTTGCTTTGCTGAACGAAGCAGTGGCCTTCAGTCGCACATTATGAATCGTTTGGAAAAATGTTGGAAATCTCAGTTAGTCGTGAGCATCTGAAAGCACACATACACATATTCAGATGTATTGAATCCATGCATGAGAGTCTGAGTTTATGTGTGTGAGACAGTTGGGTGACCAGATGTTTAACAGGCTGAAAAGATGCATTTCTGTTGACGTGTTAATGAGGCGTGTGTTCATAAACATACAGGCCTTATATTATACAGCTGTGATGATCAAACCTGCTTGACAGTGTCTTCGTTTGGTTGTCCAGTAAAGGCCTTTAAAACATAATGAATGTGCAGTAAAAAATCAGGGTGAAGCCTGTCAGGAACACGTCCAGGTCATATTCACTGCAGGCTATTTTAGGACAAGGAACATTTTATTTTAATGACACTCAAGCACATTGACCCTTCTAAATCGTATTTGTGTGATGCAAAAAAAGAAGAGATGAAAATTAATGTTTTATACATAATGATAGTATTTTTGTTCTGGCATTAATTTACAGTTCATTACAAAAACACTGCATTAAAATAATGAGAATTTTATTTTATTTTAATTAATTAATTATTAAATTATTAATTATTAAATTAATGCAGTATAAATACTGCATTAAAATAATGAGAATTTTTAATCAAAATATAGTAAAAATGCAGTCTGGTGATAACTTTTTAAAATTATTAATTAATGCATTTATACATCATGATAAAAAATAAAAATAATTGTTGTTGTATGGCCTTTAATTTGTCCTATAATGTAAAAAAAGTCAAAATGCAAAGGAAAAAAAATCTAAAAGTATGCTTCACTTTCTTTATGGAACTATAATTTCTTTAGATTTTCTGGTGATGAATGGACGTGTCCTGTGAGATTCACTCATTAAGAAAACGTATTTTTTCTTGAATATGCAGATTGCATAAAAGTCCCAGAATTGATCAAAATGCAAGTTTTGATGTTTTTACTGGAGAGGGATGACTGCAGTGAAGGAAGGAATGAAGGTGTTTGATGTTCCTCTGATCACTATGGCAACACCTGCTCAGGCTGGAACTGGGAAAGAGATATGAAGAGCTGGGATGTGTTCTCAATCCAATGCTAGCGCACTGCTTACTATCGCTTAAAACATGCACTGTAAAAATTATTTAGTAGTGATAAATAAATAAAGCCAAACAGAGCATCTGAGAAAGGTGAGTTTGAGCGTGGTATGGTTGCTGGTGCCAGACGGGCTGGTCTGAGTGTTTCAGAAACTGCTGATGTACTGGGGTTTTCACGCACAAACATCTCTAGGGTTTACGGAGAACGGTGGAAAATATCCACTGGCTGAAAATGTTGATGTCATAGGTCAGAGGAGAATGACCAGACTGGTTCCGCTGATAAAAACTCAAGTCATTGTGGGGTTTTCATGCATAGAGACCATTTGCACAATATGCACGCATACGAGAAATATTAGTGCACTACTTTGCATGGAAGCGGCCAGCAGGCGGCGCTCTGTATCCAGCTGATGGACAGTGTGACCCCAGTGTCTGCCGGTCAGAGAGCACTCGCCTCGGTTAGCCATTATTCACATTAAACAGTGTCCATATTCATCCGTCCTTTTGTCACGAGTGGTGGAGGAGAGAAATGGCAGAGCAGGAGCATCTTTTCTAGCCAGCGCTACAGTAAACGTCCTCTGAGTCACCATTCATATGTCAGGACAGATGACGGAGATGATCAGTGTGTTTCCATGCCTCTTCAGCTGTCATCTCCACTCAGTGTTTTAAAAAGGGTCTGATGGACGCTGTCCCCCCCCGTGACCGCCTGGTGCTGTGATTGACAGCTCATTACCTTCAGCCAAACGCAAACAATAACCTTGAAAGAAGAGTGACCTTCAGAAATCTGAATACTTCACTGGTACCTGTTCAGCCTGTGTGTGTGTGTGTGTGTGTGTGTGTGTGTGTGTGTGTGTGTGTGTGTGTGTGTGTGTGTGTGTGTGGCAAAAGCTACTGTAGTCATGCGTTTTATTCCTGAGCATTTCTATTGGTTGTTGGACAATGCCTCTTTCACACGGGAGCTTTTTATGTCTCTGCTGTGCAGGTCGATCTGACCCAGGAATCATTTTATCACTCTAGTCTTTTACAAGCTGCTCAAGCATAATGCTCACATTCCATGCCATTTTTAACAGATTTTAACTGGGAGCTGCTTTACTCGAGGTTTATCTGTTTTGATATTTTAATACTACGACCAAGTTTTTAAACACTTAAATCATGCTTAAAAATATCAAATATTAAATTTAATCTATCTGTCTGAAACCTTCAAACTTCAACCTTAGAGCAGACGAGGCTTCATCAAGGCAACATCAGTGTTTGTCTTATATATATATATATATATATATATATATATATATATATATATATATATATATATATATATATATATATATATATATATATATATATATATATATATATATAATAATAATAATAATAATAATAATAATAATTAAGAGTGAAAAGGTAGCCAAAAATTCAGCTTTGCATCACAGGAATAAATTACCCTTTAAAACATATTCAAATACAAAACAGTGCTTTTAAATTCTAATAATATTTCAAAATATTACTGTTTTTAAATGTTTTTAAAAGTCTTCTGCTCACTAAGGCTGCATTTATTTGATCAAAACTACAGTAAAAATAGTGAAATATTATTCTAATGTAGATCAGCTGTTCTCTGTGTGAATATATAATAAAGTGTAATTTATCCCTGTGATCAAAGCTGAGTTTATCATCATTACTGATGTCACATGATCCTTCAGAAATCATTGACAATTATTGACCATTGACATTAAAATGATACTTTATTCACATAGAAAACATTTTAAAATGCAATAATGTTGCAAAATATTTACTATATTTGTTTTCAAATAAATGCAGCCTTGGTGAGCATATGAGACTTTTAAAAAACACTTTTAGAAATATTAACAACAGTAATATTTTGAAATATTATTATAACTCAAAATTACTATTTTATATTTGTATATACACTCACCTAAAGGATTATTAGGAACACCTGTTCAATTTCTCATTAATGCAATTATCTAATCAACCAATCACATGGCAGTTGCTTCAATGCATTTAGGGGTGTGGTCCTGGTCAAGACAATCTCCTGAACTCCAAACTGAATGTCAGAATGGGAAAGAAAGGTGATTTAAGCAATTTTGAGCGTGGCAGCGTGGTTGTTGGTGCCAGACGGGCCGGTCTGAGTATTTCACAATCTGCTCAGTTACTGGGATTTTCACGCACAACCATTTCTAGGGTTTACAAAGAATGGTGTGAAAAGGGAAAAACATCCAGTATGCGGCAGTCCTGTGGGAGAAAATGCCTTGTTGATGCTAGAGGTCAGAGGAGAATGGGCCGACTGATTCAAGCTGATAGAAGAGCAACTTTGACTGTAATAACCACTCATTACAACCGAGGTATGCAGCAAAGCATTTGTGAAGCCACAACACGCACAACCTTGAGGCGGATGGGCTACAACAGCAGAAGACCCCACCGGGTACCACTCATCTCCACTACAAATAGGAAAAAGAGGCTACAATTTGCACGAGCTCACCAAAATTGGACAGTTGAAGACTGGAAAAATGTTGCCTGGTCTGATGAGGCTCGATTTCTGTTGAGACATTCAGATGGTAGAGTCAGAATTTGGCGTAAACAGAATGAGAACATGGATCCATCATGCCTTGTTACCACTGTGCAGGCTGGTGGTGGTGGTGTAATGGTGTGGGGGATGTTTTCTTGGCACACTTTAGGCCCCTTAGTGCCAATTGGGCATGGTTTAAATGCCACGGCCTACCTGAGCATTGTTTCTGACCATGTCCATCCCTTTATGACCACCATGTACCCATTCTCTGATGGCTACTTCTAGCAGGATAATGCACCATGTCACAAAGCTGGAATCATTTCAAATTGGTTTCTTGAACATGACAATGAGTTCACTGTACTAAAATGGCCCCCACAGTCACCAGATCTCAACCCAATAGAGCATCTTTGGGATGTGGTGGAACGGGAGCTTCGTGCCCTGGATGTGCATCACACAAATCTCCATCAACTGCAAGATGCTATCCTATCAATATGGGCCAACATTTCTAAAGAATGCTTTCAGCACCTTGTTGAATCAATGCCACGTAGAATTAAGGCAGTTCTGAAGGCGAAAGGGGGTCAAACACAGTATTAGTATGGTGCTCCTAATAATCCTGACAGGTGAGTGTATATGTATGTATATGTGTATGTATATAATATATTATTTTATATCAGTTTCAAAGTTGTCTTTTGATTAGTGTACTTTCATTATTGTTAATTTAAAAACACAGAGAGAGAGATTTAAGGGGTATTTGATGTACACTGTTGTACATTTTTAATCAGCATCAAGATTTTAGGTTAAACTGTATATGAAGGTTCATGTGTTAGTTCACCTTCAGTCGTTCCTCGTAAACAGTCCTTTGACAAAGGACACATTATTCCATGTAGCCTATTAAAAAAGCTGTCAACTTCCCCAAAGTTTTTCACATCAGCTAACTCCCCACATTCCCCGGAGCCGTGATTCACGATCGGTGCAACTTCTGTTCATTAGGTTTGTGTGGGCTTTAGTCAGAGAGACATCACAAGCATCCGGTCAAGCGGCTCGGCAATCACAGACGCGGATGACCTCTCTGACCTCTCGTCCATCATCCATCTCTCCGTCCCATTCCAGCCACCTGACCTTCAGCGCCGCGGATCTCACTGCTCGCCTCCCTTCACACAAACACTCATTCTTTCGTTCTCCTTCTCTCTCCCACAGGATTTCCCAGGGCTGAAAGAGACACTTTGATTAAGCTGCTATCAGCGAGCCGGTCTGTGGCGTGGGAGTCGCTCTGACCCTGAAGCCAGCGAGAATCAGCCTGAGAGACGCTCACCTGCTCCGCCATGACGTCTGCACCTTATCGGCCTGTTCGCTCGCACAGATACGGCTTTAATTAACATCTGGGGCTTTTTCATATTCAGCGGACGATTGTAAAGAGGTCAAAAGTTGGTTTTGGAGGAAAAGAGAGTCATTCCTATTCTGCAAAACTGTTTGAACTTTCACTTTTGTTTGAGTTTAGTCTCCAGCGCCACCATTTCCAGAACTGAACCTACCTGGAGTCTCCAGAAGTGGAGGTGTCAGGATCTCAGAGACTAGTTAGGTAAAGAATCCTAAAAAATGACCCCCACTTAATAAGAATCACAAGCTGTTGTAAAAAAAAAGTGCTGTGTTTTTTATAGGCTTTATAGACAGAGGTTGAGAGTGACTCTTGAAGGACCAGCACCACATCCTCTCGTACCACTCTTTGAAGAATTCATCTTCCAGAATCTGGCAGTACGTTTTGGGAGTTCATTTTTAGCCCATCTCCTATCCTGAAGTCTGTTTTGCAGAGATGGACTAAAAATCAACTTTTCTTAAAAATAAGACCTACTTTTATAGAGTTCTTATGCAAAGTAAAACATTTAATCAAATCACTGAGAATATTTAATGAAAAATGTACTTCTTTTTGAAGAGATGTGACAATATTGGTAACATTTTACAGTAAGGTTGTATTAGTTAACATTAGTTAATAGTTAACATGAACTAACCATGAACAAACACCTCTGTTCAGCATTAGTTCATCTTTGGAAACGTTAGTTAATAAAAATACAGCTGTTCATGTTAGTTCCCAGTGCATTTACTAATGTTAACAAGATTTTAATAATGCATTAGTAAATGTTGAAATTAACAAAGATAAATAAATGTTTTATTAGTGCAGTTCATTATTAGTTTGTGTTAACTAATGTTACTAACAAACCTTTTGTAATATCTTTCATGTACCATAAATGGTAGGGTACCACATGTACCACATTATGCCATTTAGACACCCAACCCCATCCCTAAACCCACCCATGTGTGTGTTATATGATATAAAACACAGGATATAACAGGCAGATACGACTGCAGGCACAGTGTATTCAGAAAGGGTGAATATTCCAAGTGTCCCGAGGCCGAAGATCATACACACATTCAAAAACTGCCACCCGAAGAAACGTTACGTCAGCTTTGATCGTGAAATCTCATTGGCTCTCGTGTGTCTCGTGACCGATCACGTCATGCTAAAGAGTCGGCGTGTCTTTTCAATGAGTGTGTGTGTCTGTGTTCGTGTGTGTGTGTGTGTGTGTGTGTGTGTGTGTCTGTGTCTGTGTCTGTGTCTGTGTGTGTGTCTCTGTGTCTGTGTGTGTGTGTGTGTGTCTGTGTCTGTGTTCGTGTGTGTGTCTCTGTGTGTGTGTCTCTGTGTGTGTGTGTGTGTGTGTGTGTGTGTCTGTGTGTGTGTGTGTGTGTGTCTGTGTTCGTGTGTGTGTCTCTGTGTGTGTGTCTCTGTGTCTGTGTCTGTGTGTGTGTCTCTGTGTCTGTGTGTGTGTGTGTCTGTGTGTGTGTGCGTGTGTGTGTCTCTGTGTGTGTGTGTGTGTGTGTGTGTGTGTGTGTGTGTGTGTGTGTGTGTGTGTGTGTGTGTGTGTGTGTGTGTGTGTGTGTGTGTCTGTGTGTGTGCGTGTGTGTCTCTGTGTGTGTGTGTGTGTGCGTGTGTGTGTGTGTGTGTGTGTGTGTGTGTGTGTGTGTGTGTGTGTGTGTGTGTGTGTGTCTGTGTGTGTGTGTGTGTGTGTGTGTGTGTGTGTGTGTGTGTGTGTGTGTGTGTGTGTGTGTGTGTGTGTGTGTGTGTGTGTGCTGTGTGTGTCTCTGTGTGTGTGTGTGTCTGTGTGTGTGTGTGTGTGTGTGCTGTGTGTGTGTGTGTCTGTGTGTGTGTGTGTGTCTGTGTGTGTGTGTGTGTGTGTGTGTGTGTGTGTGTGTGTGTGTGTCTGTGTGTGTGCGTGTGTGTCTGTGTGTGCGTGTGTGTCTGTGTGTGTGTGTGTGTCAGCGTGTGTGTGTCTGTGTGTGTGTGTGTGTCTCTGTGTGTGTGTGTGTGTGTGCGTGTGCAAAGTGTGTGTCTGTGTGTGTGCGTGCGTGCGTGTGTGTGTGTGCGTGCGTGTGCGTGTGTGTGCAAGGCGCAGCGCGTGTGCGTATGCAGGTGTCTCTGTGTGTGCGTGTCTCTGTGTGTGCGTGTGTCTGTGTGTGCGTGTGTCTGTGTGTGTGCGTGTCTCTGTGTGTGTGCGTGTCTCTGTGTGTGTGCGTGTGAGTGTCCGTGCGTGTGCGTGTGCGTGCGTGCGTGCGTGTGTGCGTGTCTCTGTGTGTGTGTGTGTGTGTGTGTGTGTGTGCGTGTGTGCGTGTGAGTGTGCGTGCGTGCGTGTGTGTGCGTGCGTGCGTGTGTGTGTGTGTGTTCACGGAGCAGCGGGATCATCATCTCTGTGATTAAAACATTAAGATCAACTCTGTTCTTCACATAAAGATATCACATGACTTCAGAAGACTTGGAATGAAACATGAGTTAATGCTTTTATACTGTTTTTGGAAATAATTCCTGTGACTGTAGTTTTATTTGCATGTTTTATATTGTTGAGACGTGGGTAGGTTTAGGTTAGGAGTGGGTTAGTTGTTCCAAAATATAAAAGTAGCCTATACATATTCATAAAATCATGTCTACTTTTACAAATGCAAATAATTAAACACATCTTGATCTGATGCATTGGGCAAACAACTAAAATCAGTACCTGTGTGTCGGAAAATGATGCTGTGCGTTAAAAAGTGACACCGAGGTGTCCTGACCAAGCGTCAATATGTAATGAGTTGGGAGTGAGAACGTGTTCCAACGAGTGACCTACTTCTTCCAGTCAGTTTCTGAAGTGTGCATATGGACACTTTACTATACCATGAGGGATGGTATGCAGCCCTAGTGTCAAATGAAGGGAAAACTGAGAGAAAGTGCCGTTCAGAGAAAACTTCAGGCTATAACATTCAGTGATAAACCTACCATTACAATAACTATTCTGTTAATAACCCTCTGCTGATCTGACAGTCTGTGGGCGGGGAACAAAAATACTACCGACATTGTAACAACACAAAGCGGGTTGAAGAACGGGCGAAACAGAGCAAATGAGCTAGAAAAGAATCAAAATGTTACTTCCAACACAGAAACAATTAAACAAAGAGAAACAGAAGGAACAAGCCCTTCCTGAACGCAGAGCGAGTCTTGAATATTTGATTCATTAGCGTTTGATCTTTAACTGTAGCATCACGCTGTAATTACTGGAGATCAAACCTGCATGTCGTGTCTTGTTTAATATGGGATGTTCTGTGGATTGTGCGGGATGAACTGAGAAATACAATAGTTCCTTATTAATTGATTCATAATTGCTGTCGAGAGGGTTTAACTGGTTTCTGATCTTAATGAATAAGCTGTGAATCCTGCCAGACTTCGTTCAGCACATCACATTACCTTTCATCAGGAAGCACGTCACGCTCAGTAACACTTTTGTCTCAACTTTCTCTCACAACTCAATGGAGGAAAACTTGGTTATTACCATACAAATATTAGATACCCAATAAAATTAGAGAAGTGCATTTTAAAATTCTACATAAATGCAATGCTCTTTTATCCAAATATTATGTAACTGAAATATGCACCTTATCTAAAAATGAAAGTGAAGACCTTTTTCCTGTTTCATCACTTTTCTGGAATGATGTGAGTTTCTATTGCATCTCTAAAGCTAATATTAATTGTAATCTTTTTTTTTAAGTCATTAATCTGTTTTCTTTCTTATTCTTGTGTTATTTTCACAAACAAAGGTTTCTTTAAAAATACTTGATAGAGTTCTTATGCGAAGTAAAACATTTAATCAAATCACTGAATAATTAATAAAAAAGAGATATGATGATATCTTCCATGTACAGTAAATGTTTTGTTTTGTTTTCCTAATTTTCTCTGATATTACATTGTGCTAGAATATTTGATGTTGCACTTTTGTCAACAAATACTGTCATGTTAACTAAAGAACTTATTACTAACTAATTTATTAATGTATTAACATTTGCTAATATATTATTACAATCAAAAATATCAAAATATTATTTACTGGCCCTGAGCTGATATGAACTAACAAAGAACAGTTGTGTTTTTACTAATAAAGATGAACAGAGATTAATAAATACTGTAACACATGAATTGCTCATTGTTAGTTAATGTTGCTTAATGCATTCAATAATTATTGTGTTACCATATTTATTAGGTTTTTTTTTAATCGTTCTCATTTTAAATAGTTTCATTTTAATTTTGAATACTTTTATTATGCACTTTTTCATTTTACACACATTTCAATTAATAGCAAAAGTTCCATCACATATTTTAATGGAATAACTGAACAGTCCCAAATAAATTATTCAATTAAAATATGAAAGGATTATTCAGTTCAATTTGATGGAATTTTACTATTGATTGAAATGCGTAAATAAAAAATAAAAGAAAAATAAAATAAAAATTCAATAGCTTTTATTCATTTTTATTGATATTTCAGATCAGCTGAAATTTTATTTATTATTATTATTTATTTATTCATTTTTTCAGTTACATTTACTTCAGTTACAAATGTTTTAAGTAAATCATTTCTCATTTTACATTTAAGTTAAATTTTTCATCTAATATTTATATTATTTAAGCTTTATTGCAATGATTTTATTTGACAGTGTCTCTGTTACACATCTTACATGTATTTACTATAGTAATAACAGTAAATTATGCACAAACAGCTAACCCTAGCCATATATATATATATAAAATCACGTTGTAAATTAAAATGACTAATATTACTCAGTGCTTATTTGTATAATTACACTGTAACGAGGGCACCTTCGAATAAAGTGTAGCCGAAAATGTTTTATATTATATTACTCTGAAAAAAAGTTGCTGCCTTAAATAAGTACAATCAATTTGGATGTTTTAAGTCATTTCAACTCAAATTACATTAAACTGACTTAAATGAGTTGAATCTTATACAAGATAACTTTAAAAAGTTGAAAATTGCTTGACTTATTTTGATGAGTTAAAGTAATGTAAAACATATTTTATAATGTTTTACAGTGTATCAGTAATCAGTAAACATAAAGTCTTTGCATATTCTCTGTAGATTTAAATGCTCACATACTTAATGCATTAGTGCATTAATCATTATCGAACACTCTATTAGTCCCTGACAACGCCCTAGCAACCACCCAGAACACTTTTCCCTTTGCAAACGGATGTTACTGTTACAATAACGTTCCTGACCCCGATTTAAAAAGGTTTTCAGCGACACTATATTTTCATCATCCGTCTATTCTTGAAGCTGTCAGCATCCCGACAGTGACAGACAGCCGTGCGTCCATCATTCCCGCACCCGTTTCCACAGGCCACGGCTTCCTCTCGTTCGTCAAATTAAAGAGCTAAAAAAGCTTGACTCCACAAAAATATCATAATTAATATGCTAAATATGTTGTTCATTATCTGATGAGTGCAGGCTCTCTGAGGGAGTCCTGGGGCCCGGCTCACGGGGACGCCCGGATCCATGCTGACTTTGAAGTGGTAATTCAGTCCAGGACCTGAGGGAGAACCTCAAATTGAAATGTCTTTGACAAGGCCTGACAGGTTTAGAGGTTTGTGCTGTACCTGCAGGCGAAGAGGCTTCTACAGAACAATGAGAGAGATACAGAGAGAGAGAGAGACGGACGGGAAAAGCAGGCCATGAGAGGACGGCACCAGTTCTGATCCTCTGGATGATTTGAACCCGCAGAGAATGCTGTGCAAACTCTGAATGTGAATCTCTCTCCACCGTATATATCGCACTAAAATCTAAAGAATATGAAACAGCATTTTTCACAAAGAAAATTAAGCCTTATAAGAGTTTGCAAAATAATGCATTCATTTTTTATCAGCGAATCCGTTCTTTAAAATTTAAGGAAACTGAGAACAGTAATGGCTTTATTTTTTCTGTGCAACTTTTTTCTTTTTTGATTTTCAGTGAGTTTTGATCCATACTAGTTCTTTCATGAGATTGAGAGACTGGTGAGGGCCTGAAAAGCTGGATTTTCAAAAGCAGCACATGATGACACCAGACTCTGAATTACGGGGAGAGTTTCTCACGTCGCCTTCATGAAGATGTTTAAGAGAACGTGTGATTATTGTCTAGACGCTGGTGTTATAATGAAGCTGCTTTAAAGCTGTTTTAACGATCCTGCATCTGCAGCAGAAATACATCTGCACATTTAAGTGATGCTTGTGAATGTGCATGTATGTATGTGTGTATATATAGATATGTATGTTTGTATGTATAGACATGTATGTATGTGCTGCTTTGTTTTAATTTGTTATATCATTCAAACATTTTTATTCCTAATGAAATTGATGTAGAATCAAATAAAGTATATATGTGTGTGTATATATATGTATGTATGTGTGTATGCATGTGTGTATGTGTGCATGCATGCATGATGTATTTATGTATGTATGTATATATGCATGTATGTATGTGTGTATGCATGCGTGTATGCATGTGTGTATGTATGCGTGTGTGTGTGTGTGTGTGTGTGTGTGCATGCATTCATACGTGTATTGATGCGTGTGTATGTATGTAGGTTTGTTTGTATGTATGTATGTATGTGTGTATATATATGTATGTATGTATGTATATGTGTGCATGTGTGTGTGTGTGTGTATGTATGCGTCTATGGATGCGTGTATGTATGCATGTATGCATGTATAGATATGTATGCAAGTATGTGTGTATGGATGGATGGATGTGTGTATGTATGTATGCATGTGTGTATGTATGCGTGTATGTATGCAAGTATGTGTGTATGGATGGATGGATGTGTGTATGCATGTATGTATGCGTGTATGGATACATGTATGTGTGTATGTATGCATGTATGGATGCGTGTATGTGTGTGTGTGTGTAAGCATGGATGGATGGATGTATGTGTATGTATGTATGCGTATGTATGTATGCGTGCGTGTATGCATGCATGGATGCGTGTATGTATGTATGCATGTAAGCATGTATGTATTTATGTATGCATGCGTGTGTGTGTGTGTATGTATGCATGCATGCATGCATGCGTGCGTGTATGGATGCATGTATGGATGTGTGTGTGTAAGCATGTGTATGTATGCTTGCGCGTATGCATGCGTGCATGGATGCGTGCATGAATGCATATGCATGTATGTGTGTGTTTCTGCGTGTGTGTATGCGTGCGTGTATGTATGTATGCATGTATGGATCGATGGATGTATGTGTGAATGGATGGATGCATGTATGTATGCATGTATGTGTGTATGCGTGTTTAGACATGTATAGACATGCAATATGCAATTATATTAAAATATATTATAACATATATAATATGTTATACATTATATATTTTTTTTTTAATTAATTATAAATCAATAATATAAATAAAGTTTAAAAATTCAGTTACAAAAAAAAAAAAATCACATTTCAGACCGAAATCAGAACATATAGTCACTTAAGGTTATCTGGTATACTTTTCTTATTTTTATTTATATATATTTATCTTGGATGTGTAATGTGTGTCATGAAAATGTCCCAATGCAAAAACAAATAAACCAAAAAACTTAATGGTCCTAAAAATTGGCTTTGTTTTCTGTAAGCAGCATATAATTTCTTCCATTTTGTGTGAATCTCATGAAACTTGTCAAAAGCATCTGTTACTGATGTTAATGAAAGCATCAGGAATCATGTCTGGGTGTCTTTGTGAATCTTTCCAGTCTCTCTCTTGTCAAGCGGGGTGTTTGTTGTCATGTGTTTTACGGTAGATTGTGACTGATTCTCTGTCTCTCGCACACACACTCGTGGAGCCCGTGGCCCCGTTCTGTCAGACCTCCCACTGCCGTGTGCTGATTGGCTGTTAGCAGGCGAGTCCTGGGACTCTTCATCTCCGTCTGTGACTCCTGATGCGCCAAACACATCCGGATATGAAACCAGCGAGGGGGATCTTAAACTCTCCACCCCATACAGCCACAGATCGTGACCCAGAAATGCAATGCCCCTGTAATACTGTACAGTGTTCAGTGTATAATGCACTCTGGGGCTAGTTGTCACATGGGGACGTCAACAGAATTCTGTCCAGAAAATTCAAATATGCCAAAATATATGTATAAAACACAACACACGAAATAATAAAACAAAATGATCTTATGTTTGTAATATATTTTGGAATAGTTTTCACATTGCCAGGGCTATATCTCAGTATTTATATAATTACAGTCCAGAGGCCTGTTACACAAATTCATATTTTCTCTTTCTGTGCTTATATTTTATTATAGTCTTTGTATGTGTGTGTATATATATATATATATATGTGTGTGTTTGTTTGTGTGTGTGTGTGTTTCTCTGTCTGTCTCTGAGAGTGTGCATATGAGTGTGTGTGTGTGTGTGTTTGTTTGTGTGTGTTTTTGTCTCTGAGTGTGTGTTTTTGTCTGTCTCTGAGTGTGTGTGTGTATGAGTGTGTGTGTGTGTGTGTGTGTGTGTGTGTGTGTGTGTGTGTGTGTGTATATTACTATAGTAAATGCATGTAACAAAGACGCTAAAAATTCATTACAATGTATGTTGGCCAAAACGTGACATTTTTACATTAGCATTAAACAACACAATGAAATTGCTCTACAATAGCAGGTTTATGTTGACACAACTTACCCCACATAGACGACATGTCCTAAATGAACTCTATCAGAGCAGTGATGGAGATGTTAGCAGTTTTGTTGTCAATACGGAGTAAAAGCTTCTCTTCTGTTACACATACAGACTCTGAATATATAAACTAATGAGAACTTTTGAGAATGTTGTTTCAACTGCATGACCTCCTGATGCAAAACTCCATGCAAACTGTTATAAAGTAACACGTGAGTGTCTGAATGTTACCATATCAAGTGAATGTGACTTTAGTAAGATTTCTGCTTCAGAACCTGATGTTCGTAATGAGCTGTTCTTTATTTGTGTGTTATTGTCAGCTCCAGTCCTCGGCATATGAATGAGCAAAGGTGAACGCATCAGTGTTTAATGAAGCCTGATGAATGTTTGATGGCCCTGCAAAGCTTATCTGGAGCAGAACGCCGATGAATCATTGAAGGGGCAAAGCTTTTAGTCGAATCATTCTCACAAATGTCTGGCAACATTAAAACACGGACACTGCCGTAAACACTGGAGAGCGCCAATAAAGCACATTTCACTAAACAAACATGTCCTGCTGTTTTTGTTCAGAATGAGAGGCATTTTCACACAAACATGTTTTTAAGAGCTGAGAAATGCCTGACAGGAACACGGCCTTGAGGACGTCAGATTATCACAGACTAAACAGAGTCGCCTCAGCTTCTGCCCTGAGAGTCTGAGACACGTTATCAGCACATTATCTCAAACACTGCATGAATATACACAATAAATACATGGACACAAAATATTGATTTGAGGGACTATAGAAAACCATGAAACTAGCACAACATATTCTCATATATTTTATTATATTATAAAGCACAACTTGCATTTAATTTTTAAATTATTATATTATAGCTTCAGAAATATTTTTTTACATATATAATAATTTAAATATTAAATGTAATCTATTTTTATTATATTAGTTATGTTATAGCTTCAAAAATTATTTTTATTTTATTTTTTACATGAAAATAGATTACGTTTAACCCTTCAAATGCCAAAATATAATATATATGTACTTCAATAATCTTCTTAAAATACATTCTGGGTGAATATTAAAATATATTTTGAACAATGTAAATATATTTACATAAAATGGCCAAAACATATGAGGACGTATGAAAAATACTTGAAAATAACTAACAATGAGCAATGCATTAGTTGCAGTATTTATTAATCTTAGTTAATGTGAGTTAATAAAAATTCAGCTCTTCATTGTTATAGTTCATGTCAGCTCAGGGCCATTACAATTTTTTAATAAATACAACTTTTGATTTTCATAATGCATCAGTAAATGTTAAATTGATTTACTAAGACTGATCAATTAGAACCTTATTGTTCAATATATTTATATAAATGTATTTTAACTTCTATTTTAGCTAAATATTTTTGGCTATTTGTCTCTGAGAGAAACATTAGAGTAATATTTCCCTCTGTGCGACTGAGAAACAGAAGATCAATGTGAAAGTGGTATTTTTGGACACAGTTTAAAGAGTTTAACGATGGGCGAGTGTGAAGTGTTCTGCTGGTTGTGTGTGTGTCGACTTCAGACGGCAGTATTTATTGCAAAGCTGCAAAAAACAGACATTCCCGCTGCGCTCGCTCAGCATATTTGTACTTCTGTTGTGAAATCTGGCAAAACACTGACGTGGGATAAAAACTGCCCCGGAGCTTTAAAACTGAGGTTAGATGAGGAACTGATCGAGAGTTAAAACAGGTTTCAATAAAGAGCCTGTCAAACAGGAGCAAATCATATGAATGTGGTTAGACGGCATTCAATAGCACTTTTATTGACTATATAACAGTTAAATACACTACCGGTCAAAAATAAGGCTGTCAGTAAGATTTTTCTTTTTTTATTAATACTTTTATTCAGACCGCAAGGTCACATTAAATTGCTCAAAAGTGACAGTAAAGACATTTATAATGTTACAAAAGATTCTATTTCTAATAAATGCTGTTCTTTTTCACAAAAATATGAACTGTTTCCAGCACTGATAATAATCCTAAATGTGTGTTGAGCATCAGCTCCTCCTATCAGAATGATCAGTGAAGGATCATGTGACACTGAAGACTGGAGTAATGATGATAAATTCAGCTTTGATCACAGGAATAAATCACACTTTACTGTATATTCACACAGAGAACAGCTGGTCTACACTGGAGGAGTATTACACTGATGTCTGGAGTTATGAGCAGATAAACACAGCTCTGGTGAGCAGAAGAGACTCTTTCAAAAACATTAAACAATCTGACCGACCCCAACATTTTAAACTAGTGTGTATCTGAAAATGCTGTTAATCAAATGTTGCTCTTGTATAGCTTACGAGTCTTACTGTAGTCCTCAGTCGTTGACTTTAAGCATCACCTTCACCTCAGATGTGCCACCTAAAAGTGTGAGAAAAACGAACAGAGAAGTCAACAGTACATACAGTAAGATTAAAGCTCAGATCTTCTCTTCTGACAAACGTAAGATTATTAGTCAAAATAAAGGCAAAACAAGAATTAACAATTTACCTATGAAATAGAATTTACTAAAATGAGACCAGTATTCTTTTCTCCTTTTTTGAGAACACACACGCACACGTTGTGTTTTCATGTTTTACGGGGACTCTCTATTGACAATGATATTTATACTGTGCAAACTCTCCTTACACTAATCCTACCCCTTAACCTACCCATTACACACAACTTTCTGCATTTTTATATTTAACAAAAAAAACTTAATCTAGTCTGATTTATAAGCTGTTTTCCTCATGTGGACCAAAAAACTCACATGAGGAACACATGTATGTATGTATGTATGTATGTATGTATGTGTGTATGCATATGTGCATGTGTGTGTGTGTGTGTCTATGAATTTGTATGTATGTATGTATGTGTTTGTATGCATGTATTTGTATGTATTTGTATGTATTTTTTATGTATGTATGTATGTATGTATGTATGTGTTTGTATGTATGTACACATACACACACAAACTCAAGCGTACACATATAATAGTGTGTGCTTACCACCTTTAAACTACGATGATTAAAACAAATGAGGATGAATCAAAAATTCCTCATTATAGCAAAGAGAATCTGGTGAGAAAAATATGACTTACAAAAAGACTGTACTGAATCACCATAACAATAAATAAATATGTACATAAATACATACATATATATTTACTTATATGTAAATACTTACATGCATACACTTACATACAAACACTTACATACATACATACAAACATACATACATACATGCATACATCCATACATACATCCAACAGATTTTTAAAATGTTTTTAAAGAAGTCTCTTCTGCTCAACAAGGCTGCATTTATTTGATTCAAAATTCAGCAAAACCGGTATTATTGTGAATTATTTTTACAATTTAAAATAACTTTTTCTATTTGAATATATTTTAAAATGAAATTCATTTGTGATTCAAAGCTTAATTTATCATCATTTCAGATAAATACTGTTCTTTTGACATTTCTATTCATCAAAGAATCCTAAAAAAGTTCTTTACACAAGTGCTTTCAACATTGATAATAATCATAAATGTTGCTTGAGCAACAAATCATCATATTAGAATGATTTCTGAATGATCATGTGACACTGAACACTGGGATAGTGATGCTCAAAATTGAGCATGCCATCACAGGAATAAATTAAATTTTAAAATATATTCAAATAGGAAACAGTTATTTTACATTTTAATAATATTTCACAATATTACAGATTTTTTATTTTATTTTTAATAACATAAATGCAGCCTTCACACATACTTACATGCATACTTGCATGCATACATGCATCCTTGCATACATACATGCATCCTTACATGCATACATACATACATACATACATGCATACTTACATTCATACTTGCATACATACATGCATATACGCTCACCTAAAGGATTATTAGGAACACCTGTTCAATTTCTCATTAATGCAATTATCTAATCAACCAATCACATGGCAGTTGCTTCAATGCATTTAGGGGTGTGGTCCTGGTCAAGACAATCTCCTGAACTCCAAACTGAATGTCAGAATGGGAAAGAAAGGTGATTTAAGCAATTTTGAGCGTGGCATGGTTGTTGGTGCCAGACGGGCCGGTCTGAGTATTTCACAATCTGCTCAGTTACTGGGATTTTCACGCACAACCATTTCTAGGGTTTACAAAGAATGGTGTGAAAAGGGAAAAACATTGTCAGTTTTTGTCATAGTACAGTGAACTCATTGTCATGTTCAAGAAACCAATCTGAAATGATTCGAGCTTTGTGACATGGTGCATTATCCTGCTGGAAGTAGCATCAGAGAATGGGTACATGGTGGTCATAAAGGGATGGACATGGTCAGAAACAATGCTCAGGTAGGCCGTGGCATTTAAACGATGCCCAATTGGCACTAAGGGGCCTAAAGTGTGCCAAGAAAACATCCCCCACACCATTACACCACCACCACCAGCCTGCACAGTGGTAACAAGGCATGATGGATCCATGTTCTCATTCTGTTTACGCCAAATTCTGACTCTACCATCTGAATGTCTCAACAGAAATCGAGACTCATCAAACCAGGCAACATTTTTCCAGTCTTCAACTGTCCAATTTTGGTGAGCTCGTGCAAATTGTAGCCTCTTTTTCCTATTTGTAGTGGAGATGAGTGGTACCCGGTGGGGTCTTCTGCTGTTGTAGCCCATCCGCCTCAAGGTTGTGCGTGTTGTGGCTTCACAAATGCTTTGCTGCATATCTCAGTTGTAATGAGTGGTTATTTCAGTCAAAGTTGCTCTTCTATCAGCTTGAATCAGTCGGCCCGTTCTCCTCTGACCTCTAGCATCAACAAGGCATTTTCTCCCACAGGACTGCCGCATACTGGATGTTTTTCCCTTTTCACACCATTCTTTGTAAACCCTAGAAATGGTTGTGCGTGAAAATCCCAGTAACTGAGCAGATTGTGAAATACTCAGACCGGCCCGTCTGGCACCAACAACCATGCCACGCTCAAAATTGCTTAAATCATCTTTCTTTCCCATTCTGACATTCAGTTTGGAGTTCAGGAGGTTGTCTTGACCAGGACCACACCCCTAAATGCATTGAAGCAACTGCCATGTGATTGGTTGATTAGATTATTGCATTAATGAGAAATTGAACAAGTGTTCCTAATAATCCTTACTTACATTCATACTTACATGCATACATACATACATAGATTCATACATACATGCATGCATACACGCATGCATTTATGTATGTATGCATGTATGAATTTATGTATGTATGCATGCCTGTATGCATTTATGTATGTATGTATGTGTTTATGTATTTGTGTGTATGTATGTGTTTGTGTGTATGTATGTATTTGTGTGCATGCATGCATGCACATATACAAACTCAAACGTACACATATAATGGTGTGCGCTTACCACCTTTAAACTATGATGATTAAAACAAATGAGGATGAAAAAAAAATTCCTCATAGTAAAGAGAATCTGGTGAGAATAATGACTTACAAAAAGACTGTACTGAATCACCATAACAATAAATAAATATATACATATATGCACATATATACACATACATGCATGCATACTTGCATGTATACATACATACATACATGCATTCACGCGTACACACATGCATGCATGCATAAGTACATGCATACATTCATACATACATGCACATTTATGTATGTATGTATGCATGTATGAATTTATATATGTATGCGTGTATTAATTTATGTATCTATGCATGTAAGCATTTATATATATGTATGTATGTATGCATGTATGTATGTGTTTGTGTATGTATGCATGTATTTGTGTGCATGCATGTACATATACATACACATATAATACACATACACAACGTACACATATAATAGTGTGTGCTTACCACCTTTAAACTACGATGATTAAAACATACATGCACACATGCATGCATACACGCATATTTACATGCATTATTACATGCATAAATACACACATACACACACGCATACACAAAAAAGTTGGGACAAGTAGCAATAAGAGGCCAGAAAAGTTAAATGTACATATAAGGAACAGTTGGAGGACCAATTTGCAACTTATTAGGTCAATTGGCAACATGATAAAGAACCACCATTAACTTCTTGAGCAATTTGAGCTCCAGTAGCTCGTCTGTTTGATCGGACCACACGGGCCAGCCTTCGCTCCTCACGTGCATCAATGAGCCTTGGCCGCCCATGACCCTGTGTCCAGTTCACCACTGTTCCTTCCTTGGAGCACTTTTGATAGATCCTGACCACTGCAGACCCCACACGAGCTGCAGTTTTGGAGATGCTCTGACCCAGTCGTCTAGCCATCACAATTTGGCACTTGTCAAACTCGCTCAAATCCTTACGCTTGCCCATTTTTCCTGCTTCTAACACATCAACTTTGAGGACAAAATGTTCACTTGCTGCCTAATATATCCCACCCACTAACAGGAGCCGTGATGAAGAGATCATCAGTGTTATTCACTTCACCGGTCATAATGTTATGCCTGATCGGTGTACATACTTACATACAAATATACATACTTACATGCATACACACATTCTTTAAAATAAAAGTTCCAAAAAAGGAAATTTTTGCAGTGATGCCACTGAATAACCATTTT
>CM031955.1:38720757-38730757 GCA_018749465.1 Paracanthobrama guichenoti
TATACTGTACACAATAAAACTGACATTTTATTACCTTATTATCTGAGCTGATGAAAATGTTTTTCCAGTCAAACCAGCCCGGTCCTAAGTCCTCAAACTTCTGCCTGAAATAAACAAATAAACAGATAAACAAATAAATACGACTTTTCGTCTCATAATTATGACAGTCATAATTTACCTCATTGTTTTTTGGATCAATTTATGTCTCAATTTTGACTTAAGTCATAATTTCTAACTTTTATGTCAGTTATGATTTATTTATGACTTAAAAAGTAAAAAGTCATAAAAACAAACAAATAAATAAAACATGAAAAATAAATAACAAATACATATATACAAATACATATATACATACACATATATATATATATATATAGTGTAAACTAATTAAAGGTGCACTATGTAAAAAATAAATAAATAAAAAAAAATCAGTAAAAGATCTAAAAACCACTAGGCCAGTGTTATATATTGTGTTCAGTTGAGTACTTACAATAACACAAATGTTTCCAACTGTTTGTAAATGGTGAGATTTGCTCTTTTCCCCAATGAACCGGGACGTGTGAGGGCGTGGCCTGTCGATGACATCACATCTGCGTTCGGTTTGCGGTGTTATTCCTCAGAAGCGCTTTACTCTCACTGCGGTGTGAACGAGTGTCACAGCAGCCGCGAGCAAACGCACAGAGTAACGTCATCACATCATTCTCCACACACTCAGATGTGTCTAATATGATCAACAGAGCTGCGTTCCCTCATACTCATGATGAAGAGGAAACGGCTCCGGCGACTGTGGCATAATAAAAGTCCCGCTGCTCGCGAGGCGTGTGTCGCGTTCATCTCATTAACAATCGCTCCAGCGGCCTCGCTCAGCTCCACAACACTCGTCCTGCTCCGCTTCACACTACAGTAACGTTAATAATCACATCCATGAACATGAGTCCTGCCCGAGTCCTGTCCCGAGTCTTTCCCACCGGCTGTGAGGGGAAGACCACATGTCCCGAGATTCTGCGCTCAAGCTTGGCGTCATCAAACTACGCCTTTGTTTTGAATAGGATGGAAAACTTACATAGTGCACCTTTAATTAATTTTCCTCTCATCATTATGACTTAGTGCATCATAATTAAAAAAACAACTCAGATTTTTGTCTCAAGTTTGACTTTTTAATGTTATCATTTAGACCTAGTATGTCATAATCTCAACTTTTCGTCTAATAAATATTAATGTCATCATGTTAACTTTTTATGAATTTTTATGAATTTTTTTTTTCATGACAATTTCAATTTTTCATCTCATTATTGTCTCGCTATGTAATAATTTCTTGACTTTTCATCTCATAAATATTACTGTCATAATTCAAAACAAACAAACAAATAAACCATGAAAAAATAAACAAACAAATACATACATGTACAGTCATGGCCAGGATTATTGCCCCCCTGGTAAATATGACCAAAGATGACAGTAAAAATAAATCTGCATTGTTTATCCTTTTGATCTTTCATTCAAAAATTCACAAAAATCTAACCGTTCATTGAAGTAAAAGAGCTGAAAGTGGGGAGAAAAATCACATTATGAAATGAATGCTTTTCTCCAAAACACGTTGGACACAAAGGGAGGGTGTTCCAGAAAGCAAGGTTAATTTACCGTCACACATACCCTGAACTCTCGGCTGATTAACCCAAACCTTGCTTACTCGAGGTGTGCTGGTTCCAAAAACGAGTCCGGGGCTCCGTTATGATTTGACAGATCCCAGATCTTCTAATCCTGATGGCTAATTTCAAACAAATTCGCGGATTGGATTAAAATATCTGGATTAAGTTATCTGAGATTACTGCGCGTTCCTGTGTTCCCTGAAGAGGGCGGAGTCATCGATATTCCAAATCACGATCAGTAAAGCAGCGATTGGCTGGCGGCAAGACAACATAATGACATCATAGAATTAAAAAGCCACCTGACGAAAAACTTGACAAATTAAAAAAGGAAAAAAACACAACGAATTTCTGGACCTTTATAAGTAAACAGCCAAATGACCAAAACAACATAACAGTTATAATAGATCAATGAAATGTGCACTGTTTTGATGAACATGACTCCCAATTATGTATATTCACGATTTTATAGTATTTGTACAGCTTTACATTTTTATTTCTATGCTGTAATTTAATTTTTAATTTGAATTTGAAGCAGATTTGTTACGTGACAAATATTAAAGTTTCTTAAGGGTCCAGATCAAGTTCTCTGCATCAAGCCATCCCATAATATCCATCAGCACTCAAATTAGTGCAGGCTACGAATAACTGTACAACATGTGTGTAAGACTCCAATACAGTGATAAAGTAATTATTTCATCACAAATAAATCTCTCAATCACGTGGCTGTCTATAGTATTAACACAACATTATAATATTTCCAATAAATTTTTATATTATTATTATTATTATTATTATTATTTAAAAAGCCCCTGGTTCAGTAAGGAACTCTTGTAATAAAGTAGCAGTGGCTGGGACAGATTTTAAGTATCACCTCAAGATGCAATCTAATCCAGTTTCCATGAAATCAGCTGCTCAGGTTTAATCTTACGGATCTGTTGCTATGACAACAAGTCCAGGATGAGCGTCGAAGAACCGAACAATCCGAGATCATGCCACATCATCAACAATCAAATCCAGCTAAGTGAGTTAGCGGCATACGAAGAACGGACCCCAGGAGTAAGTTCAGACAACTCGGAGTATGTTCCCGGGGGAACACACAAGACATTCTCAACAGAGCGACGAATCGACGAGTCACCATGGAAACGGACGCTAAGAAAGAGCGCGCCATTCTACTTCCTCTTCTTCTTTTGTTTAATGGCGAGTTATGTAACCTACTTAATGCACAGCGTCACCTATTTGGTGATTATGCATCTCCGTTTAATGAGCAATCTTTACTCACTGAGAATAAGGGTTATAATGTTTGTTTGATGCTGATTAATTGAATGCGGGATCCATGTGTGAGATGACAATAAAATAATATATTTGAATTTAACTAACTTTTAAACTTATTTATTAATTTTTTATTCTAATTCTTTAGAATTAATATATAATATTAATATAATCTGAATACCTCTTAAGCAAACTAACCCTGGATCGTGAGCCAACCCCGGAGCAGGTTATGTTGCCATGGTTACTCGCAGGTTATGTTCAGAGAGTGAGTTGCCATGGTTACTCACAGGTTATGTTCAGAGAGTGAGTTGC
Organism: Paracanthobrama guichenoti; assembly: GCA_018749465.1. Classification (NCBI taxonomy): domain Eukaryota; kingdom Metazoa; phylum Chordata; class Actinopteri; order Cypriniformes; family Gobionidae; genus Paracanthobrama; species Paracanthobrama guichenoti. The sequence goes on from CM031955.1 coordinate 38,723,988, forward strand.
CATGGTTACTCAGGTTATGGTTAGAGTGAGTTGCCATGGTTATGTTCAGAGAGTGAGTTGCTATGGTTACTCACAGGTTATGCTCAGAGAGTGAGTTGCCATGGTTACTCACAAGTTATGTTTAGAGAGCGAGTTGCCATGGTTACTCACAAGTTATGTTTAGAGAGCGAGTTGCTATGGTTACTCACAGGTTATGTTCAGAGAGTGAGTTGCCATGGCTACTTGCATACCCTGAAAGTTACCTCCATTTTTGGAACCGAAAGTTGAGGTTATCCGCTAACTTGCTCTTAAACATACCCAGGTATGGCACATAACCTGCGTTCTGGAGTACCACCTGGAGGGCCACTGTCCTGCAGTTTAGCTCCAACCCCAATTAAACACACCTGAACCAGCTAATCAGTGTCTTGCTAGGGCCTTGTAAGACACTGATTAGCTGGTTCAGGTGCGTTTAATTGGGGTTGGAGCTAAACTCTGCAGGACAGTGGCCCTCCAGGACCGAGTTTGGAGACCCTGCTATAGAGAATGAGTGATGGACTGAAGGGAAGAGCTGGAATCTGAAGGATCTGATCAGGCATTATAGGAGAAGATCTTGGGGAAAGGACATTGAAAAAGTATTGAGTAAAAGGGTGCCAATAATTATGTCCAGCGTGTTTTGGAGAAAAGAAAATGCAGATTTATTTTTACAGCCATCTTTGATCATATTTACCAGGGGGCCAATAATCCTGGCCATGACCGTACATAAATTTAAAAGAAAAAAAAAACACAAACAAATAACAAACAAATAAATAAATAAATAGACTTTTCATCTCATAATTATGATTTAGTGCCATATTTTTTGTCTTAATTTATTTCTCAATTTTGACTTAATTGACGTAATTTTGACCTATGCCATATTCTCAACTTTTCATCTAATAAATATTAGTCATAACTTTGAATTTTTATGTCATGAATTTGTATGACAATTTAGTCAATTTCGATTTTTTTAAATGTCATAATTAAAATGTATCATCTCATAAATATTACTGTCATAATTTTGACTTTTATGTCACAATTTCCAACTTTTCATCATAAAAATTGCTGTAAAAGTTATGATTTTTAACTTTGAAGTCATAGTTTGCTTTAAGTCATAAATGCAAATAAAATCAATATTTAAATACTAAAGTCGTTCTGTTAATTATGTACGAAAATAAAAAAGAAGAAAAAACGTTCATAAATCAATAAATTAAAATAAATTAATATTAATAATTAGTGGGCGACAAGCACATTGTTTTGAGATTAAAAGGATGAACATTGCAGATTTATTTTTACAGTCATCTTTCTGACCAGAACTGTACATAAATAAAACAAACAAACAAAAATCAATTAAAAATATGCAAATATATAATAAACAAAATAAATAAATAACAAGTAAATAAATAAAGACTTTTTATCTCATAATTATGATTTTGTGTCATATTTTAATTTTTTTAATCAGTTTGTTGTCTCGATTTATGGCTCAATTTTGACTTTTATGTCATAACTTTATGTAATGTATGTTTGTATGACTTTTTAGTCAATTTCTATGTTTTTAATGTCATAATTTCGACTTTTCATCTCATAAATATTACTGTCATAATTTCGACATGTCATAATTTCCAACTTTTCATCATAAATATTATGATTTTTCATGACTTGAAAAATTAAGTCATAGTTTGCTTTTTAAGTCATAAATGCAAATAAAATCAATAATTAAATACTAATGTCGTTGTGTTTATTATGTACGAAAAGAAAGAAGAAAAAACTTAAATCAATAAGTTAAAATAAATTAACAATACTAATTAGTGGGCGACAGGCACATTGTTTTGCATGAGATAAAGACACACACCACAGTCTTTGAATGAAATAAAATGATCAAATGTAATTAATGAATAAGTGCAGCTCGCCTGGGTCTAAAGAGAGCCAGCTGTGCGACACGTGACTTCCCGCCGCGTGTGTTTGAGGTTTGACTTGATTAACACTCGATATTCACACTCACTCGGGATCGGGATAGACTTCATGGCGCCTCTGCTGGGGTGTGAACTTCTCCATCATCTGCTCGTTACTCTGGCTCTGATGTTCTTCTCCAGGTGCTAATGGCCCGAGAGCTTCTGTGGCGCATCTGCCCACAGGACACACACCATGGGTCTGTACCATGAAGTCGGTTTAGCTGGCTAGCCAGATATGTTTAAGCTTAGTTTGTGCCAATCCTGGGTACCATTAAAGTAGTTTGGTTTTTAGCAGTGTTCATCTCCATAGTAACGAAGGCTCCAGGCTAACCTGCTCCAGGACGAGTTATGTTCTGGATAAGAGATCTCAAACTGAAACTGGACCAATCAGCTGTGAGCAAAGTGACACACCTCTGATGCAATAAAGCCACGCCCCCTGTTTCTACTCCACAACATAGCAAATGGTTTTTAAAGACTAAACCGTCTGGCTTTTAGCAATGCTTATTTATAATAATTGTGAAAGATTTAGATATCATTTATGTGATTATTATACCCTTAATCATTTACACATTATATCATTTTAGTTAAGCAATCATTAATATGCCCTTAGTTAAAATTAATATAAATAGCCGCCTATATAAAAGTAATACAAATAAGCTTTAAGATCAATAAATAAAGCTATAAAAATGACTACACATGAGCTTAAATGTTCAATTCTCTCTATATATCAACTAAACTAACTTTTACTTGCATTGATGTATAAGTTGTCCTCTTTTATAGAAGCTCTTTCCTTCTTGTTGTGTAAATTTGTTTAAATTCTTAATATTTTTCAATCATGAATCTCACTGATCCACAGCGTGCGATTGGCTGTTCACTACTGATGTCCGTCGTCACTGATCCACAGCGTGCGATTGGCTGTTCACTACTGACGTCACGTCACTGATCCACAGCGTGCGATTGGCTGTTCACTACTGACGTCACGTCACTGATCCACAGCGTGCGATTGGCTGTTCACTACTGACGTCACGTCACTGATCCACAGCGTGCGATTGGCTGTTCACTACTGATGTCACGTCACTGATCCACAGCGTGCGATTGGCTGTTCACTACTGATGTCACGTCACTGATCCACAGCGTGCGATTGGCTGTTCACTACTGACGTCACGTCACTGATCCACAGCGTGCGATTGGCTGTTCACTACTGACGTCACATCACTGATCCACAGCACTGATCCACAGCGTGTGATTGGCTGTTCACTACTGACATCACATCACTGATCCACAGCGTGCGATTGGCTCTTCACTACTGACGTCACGTCACTGATCCACAGCGTGCGATTGGCTGTTCACTACTGACGTCACGCGTCTGATCCACAGCGTGCGATTGGCTGTTCACTACTGACGTCACTGATCCACAGCGTGCAATTGGCTGTTCACTACTGACGTCGTCGTCACTGATCCACAGCGCACGATTGGCTGTTCACTACTGACGTCACGTCACTGATGCACAGCGTGCGATTGGCTGTTCACTACTGACGTCACGTCACTGATCCACAGCGTGCAATTGGCTGTTCACTACTGGCGTCCGCGTCACTGATCCACAGGCGTGCGATTGGCTGTTCACTACTGACGTCACGTCACTGATCCACAGCGTGCGATTGGCTGTTCACTACTGACGTCACGTCACTGATCCACAGCGTGCGATTGGCTGTTCACTACTGACGTCACGTCACTGTTCCACAGCACTGATCCACAGCGTGTGATTGGCTGTTCACTACTGACGCGTCCGTTCACTACTCACTGATCCCACAGCGATCGCGTGCGATTGGCTGTTCACTACTGACGTCACGTCACTGATCCACAGTGCGATTGGCTGTTCACTACTGGCGTCCACTGTTGTTTCACACTGATCCACAGCGTCGCGATTGGCTGTTCACTACTGGCGTCCACGTCACTGCCATTCTGTTCATGCACAGCGATGCGATTGGCTGTTCACTACTGACGTCCGTCACTGATCCACAGCGTGCGATTGGCTGTTCACTACTGACGTCACGTCACTGATCCACAGCGCGTGCGATTGGCTGTTCACTACTGGCGTCCGTCACTGATCCACAGTCGCGATTGGCTGTTCACTACTGGCGTCACGTCACTGATCCACAGCGTGCGATTGGCTGTTCACTACTGACGTCACGTCACTGATCCACAGCGTGCGATTGGCTGTTCACTACTGACGTCACATCACTGATCCACAGCGTGATTGGCTGTTCACTACTGACGTCACATCACTGATCCACAGCGTGCGATTGGCTGTTCACTACTGACGTCACATCACTGATCCACAGCGTGATTGGCTGTTCAATACTGATGTCACAGCTAGCCTGAGTTGACAGAGAAAGCATCATGGGCCCAACAAAGCCTGAGTAGCTTGGTTTGGTTTTATCAACTCGAAACTAATCCTGTAACCCTGAGTTTGTTAAACTACCATCATGGTACAGGCCCCTGACCAGGGCCTCGCCACGTGTACGCACAGATTGGAACTAATATCCACGTGCGCACGCACGTTTTCTGTGCGCATGCTCATTCTCTGAATCACACGTGTATACATTTGAGAGATCACTGCATAGGATACATCAAAGTTTACATTTATGCTGAATATGAATATATAACACATATTATCAAATGTTTTGATATTGCTGTCCTCCCATTTGATTGAATTTATATGAAATAACATTGCGTACACCCAACGGATAAATTCAAATCACTGCAAAAAGCCTGATAGAGTCAAAGCATTATTTGTTTTATTTTCTTCAGATTTTGCATAAAGGTGATATTTATTTATGTACATTCATATACATGTCTTATATAAATAACTACATGCAGTGCTTTCTTCTATTTGCCCCTTTATGGGGCGCATTTATATTACATCTCAGATCATGTTTAAAATCATGCTGAAAAGTAACAGGGCGTGAACAGCACCGGGTGGATGTGCGGCTGCGCGGGAACAGTGGGGCAGTGCAGTGCACGCGCGGGGTAACAGAGGCGCGCGCGCTGTCCGCTCATGGCGTGGTGCTGAACTGACGTCACTGGCGGCAGAACACTCGGTGCAAAAAGCTCGGCCGCGCGCATGTCCTGAACTTCCCGCTTCAGCTTCATCCGTCGGTTCTGGAACCAGGTCTTCACCTGAGAATAGATATTAAACATACTGACATTAATATCCACTGAAAACATGTAGGATTCAATCCTCAAAAAGCACAGTTCAGCCAAAGCGCAATACACACTCAATCACAATACTCTACTATAAATACCAAACGTGTGTATATATAACTCATAATTATGACATTAAAAAGTTGAAATTGAGTCATGAGTCATGAGATGGTCAAAATTATAACAAAAAGTCAAAGCTATTTACTATTTAATGTCAGTTAATTGACTCAATTTCAACTTTTTAATGTCATAATTATGAATTTTTAAGTTCTTTTTTAAGTTTATGTCATAGTTTTGACTTTTTGTCATAATTTTGATCATCTCATAATTTTATTCTGAAATTTTAGTTGAAATTGACATACTAAATTGAAATTATGATTACTGTAAAGGCTAAAATGATGTCCTTAAGTCATATTACAGGCAATCATAAGCATCATAAGTATTACACTCTAAAAAATTAAAACAACCCAATCGCTGAGTTAGTCCATTTTCAACCCAACTTGGGTTGTTTTTAACCAACATTTTTTTAGAGAGTACTGTCATGATTATGACTTGGTATGTCAAAGTATTCCATTCAAATTCATAATTACGACTTTTTAAAGTTGTTTTTAAACTTATGTCATAGTTTTGACTTTTAAATTGAAATTATGAAATGGTCAAAATTATGACAAAAAAAGTCAAAACTATGATAAGTTAAAAGTCATAATTATGAATTTGAATGGAATGCTTTGACATACCAAGTCATAATCATGACAATAACACTTATGATGCTTATGATTGCCTCTAATATGACTTAAGGTCATAATTTTGTAGCCTTTGACAGTAATCATAATTTCAATTTAGTATGTCAATTTCAATTAAAATTTCACAGTCATAATTATGAGATGATCAAAATGAATTAAAAAGTCAAAACTATGACAAATTAAAAAGTTAACTTAAAAAGTCAATTATGACGTTAAAAAGCTGAAATTGAGACATAAATTGAAATTATGACAATGAGATGGTCAAAATTATGACAAAAGTCTAAACTATTATAACTTAAAAAGTTAATTTAAAAAGAACAATAAAAAATCATAATTATGGCATTAAAAGTTGAAATTGAGACATAAATTGAAATTATGACATAAATTATAAAATTATGGTCAAAATTATGACAAAAAATCTAAACTATGATAAGTTAAAAAGTTGACTTAAAAATGACTTAAAAAGTCATAATCATGACATACTGAGTAACACTTATGATACTTACTGTTGCCTGTAATATGACTTAAGGTCATAATTTTAGCCTTTTACAGTAATCATCATTTAGTATGTCAATTTCAATTAAAATTTCACAGTCATAATAATGAGATGGTCAAAAAATGACAAAAAGTCAAAACTATGATAAGTTAAAAGTCATAATTATGAATTTGAATGGAATACTTTGACATACCAAGTCATAATCATGACAGTAACACTTATGATGCTTATGATTGCCTCTAATATGACTTTTAAGGACATAATTTTAGCCTTTGACAGTAATCATAATTTCAATTTAGTATGTCAATTTCAACTTAAAAAAAAAAACACAATATTTTAAGATTTTTAAATATTTTACCCATC
>CM031955.1:38753257-38765757 GCA_018749465.1 Paracanthobrama guichenoti
ACGCTTTTGGGGATTTTCTTCACACAAATCAATCGTTTGGCCTCGGGACACTTGGAATATTCACCCTTTCTGAATACACTGTGCCTGCAGTCGTATCTGCCTGTTATATCCTGTGTTTTATATCATATAACACACACATGGGTGGGTTTAGGGATGGGGTTGGGTTACGTGTTCAAACGTGTCTAAATGACGTAAATAAAATAAATGTATAAAATTATGCTGTCTGATTAAATTGAGAATCACACTCCAACACGTCATAATGGTAAAATCATAACCCAATATATAATTTCATCATGACGATAACATTCCCATGCCCAACACGTCTGTGTATGACGCCAAAGGTTTCTCACTGAAATCAATGGAGCACCTGCACGTCGAAAAATCATGCTAAAGAGGTATCCGGTGCATTTTAAAAGTGACGCCGGAGGGTCCTGACCGAGCGTCGATATGTGACGAGTCTATGTGTTGACTAAACAGAGCGTTACTGACAGACTGGGAAGAGAGGAGCCGCAACAATACAGAATATGGGGAAATAATCAACATTCAAGCAGGAAAACCTGCTCTAGTAGAGCCAAAAAACACAACAGCAAGACTTTGAAAAAGAGCATAACAGGTCCTCTTTAAATTATAGGGGTAGTTGCAACTGGGAACAAATCAGGCATAATTTGAATCACTTAGAGTGAGCAGTGAGTTGAATTCAATTCTAATGAGAAAGACGTATAATAATGTGCACATGAACTTTAAAACAGGGAAATGACAAAAGCATCCCAATTTAAAAAGCATTACAAAATAGACATATGCACATAATTATACTTAAAATGATGCACAAAATATGCCAATTTTCTAAGAATAGTTAAGCACGGTGTAGAAATATAGTCTATTTTTTAAAAGTATAATACTTTTCTCTATTCTCTGGAGGAGTTTCAAGCTCCTCGATTGAATCTTATCTAAAATGTATTAATATAATTGATTTCTCAATAATGAATCTATAAATAACCACATTATTTGGTTGTGTAGCTTGTGTTGTTTAAAGTCTCCTCACAAGAAAACCGTCCATTCCTCAAAGGGAAAGGGTTTGTTTGAGCATGTTGTACTGAAGCGACGGCTGGTGAAGATGTCCGATTAATGAGGAAATTCACTAATTGAGACGCCCACGGCCTGTGCAGTCCCAGTATCTATGGGAAATGATCCGATGATCTCCAGAATTGCAGAATCCGTACAGAGAGTCTGTGCGGGATACAGCTCCTCACAGCGTCCACCTCTGTGCCGTCGCGGGTCAGGCCTGCGTTCGCTCACTGAAACGAGGCTTTGACCCGGCGCAGCGTGTCCTGGATCCGGTGTGCGTAGCGGTCGCTGGCCACCTGGTTGAAGTTGGCATCGTTGTCAGAAGCGAGGAGGGGGACGTCACACTTGCTGAATCGTGCGATTCGCCCGCGCAGGAATGACTGCAGCTCAAGGTCAGGAGGGAAGGAGTAGAGATGCTCCTGAAACGCATGGATCTGACTGACCACACGCGCGATGTTCCTGAGACGAGAAAAGCACAGCGTCACAAGACAGAATCCACACATGACTCGGCACTAGATGCCAAAGGGAAAAGTCTAATAACAAAAATTACATTTTGCAGAACATGTGTGTGGTGTTTGTAGGGCTGTATGATTAATTAAAATAAAGTGCGATCATTAAAAAGGCAAACTGACCATCAATTCCAGGGTGGAGAAGCACGCGCAAAAGACCAGACCAGCTGAATATCGGACAACACCAAAGCCCTCCTGCTGAAAAGGTGGCAAATGAGATCTGACGCCGCAGACCATGTGGAATACGGTCTGCTGTGCAAGCTGGTCAGGGCACGGCTCAAAACTGATCTGGAGCAGTACAAGCGCAGCCGCCTGCTAGCAGCGGCCGAGCAGAACAGGGGTTTGAAGAAGTGCAGATGGCTGATGCAGCTGAAGCGCGGTCAGGTGCCGGCGCTAAAGACACCAGACGGACGGACAACAAGAACCCGGCTGGGTGCAGAGTGCAGCCGTTTCTACATGGACCTGTTCGCCAGCAAGACTCAACATGCAGCACAACGCACAATACCAGCCATCCCGTCAGTGTTGACCAGCGAGGTCAGGCACGTGATCCAGAATATCCAGAAAGACCGGGCGCCAGGACTGGACGGAATCGAGGCTGAGCTGCTCAAGGAGGGCAGACCCAGGCTCTGGGCAGCTGTTTCTGCCGCTATATGGCGCAGAGACAAACACTGGATCAATGGAAGATGGCCAAGACAGTGCTGCTGTACAAGAAGGGAGAACGCGAACAGCTGAGCAATTATCGGTCCATCTGGCTCCTGCCGACTGCGTACAAGGTCTTCACCAAGATGCTGCACAACCGACTAGCCAGGGAGTTGGACTAACAACAGCCACCCGAACAGGCAGGCGCCCGGTCTGCTCGAACACTGCCAGGAGTACAAGACCCCTTTGGTGCTGGCCTTTGTAGACTACGAGAAGGCCTTCGACAGCATGGAAATCAACACCGTACTGCTTGCCTTCCAACAACAGGGCGTTGCCGATGAGTACGTAGCCCTTTTGCAGGAGCTGAAGAGTGAATGTGCCACCAACATCACCCTGTTCGACCGGCCACTGCACATTCCCGTCGCCAGAGGCGTCAAGCAGGGCAACCCCATCTCGCCAAATCTGTTCACGGTGAGTCTGGAGCACGTCTTTCGACAGCTCGACTGGGACAACAAGGGTATCAGCGTTAACGGCCAGTGGCTCAGTCACCGGCAGACGACATTGTCCTAATCGGCGAGTCAGTAGCCGACGTACAGTTGCGACTCGACCAGCTCGAGCAGGCCAGCACAGCGGTCAGCCTGAAGATGAACCCCCAACCCCCAGGCTGCCAACAACAATATCCACATCGGACAGAAGAAGATCGAGCAGGTCGACAACTACATCTACCTCGGCCAGGAGCTGACTGCTGGGCAAAAGAACATCCACGAACTGGCACGCCCACGGAGGGCTGCCTGGGTCAGCTATGCGTCCATAGCAGAGGTGGTCATCAACACGGCTGACGCCCCCCTGCGTGCCCACCTGTTCAACAGCACCGTCCTGCCGACTATGCTCTACGGGGGCCGAGACCTGGTCGCTGACCGCAGCAGACAGGCAGAAGCTGGCAGCGACCGAACGCGCCATCGAGCGGCGGATGGTCGGAGTCAAGAGGACGGACCACATCAGCAACAAGATACTGAGAAGGAGGAGCAAGGTCAAGGATGCCGTCAACCAGGCCGAACAGGCCAAGAAGCGCTGGGCTGGACACGTGGCCAGGATGTCAGAGGGGCGCTGGGCTGGACACGTGGCCAGGATGTCAGAGGGGCGCTGGGCTGGACACGTGGCCAGGATGTCAGAGCGGCGATGGACGCAGGCCGTGACCGGACGGCTGCCTCTCGCCATCAAAAGACCGCTCGGCCGCTCCGTAACCCGATGGCGGGACTCGGCAGAGACTAGATGGGTCTGGCCAGGGACTGAAAAGCCTGGCGAAGTTGTTATGGCCTGCATCAAAAGACCGAAATACAGGCCAATTGAAAGATTGAAAGATATTTGTTTTATTAAATACTCAATTTTTATTTTATAGTGAAATATTACAATAGTAATATTTATTTTTGTTTTTTAGTAATAATAATATAATAATAATAATAATAATAATTATTATTATAGTATCAAACCATCATTGGTCCATATAGCAATGACATAATAAGTGGGTGTGGCTCTGAGGCTCCGCCTCTTTGAGGTGTAAACTTTCTCCGGTTAATTTCTTCAGTCTGTCGAGGTCAGACGCGAGTAAAAGCATGAACACAACGGAGAGCCGCTTTATAGTAGAAACTGAAGCTGTAATTCTAAAAGAAAGAGACACAGACTATTTTTCATATTTAATAGCAACCTATTGTAGGTATAAGTGCTAAGAGAAGAACGATAAAGAACTTCGCCGTGAGTATATCGGGCCTTTATGAATCACCAACTCAACTCATAAATCATAAGTGAGTTTAAGTCCAGACAAACATTCATTTCTTCAGCATTGTATTTAAATGTGTGTGTGTGTGTGCAGGTGACCTGGTTCTGTGTGCCGTGAGCTACAGATGTACAACAACCAGCTGTGTGTCCACCTCCGAATCTGCTACAGAAGCAGCCCTACGGGCGGCTGGCATGGACTCGTGTCCCCGGGCAAAGCATTTCCAATCATACACCATCTGCTCCACACACACACACACACACACACACACACACACACCTGGAGTGCAACATACCGGCATGCAGCATCACCAGCTGCGTCATTACCGCCACATCTGACTGTCCGTGACCTCTGCCCTCGGCAGCTGCCGCTCCCGCAGTGTATGTGTGCGTGAGCAGAAGTTGAGTTGTGTCAGTACTAACGGCAAAGCTGTTTTTCATTATTATTTGCTTAAAGGGGGGGGGGTGTAATGCTATTTCATGCATTCTGCCTTATTTACACTGTTAAAGAGTTGATTCTCCAAATACACTCCTTCAGGATTAAAACAAGTTTCGGGAAGTTTTTTTTCAGAGTATGGCCCTTTATGACATCATAAAGGGCGGAATTTTTTGTATGGGCACTTCTCCTAGATGAGCACACACACACACACACACATCTACCAGAGCGAGAGCAGGAGCGTGTGTGTGAGAGTGTGTGTGTTTGTTTGTGTGTATGTGTGTGTGAGAGTGTGTGTGTTTGTTTGTGTATGTGTGTGAGAGTGTGTCTGAGTGTGTGTATGTGTATATGTATGTATGTGTGTGTGTGTTTGTGTGTGTGTGTGTGTGTGTGTGTGTGTGTGTGTGTGTATGTTAGTATGTGCGTCCTGGTAAACCCTACCTAATGAGGACAAAATGTCCCCACAAAGATGGCAATATCCGAAATCCTTGTCCTTGTGGGGACATTTTTTGGTCCCCATGAGGAAAACATCTTATAAATCATACTAAGTGATGTTTTATGAATATGTAAAAATGCAGAATGTTTCCTGTGATGGGCAGGTTTAGGGGTAGGGTTAGTGTGTGTGTGTGTGTGTGTGTGTGTGTGTGTGTGTGTGTGTGATGGGCAGGTTTAGGGGTAGGGTTAGTGTGTGTGTGTATGTGTGTGTGTGATGGGCAGGTTTAGGGGTAGGATTAGTGTAAGGGGAGAGAATATACAGTTTGTACAGTATAAAAACCATTATGTCTATAGAAAGTCCCCATAAAACATGAAAACACAACGCGTGTGTGTGTGTGTGTGTGTGTGTGTGCATGAGTGAGTGTGCGTGAGTGTGTGCGTGAGTGAGTGTGCGTGAGTGTATGAGAGAGTGAGTGAGTGAGTATGTGTGTGTGTGCGTGCAGTGTGTGTGTGTGTGTGTGTGTCTCTTTAGCTCCGCCCACTGCACGCCTCCACGAGCTCGGCTGTTTTCAGAAAGAATCGGTACAGAGTATCAGTCTTTTATAAATCTGATAAACTAAAGACTCTTGGGAGATATGCAGGATCAACACTACTCTATAGATACTCCAGATTAACACGAGACTGGCAGAAACTGTGTGTGTGTTATGACCCTTTAAGGGTAAAATATATTCAAAATATATTTGTAGCGATATACAGAGAGAAACATGCTTTTACTCGCATCTCACCTCAACGGACTGAACAGAATATATTAACCGGAGAAGATTTACACTCCGAAGGGGCGGAGCCTCAGGGTCACACCCACCTATCATGTCATTGCCATATGGACCAATGGTGGTACGAAGGTGTTTACTTAAAAGATGTTGCATGGAGTTGCGATGTCAGTTTGGATGCATGAATGTAAAGGTAAAACCTCAGTTTGGGCCACTTGTATGACCCGCTGGTCATGGTGAACGCGCCGATCTCCAGCTGCTGTATGTGCAGGGCCAGGATGTGTGCATCTGGGAGAGTCGGCCGGCCCCCACGCGTCCCTCCCTCCATCAGACACAGGTTATCACTCTTCAGAAACACCTGGAACAAGAGCCGGAGTTTAGGATCTGTGGGACAGTGTGGTCACGGGTTCAGATCCCAGGGAGTGCATGAACTGATCAGATTTAAACCTTGAATGTAATGCAAGTCAAAGCATCTGACAAATGCATAAATGTATTCAAAACAACATTAAAAATACAATTCACATGAACAACGGCTTCAATATACCTCTGTAATGATGATTCTGTTTTTAAAAAAATTACAATTTGGGGGATTAAATAGTTTAGCTATCCTGTAAAAAAACAAATAACAAATAAGCAGTTTGTTATTATGAATATTATATGTAATAATAATATTAATAACAATATAATATTGACAATTAAGAGTCTGTTTAAAATAATTATAACAAATTATTAAAACAATTAAAACAAATATCAGTGAAGCAGATTTGTTAATAATATTATATGTAATAATAATAATAATAATAATATAATTAACAATTAAGTTTGTTTAAAATAATTATACCAATTATTAAAATAAGTAAAACAAATAGTGGTGAAGCAGTTTTGTTATATTAATATTATTACTGTTATAGATATATAATAATATTAAAGTAATTTAATAATATAACATATTAATGTTATTAATATAATGTATAATATAATAAATATCATAATATAATCAAAACAACTAATTAAAACAAATGATTAAAACAACTGAAGCAGACTTATTATTATTATTATTATTATTATTATTATTATTATTATTTATATTATCTTATTTATATAATATAATAATAAAATACACAGTTTTAAATATTATTATTATTATTATTAATTTACTAAAAATAGAAACAATTAAGAATTTGTTTAAAATAATAAATCAATATTTAAAAACATTTTATCTTCCGAATCAAAGTCAGGATGGTATAACTAACAAGTCATTTTGTCGTCATGTGACAAGAAATCCCTAAAACAGGAAATGATGTCACCTCATGACCACAGGAGCATCCCAATACACACACTTGTGCACTATTTTTCATTTTTTTTCATTACATTTTTCAGTATGAATAGTGTGCGTAGCGTGTAAATATCGGGAATGCTGCACTTATTTAACAGCAATAATGAAGTGTGGGATGTGTGACACTTCCTGTCACGGCTAGCGGAGGGGGAGGGGCTTCAGACCACACTGTGAGTAGTCGAGTACGCAGTGCATAAGTGCATAGTATGTCATTAGGGTTGAACTTCAGCTCTTCCGTATGTGAGCGTCTCACCTGCACAGCCCTGAGCTCCTCCAGAGCCTCGCACACCTTCACCGAGAGCTGCTTCCACGCCTGCCACACACACACACACACACACACACACACACACACACACACGCGCAGAAGCTGTAAAACTCATTTAGACGGGAATAAACATGGCTTATGAGAACCATTTATCATGCAATTTCATTTCACGCCAAATATGATGAATACTGTTTTGTTTCTGCACAAATGCTGAATGCACGTCGATTATAACCCTTTCATGCTGCTAAATACAGTTAGTGTTTAATCAGTTTAAAGACTCATGCAATTAACATTCAGCTGCTGGAGCTGGCAGATAAGATGAAGCAGAAACCGCAAATACAGTCCAGCTCATGAGGTCACGACTCTCTCAATGCACGATCATTTATCACTTAAGAGAAGCGCGGCACGGCTCGGATTATGAGTGCGCTCCCGTTTCTTACCGGTAATTGCCTAACAATCACATTCTCCAGCCCGGACAAAATCTGCATGGCGGTGGCAAAGTTTCTCATCTCGTAGCAGAACTTCCCAACAGCGAGAAACCGAGTGAGCAGAGCCGCCTGAGCCTGACAATAAAACACACACAAACACACCTGACATTATGAAAAGCATAAACATACACAGTGTTCACTTATGTGCATATTACAGAATCAGGGATAGAAATGTGCCCGTCATGAAAACAATGTCATTTCTCTCATTGAATATCATACTATTTATATTTTATTATTAATTATTATGATATGTAATAAATAATAATAATATTGACAACTCAGAGTTTAACATAATTATAAAAATTATTAAAATAATTAAAACAAATAGCGGTGATGCAGATTTGTTATCATTAATATTGTATGTAATAATAAATAATAATAACAATATAATATTATTAACAACTAAGAGTTTGTTTAAAATAATTATAACAATTATTAAAACAATTAAAACAAATAACGGTGAAGCAGTTTTTATTATTAATATTATATGTAATAAATAATATTAATAACAGCAATATAATATTATTAACAATTAAGAGTTTTTTTAAATTATTATAACAATTATTAAAATAATTAAAACAAATAACGGTGAAGCAGTTTTTATTATTAATATTATATGTAATAATAATATTAATAACCATTAACAAGTTATTAAAATAAATAAAACAAATAGTGGTCAAGCCGTTTTGTTATATTAAAATAATATAAATATAATTAAACAATTTATTAAAATAATTAAAACAACTGTGAAGCAGACTTGTTATTAATAATATTATTGAAAAAGCGTGAAAATGTTACAGTGCAAAAAAACTAAAAATATGTTCTTTATGCATGATATAATTTCTAACATCCATAACATCCATTTCTCTCATGGAATATCCTGTTTTCCTCATAATAATAACCCTGCTTCAGAACTATGAACATTCATAACCAGCTTCATTCATAAACACTGACATGATTGGCAGACGCTCAGTGAAATCACCTTGACCGAGTCACAGATGACGAGTTCTGCAGAAACCCAGGTGCTGACCGCGTCTGCGTGTGTGATGAGTGTGTGCAGCGGCCCCTCGGGCCCCGACACGGCCCTCAGGAACAGACCGCTGCCCTCGACAGACACACACCTGAACAACACACAGCACCGCTGGACATGATTGTTATGTACGTCAAATATGTCACCGTTCTTGCGGTGTGTTAAATAAGGTCAGATGAACTGTTAAAGGCAGACTTAATAAAGCAGATCATGCAAAAAGACTCACCTGGAGATGTTTCTGGAGCTTTCTGCCACTCCGTGTGCTCTGGAGTTCAGAAAGTGAACCGGATGACAGGCCTGAAATATTTCCTGCGTGAGACATGAATATAACTGCTGAATCAAACGCTTATTTGACATATGAGATGTAATTCTGTCCTTTGACAAACTCCAGAATCAAGAGATGCACGAAAATAATACAATGATCATGTGTCGCCACCTAGAGGTGGAGCAGTGTGAGAACAGAGAAGGAAAATAACAGGAACAACCGGATGAACACGTAAAAAACAACAACTGAGGACATTCAAATATTTGATTTAAACTACCAGTAAAATGAGGAGTTTTTTACTGAATAAAAGTCTCTTCTGCTCACCAGAGCTGTGTTTATCTGCTCATAACTCCAGTAAAAATTATGACATATGTAAATCAGCTGTTCTCTGTGTGAATATATAGTAAAGTGTGATTTATTCCTGTGATCAAAGCTGAGTTTATCATCATTACTCCAGTCTTCAGTGTCACATGATCCTTCATTAATCTGGTGCATTTGCGTGCATCTTACGTAATGACAAACATCCACAGGGTATGTGATAGAAGACAGAACGCGGGTCAGTATATTGGATGAAGGGGGCTTTTGTTGCATGGTTGTTTCAAGATTCAAGAGTTTTATTTGTCACACACACAGTTATATACAGAATATACAACCGGCAGTGAAATGTAAACAGGTCCGCTCCATGGACAGTGCAAATGTTGTAAAGGGACTCTGAGGAGATACACCTCAAGCTCGCTCTCGCTCGTATTCGAGGTAAATCAGTAACACCATCACCACCTATGTGTTTTATTGAACTACACATTACAATCTTCTATATGAATGCGCAGGTTACTTTTCTGAACAATAGCGCTCTCGAGTCCGCGACTCTCACACTGTTCACGTGAATCGCGGCACAGTTCGAGAGCAACCGAACTCAGAGCACCTCCTCCAGGGAGACTCGGGTTCGGTACCCAGCTCCGCATGACCGCTTTCACGTGACCGTGCCCCGTTCTGAACTAAACTGCCAGTGTAAAAACTCCCTTTATTTATATTCTTAAAATGAGAGAAATCACTGCTTATTCTGAATTCTTAAGCTTAGGCTTAAGAGACATGAACAAGTTCTTTGATACATGTCTCGTCTTCATGCTCTGAGTATGGTTTCACTAATAATAAGCGTACATTTGCATAAAGCATGCATATTTGTCCATATTACCCATGTTGATTAGAGTATTAAAAACGTGAAAAATATTAATTTAAGGTAAATTTAGAAGTGATAAAAATGTGCGATTAAGTTGTGATTAATCGCGAGTTAACTCACGACAAACACGATTAATCATGATTAAATATTTTAATCGATTGACATCCCTAATAACTAATATAATATGGTTTGCTGCTAATAACAAGAACCGATATTAATGTTGAAGTTTTTTTGCTTTTATATATATACATACAAATATCTTATTGTTAATATGTAGTAATAATAATAATAAAAGTAACAATATAATATTAGTATCAATTAACCAGTTATTAAAATAAATAAAACAAATAGTGATGAAGCTATATTATTAAAGTTATAGGTATATAATATAATAATATTAAAGTAATATAATAATACAATTTACTATTTTAAATGTTAATATAATTAATATAATATAATATAATATAATTGATATAATATAATAAAATATAATTTATATAATAAAAACTATTAAAACAGATTTTTGTGTAATATATTTGTGGAAACTGAGATACATTTTGATTAGGATTCTTTAATGAATAGAAAGTTTAATAATAATAATTTATATTAAATGTCTTTAATGTCACTTTTGATCAATTTAATGAGTTCTTGCTGAATAAAATAATTAATTTATTACATATATTTTTAAATATTACCTCAAATGTAAGAATACAGCAAAATATGAAGCAGCATCACTGTTCTCAACACTGATAATAATCATAAATGTGTGTTGAGCATCAGATCCTCCTATCAGAATGATTAGTGAAGGATCATGTGACACTGAAGACTGGAGTAATGATGATAAATTCAGCTTTGATCACAGGAATAAATCACACTTTACTATATATTCACACAGAGAACAGCTGATCTACACTGGAGGAGTATTACACTGATGTCTGGAGTTATGAGCAGATAAACACAGCTCTGGTGAGCAGAAGAGACTCTTTCATTAATCGGCACCTGCTCCAGAAGGGTGAGCTGCTGTGCGATGTGCCGCGGCGTGTGTTCGGTCTGACTGAAGGCCAGTCTCTCCTCTGATCTCAGGCTGGTGTTGGTCAGGCTCATCAGTGAGGCGTAACACGGCCGAGGAAGCGCCGCAGCGATGGAGAAGCCTTTCTCTCTAGACACGGCCGTCTGCGGCTCGACCACACGCGACACACGCCACTGGAAACCCTACACACACCATCATCAAATCAACAACACACACACATACAGTCGGTCCTTCAGTAGATGTTGTACACAAATCGTTTGTTTTTAGGCAAGACACTACAGACAAAAGCATTGTGTTCTTTCAGAGTAGTGGAAAGATCCAAAATACACATTTAAGTGCTTTAACGCAAAAAATTACCCATGCACATGATTACTGTTTTAATATGGCTAAAAAAATTTATTATGCCACTGCCTTCACAAAGTAATGTCTAGAGTCATGAAATGATTGTTTTTGGTCATCAACTATGTTGTTAAACAATTAAATAAAAAAAAATGTAACAAGGGATTGTAAATAACACAATTCTAGTAAAAGTCAATGACTGGGAGACTTGGATATTTTATTGAAAATCTGTATATTTAAAAACAGCCATGGGTAAATTTTCCCCCGTGGTTGTTCTAGTGTTAAATGCATGAGCATGTGACCTTAGACGTTCACAGACCTTTCTAGCAGCTTCTTCGATGGACTGAACCGACTGCATGTCCTCATCCTCTGGACTGATCGAGGTGTCGCCCACACACGACAGGCCACAGACACGCCTCTTCCTGGGCGTGGCCTGGAGCATTGCGAGCAGACTCTCTCCGCGACTGTCAACAGGCACTACCTGAAGACACAGCATACCGCAGTTATCTCACACACACACACACACACACACACACACACACACACACACACACACACACACACACACACTCACTCACACACACACTCACACTCACACATACACACACTCACACTCACACAGTTGTATTTCCATGTTTTATGGGGACTTTCTATAGACATAATGGTTTTTATACTGTACAAACTGTATATTCTATATACACACACACTAACCCTACCCCTAAACCTACCCATCACACACACACACACACTAACCCCACCCCTAAACCTACCCATCACACACACACACACACACACTAACCCCACCCCTAAACCTACCCATCACACACACTACCCCTAAACCTGCCCATCACACACACACACACACTAACCCCACCCCTAAACCTACCCATCACACACACACACACTACCCCTAAACCTGCCCATCACACACACACACACACAC
>CM031955.1:38768257-38775757 GCA_018749465.1 Paracanthobrama guichenoti
CGTCTCCACTGCTCTAGAGTCCAGTGGCGGCGTGCTTTAATTCACTGCATCCCACGCTTTGCATTGCACTTGGTGATGTAAGGCTTGGATGAGCTGCTCGGCCATGGAAACCCATTCCATGAAGCTCTCTACGCACTGTTCTTGAGCTCATCTGAAGGCCACAGAAGTTTGGAGGTCTGGAGCTATTGACTCTGCAGAAAGTTGATGACTTCTGCACACTGTGACCCTCAGCATGCGCTGACCCTGCTCTGTGATTTTACGTGGCCTACCACTTCATGGCTGAGTTGCTGTTGTTCCCAATTGCTTCCACTTTGTTATAATCCCACTAACAGTTGAGCGTGGAATATTTAGTAGTGAGGAAATTTCAGGAATGGACTTATTGCACAGGTGGCAACCTATCACGGTCCCACGCTTGAGTTCACTGAGCTCCTGAGAGTGACCCATTCTTTCACAAATGTGTGTAGAAGCGTCTGCATGCCTAGTGCTTGATTTATACACCTGTGGCCATGAAGGGATTGAACACCTGAATACTGAATACTTCCCAATACTTTTGGCAGTATAGTGTATCTATCTCTTCAGATTTCAAAACTCTTAAAACAATCAAAGTATTCCAACTAAGGGCCTGTATAACATTCAAACTATATTTTTAGGTCAAGGTTTTCTTGACCAGTTTACATTTTTCTAGTTTATTGTTACAGTGGTCATATTTATTTCATTCATACCCCAGTGTGCTGTTAAATTTGTCCATAAGAAACTGCAGAAGCTCCTCAGGGGTGCAGAAGTAGCGATATGTGTAGAAGAACTGCTGAATAAACCCCTCAGAGTGAGCGTTCCTGTGATGAGGGGAAGAGTGGTTTTAAAAAGACTAATTTGCTCAGATTGCGTTCACACACATTCATTACAGGCTCTCAGTACCTGGCATACAGGTATGCCATTAGCCCTTGGGAAGTTGCGGCCACTAGCGGGCAGCCGTTCCCCCTGCGCTGCTCACACAGGAAGTGCAGGACTGCAGGATCCTCCGAGTGCTGCAGCTCCAGCGGCGCAGATCCACACACAGCCAGAGAGGGCAGCAGAGAGAGCGCCAAACCACACTGATCCACACACAACACCTGACACACACACATCACAGATATTACATCATGTGTGCATTGATAACCAATCACATTACAGCCCTGACCTCACTGAATTCCTGTCAGAGTTCCCTTATTAAGAATTATTTTCAGTGTAAATTCTAAAAAATAGATCAATCCAAAACTAATGTTTCATGGCAAACATGTTAAAGATTATTAATAATAATAATAAATCACAAAAATAATAATAATTTTAATGTTTTTATTTTTACAATGGCTTTATCCAATCAGACATCACTTCAGTCAGATCTCTAGGTTTCAGTATTTTGAAGTTCCTGGCAACATGAAGGTCTTGATTCCCAGTGATAAATGTAATCATTTATAAAAGCGTCTTTGCCAAGTAAATAAATGTAAATGCAGAATATTATTGCTCAGAAATGTCTTTAAAACACAAACCTGGAGATATTTCCTCACAGAATGTAGAAACTCAACTTTGGCTCTGAGCTCGTCAAACTGCAGCTTGACTTTAGACACCATCACCTTTGTGTCTGAACCTACAAACACACACACACACACACACACACACACACACACACACACACACACACACACACACATCTGATGACTGAGGAACATCTGTATTGCATAATTAATGGACAGGCATCAGGTTTTCTATTGCTGTACCTTTGTTTTTTCTCTCTTGCTGGATCAGTTTGTGGTAGAAAGTTCTGGTCTTTTTCAGATTTCTGCTCTCAATGATCAGCTGTTGGTGAAGCTCCTGCTCGAAAGAACACATGAAACAGATCAATAAATGGATAACCACAACTAAATCTGGATTATATAAAGCTTATATCGACCCAATGTGTTGAAGAGGATGAATATGATTGGAGTGTGTACACATTCAAACGTTTGGGGTTGGCAAGATTTAAAAAAATATATTTCTGCTCTCCAAGGCTGCGTTTACTTGATCAAAAATACAGTAAAAATTGTGAAATATTATTCTAATGTAAACCAGCTGTTCTCTGTGTGAATATATAGTAAAGTGTAATTTATTCCTGTGATCAAAGCTGAATTTATCATCATTACTCCAGTCTTCAGTGTCACATGATCCTTCACTGATCATTCTCAGATGCATATCTCAGGATTCTTTGATAAATATAAAGCATTTATTTCACATATAAATCTTATCATCATCTTTACTGTCACTTTTAATCAATTTAATGCATCCTTGCTCAATAAGAGTATTAATCTTCCTGAGCCAAACGTTTGAGCGCTAGTGTTCATCATGAGGGTGTGTGTCCAGTGTGTGTCCAGCAATATGAACTCTGTGTATCTTTCACTATGGTAACAGAGATCGATGGCGGCGCTTTGAAGAGGAGTCCGACCGCACCTCCGTTCCTCCGCTCATAACACAGCCCTCCATCAAAGCATCACACACACACTGACCGCGTCTGTTCTGCTATTAATGATCATGCACACTCTCTTGGATATGATCAGGTTAATATCCAACTCTGTGTTTGTGACAATGCACATCTGTATGTCCTCGTTCCGAATGTCTGATGCATATGAATGATGGAAATCCACTAAAGCTCCAATGAAAATGAAGATTGTTCAGGATACTGTACCTGGTGAAACTCTGTCTCTATGAAATGTGGGTCCTTTCAGTGCAGTTAGCATTAAATGAACACCGGAAATCAGCATTAGGACACACGACAGACCGGACAACAGGGCAAAGACACAGCAAAACGGGGGGAAATAAAAATATATATATTTTTATAATTTTTTTATATTACTAATATTATATGTAAAAATAATAACAATATAATATTAACAATTAAGTTTATTTAAAATAATAAAACAAATTATCAAAATAATTAAAACAAATAATGGTAAAACTGTTTTGTTATTATTAATATTATATGTAATAAATAATAATAATGAAAATAACAGCAATATAATATTTTTAACAATTAAGAGTTTGTTTAAAATAATTATAACAATTATTAAAATAAGTCAAATAAATAGTGGTGAAGCAGTTTTGTTATATTAATATTATTAATTTTATATAATATAAAAATATATAACATAATATAATATAATATAATATTTGTGACATTATTTTCATGAAAAATGTTCTCCCAAAATATATTAATTGCAATAAAAGCAGCATTTCTTATTTCTGTTTAATAACATGTGAAGTAATAAAATATCTAAAACTAATAAATAAAAATTTATAACATGCTCGTTCTACGAAGACTGTAAATATGACCCTGACTGCAGGAAGAGATGTGACGTCTGACGTCTCACCTGTGTTTTGTCCTCTAGAGTGGCGGACTCGGTGTGGCGGCTGAGATTCTGTGCGTACTTCAGCACGTCCTGGCCGAAGCAGTCGTCTCCGTACAGAGCCAGGGCCCAGCAGGAGGCGTGCGGGGGCCACTGAGGGCCGCTGCAGACGGAGAGGGTCCGCTCAGACATCAGAGACTCAGAGTCGCCCATGTCAGGAGTGAGCCCATCGCCTCCACTCTCCTCCAGATCACACAGGGCTTCAGCTCCACACACACACTCAGCAGCGCCTCCTCCTGCAGACGCACGGCACTGCGCCTCCATCACCCGCTCATTCACCTCTATCAGAGAGAGAGGGGGAGAGAGAGAGAGAGAGGGAGAGAGAGAGAGAGAGAGAGAGAGAGAGACAGAGAGAGAGACAGAGAGACAGAGAGAGAGAGAGAGAGAGAGAGAGAGAGAGAGAGAGAGAGAGAGAGAGAGAGAGAGAGAGAGAGAGAGAGAGAGAGAGAGAGAGAGAGAGAGAGAGAGAGAGAGAGAGAGAGAGAGAGAGACAGAGAGAGAGAGACAGAGAGAGAGAGAGAGAGAGAGAGAGAGAGAGAGAGAGAGAGAGAGAGAGAGAGAGAGAGAGAGAGAGAGAGAGAGAGAGAGAGAGAGGGAGAGAGAGAGAGAGAGAGAGAGAGACAGAGAGAGAGAGAGAGAGAGAGAGAGAGAGAGAGAGAGAGAGAGAGAGAGAGAGAGAGAGAGAGAGAGAGAGAGAGAGAGAGAGAGAGAGAGAGAGAGAGAGAGAGAGAGAGAGAGAGAGAGAGAGAGAGAGAGAGAGAGAGAGAGAGAGAGAGAGAGAGAGAGAGAGAGAGAGAGAGAGAGAGAGAGAGAGAGAGAGAGAGAGAGAGAGAGAGAGAGAGAGAGAGAGAGAGAGAGAGAGAGAGAGAGAGAGAGAGAGAGAGAGAGAGAGAGAGAGAGAGAGAGAGAGAGAGAGAGACAGAGAGAGAGACAGAGAGAGAGAGAGAGAGAGAGAGAGAGAGAGAGAGAGAGAGAGAGAGAGAGAGAGAGAGAGAGAGAGAGAGAGAGAGAGAGAGAGAGAGAGAGAGAGAGAGAGAGAGAGAGAGAGAGAGAGAGAGAGAGAGAGAGAGAGAGAGAGAGAGAGAGAGAGAGAGAGAGAGAGAGAGAGAGAGAGAGAGAGAGAGAGAGAGAGAGAGAGAGAGAGAGAGAGAGAGAGAGAGAGAGAGAGAGAGAGAGAGAGAGAGAGAGAGAGAGAGAGAGAGAGAGAGAGAGAGAGAGAGAGAGAGAGAGAGAGAGAGACAGAGAGAGAGAGAGAGAGAGAGAGAGAGAGAGAGAGAGAGAGAGAGAGAGAGAGAGAGAGACAGAGAGAGAGAGAGAGAGAGAGAGAGAGAGAGAGAGAGAGAGAGAGAGAGAGAGAGAGAGAGAGAGAGAGAGAGAGAGAGAGAGAGAGAGAGAGAGAGAGAGAGAGAGAGAGAGAGAGAGAGAGAGAGAGAGAGAGAGAGAGAGAGAGAGAGAGAGAGAGAGAGAGAGAGAGAGAGAGAGAGAGAGAGAGAGAGAGAGAGAGAGAGAGACAGAGAGAGAGAGAGAGAGAGACAGAGAGAGAGAGAGAGAGAGAGAGAGAGAGAGAGAGAAGAGAGACAGAGAGAGAGAGAGACAGAGAGAGAGAGAGAGAGACAGAGAGAGAGAGAGAGAGAGAGAGAGAGAGAGACAGAGAGAGAGAGAGACAGAGAGAGAGAGACAGAGAGAGAGAGAGAGAGAGAGAGAGAGACAGAGAGAGAGAGAGAGAGAGACAGAGAGAGAGAGAGACAGAGAGAGAGAGAGACAGAGACAGAGAGAGAGAGAGAGAGAGAGAGAGAGAGAGAGACAGAGAGAGAGAGAGAGACAAAATGATTAGTGCCACTACACCATGAATGATCGTCCACTGAAGATCCCCACTTCTCTTTGGTATTGGAGCTCTTATATAAAAGTCTCCAAGGAGGAGTAACTTCCTCGGGGCAGAAACATGAGCCCTCCACTTACTATCAACCCTTTCCCTTGAGCATCTTTTACACATATATGATACAAAATCTTTTTTCTAAGGTATTGAAATCCAAAGCTTCATACCCCTTCAACAGGAGACCCTGACCATTTACATTCATTTCCACATTTTTGGGTTTAACTTTTAAAACAGGAAACGTCTGAGTCACTGCATCATTATGAATAAACTCATTTAAAAAGGACGGGAATTCAGAAGGAAAAGAGACTTTAAGCCATCCATAGTCCTTACTGATCTAAGACCAACTTGATCAGCAAGAGTCTGTATAATTTTCCATTGACTATTGTGCAAATCAAGCAAAATCAATAACTCTTATTATCCCTGCTTTACCAAACATTGCAATAAATAAATTCAGTACATTTGAATGTACATTAAACAATGGATTAAAAAACAGAGGTTCAAAAATACCATAATGTCTTAAACAGTCCCCATGCTTTCAGCACTGATGCATAAAAATCAGCATAAATCAGTCGAGTGTCTGGATCATAGGACTTTTCAATTAAAACAACTGTTTGTCCAGCTTTACACTGGTCATATTTTGAAGCAAAATAAAGGCTGAATGGTCTCCAAGACACTTTATCTGTCCAATAAAGTATCTTCTTCAATGTCTGCAATCTCATTGCCTTCATCTTTGACAGTCCCTGTCCCTGTCCACCCTCTGCCACAGGCAGATAAAGAGCTCCGGGTGGAAGCCAGTGATGATCAGTGCAGAAAAAGTCAACAAATGACTTTAAAAAAACGCTGTATTTTTAAGAAGAAGTCTTTAGGAGGGTTCAGAACTGTGACTTTATGCCACAGCATTGAAGCTGCCAGATTATTAAAGATTAAAACTTCCTCGGGACGATAGCTGTGGAAGAATCCATCTCCACCTCTGGATTCTCCCTATCACCTGGTCAGAAAGTCCTTCCCAATTTTTCTCCATATACTCATCAGTCCCAAAGTAAATCCCAAGGATTTGAAAACCATCTCGAATCCACTGACACTGTTGAGGTAATTGAGGAGGTCCCATTTCCCTCCATTTTCCCATCAAAAATGTTGTACACTTCTCCCAGTTTATACGTGCAGATGTTGCTTTTTGAAAGCAATTTAAGCAAGTTGTTAAGTTATGCATATCATCACAATTACGTACAACAACAGTAACATCATCGGCATACGCTGTAGTTTTACAGGGGTTAAATCTGGATAACCAGAAATGCTCACACCATGAAGCCTATTCCTTAATGAAACCAGCAGCAGTTCAATTGAAATGACATACGATATTCCAGAAAGTAGACACCCCTGTCTTATGCCTCGAGTTACAGGAAAGGGTCTGATTAAGGGACCATTAATTCGAAGCATACTGTAAACATTATTATACAGCAGCTTAATAAGAGACCCAAAACCAAAAGCCTCTAAAGCCTTAAAAGATAAACATGATTTACCCTATCCAAGGCCAAGAGAAAGAAAAGCTATATCCAAATCATATCTCTTCCCAATAGATATTAAATCTCTTACCAAAAAAACATTATCAAAAATTGTTTGTTTGGGAATACAATAAGTTTGATCTTTGTGAATTACACGTGAGATGAATTGCTTTAATCTATTTGTTATAGCCTTTGACAGTATCTTGAAATCCACAGATAAAAGTGATACAGGATGCCAATTTTTCAAAAAACCCAAATCTCCTTTCTTAGGAATTAGTGTCAAGATGGCTCTTCGACAGCGCAGAGGAAGAATCCCCTGATCAAAACATTCTAATAGAACTTCATAAAAATCATGTCCCATCAAATTCCAAACACATTTATAAAACTCTGCTGTCAGGCCGTCTATCCCAGGAGACTTCCCAGGATTCAACTCTAAGACAGCTTTTGAAATCTCAGGAAGGTTAGGAGAACTCTCTAAATCTTTATCTTGCTCTACAATCTGAGGAAGATCACACAAGAACTCATTCAATGATACAATTTTTCATAAAATGACAAAGCAATAGCATTCATTTTCTGTTGGTCAGTTATTTCTTGACCATTAGAAAGTTTTAAGTAATGCAAATACTTTTTGTTTCTCTGTCCATCTGTCCATCCACCCGTCCATTCATCCATCCGTGTCTGTCCGTCCATCCATCCATTCATCCATCCA
>CM031955.1:38780757-38815757 GCA_018749465.1 Paracanthobrama guichenoti
ACTGCTGATTAATCATTATTTTTGTCTTGTTTTTCAATATCTAATTATCCTTAAATCACGATACATCTACTTGAGAGAAGCAAAATGACTGAATATGATGAAAAATTTATAAAAATTAAGTGAGTTTATGCTTCCAAGAAAATATCTGTGCACGGGTAAGAAACATAAACTTGTTTTCCTTTGACTTAAGTTCATTTTTCTGAGAACATGCAAAAATACTAAGAAAGAAAATATTTTTTTCTAGTGTATTTTCCTAAGTGATCAGATGCAGGATTTTTGCTTGGCAGATGATGAAATGTGCGAAGAAAATCACAAAACTCATATCTAGAGCCCAGAATATGACGGAGCTTTATCTCAGTCCGAATGCTCCAGATGTGAATACGGAGCGAGATACTCACAGGTTAATCTGACGGTGCAGGTCACACAGCAGCTTCTGCTCCCAGGACACGGCGCTGAATTTCTCCCTTATTGCTCGGCAAAACGTGTCAAACTGGAGGCTTTTTAAGGAAAAGATGTATTCTCCTAGAAAGAGACAAGTCATGAGGGAGTCCGACAAAGAACTGATTAAGGCAAAATCTGTGAAAATACACTCCCCTAAAGGATTATTAGGAACACATACTAATACTGTGTTTGACCCCCTTTCGCCTTCAGAACTGCCTTAATTCTACGTGGCATTGATTCAACAAGGTGCTGAAAGCATTCTTTAGAAATGTTGGCCCATATTGATAGGATAGCATCTTGCAGTTGATGGAGATTTGTGGGATGCACATCCAGGGCACGAAGCTCCCGTTCCACCACATCCCAAAGATGCTCTATTGGGTTGAGATCTGGTGACTGTGGGGGCCATTTTAGTACAGTGAACTCATTGTCATGTTCAAGAAACCAATTTGAAATGATTTGAGCTTTGTGACATGGTGCATTATCCTGCTGGAAGTAGCCATCAGAGAATGGGTACATGGTGGTCATAAAGGGATGGACATGGTCAGAAACAATGCTCAGGTAGGCCGTGGCATTTAAACGATGCCCAATTGGCACTAAGGGGCCTAAAGTGTGCCAGAAAACATCCCCCACACCATTACACCACCACCACCAGCCTGCACAGTGGTAACAAGGCATGATGGATCCATGTTCTCATTCTGTTTACGCCAAATTCTGACTCTACCATCTGAATGTCTCAACAGAAATCGAGACTCATCAGACCAGGCAACATTTTTCCAGTCTTCAACTGTCCAATTTTGGTGAGCTCGTGCAAATTGTAGCCTCTTTTTCCTATTTGTAGTGGAGATGAGTGGTACCCGGTGGGGTCTTCTGCTGTTGTAGCCCATCCGCCTCAAGGTTGTGCGTGTTGTGGCTTCACAAATGCTTTGCTGCATACCTCGGTTGTAACGAGTGGTTATTTCAGTCAAAGTTGCTCTTCTATCAGCTTGAATCAGTCGGCCCATTCTCCTCTGACCTCTAGCATCAACAAGGCATTTTCTCCCACAGGACTGCCGCATACTGGATGTTTTTCCCTTTTCACACCATTCTTTGTAAACCCTAGAAATGGTTGTGCGTGAAAATCCCAGTAACTGAGCAGATTGTGAAATACTCAGACCGGCCCGTCTGGCACCAACAACCATGCCACACTCAAAATTGCTTAAATCACCTTTCTTTCCCATTCTGACATTCAGTTTGGAGTTCAGGAGATTGTCTTGACCAGGACCACACCCCTAAATGCATTGAAGCAACTGCCATGTGATTGGTTGATTAGATAATTGCATTAATGAGAAATTGAACATGTGTATGTGGCCTATTCTTACATAAACACAACTCAGAGGAATATTGCTGAAGTTCCTCAGTTTATTTCTTTTAGAGTGAGCTCCCCTGGACTTAATTCATGGAAAAATATGAACATTTATGGCATAAATAATAGAATCAAAGGTTGAGGAGGGTGCTCATTTTAAACACAGTCAAGTAAAGTACATTAAGCTGAAAAAATAAAAGAATAATAAAAAGTCTTAAAAAATAATTTAACAAAATAAAATGTTAAAAAGCTTTTTTTTTTTAAAATGACAAAAAAAAGTAAAATAACACAAAATTAAATGTAAATAATGAAATAAAACAATACTAAATAATAAATAGTAAAAACATAAAAATAATAAATTAATAAATAATAAATTAAAATAATACAAAAGTAGCAATATTTAAAACGTGCAAAATAAAATTAAAGGTAAAAATGTAATAAAACAATACTAAAATATAATAATTAAAAACAAAACATAAAATAAAATTAAATGTGAAATTAATCAAATGTAAAAATTATAAAGTAAACTGAAATAATACAAAAACTGTCAAATTTAAAAAAAGTTTTTAAATGTAAAAATAAAACAATACAAATAATACTAATATAATAATAATAAATTGTAAAACATATAAATAATAAAACAAAATAAAATAAACATTTAATAATAATAAATGAAAAAAACTGTAATAATACTACTACTAATAATAATAAAATGTAAATAAATAAAATAAAATAATAAAAATAAAACTTGCAAAAATGATTAAATTATATATTTTTTTAAGTTAAAATGTTATCAAAAAAAGTTTTAAAATGATGTAAATATAAAGCGGGTACCCATCGGCAGATCTTCGACTCCACTCTCCAGGTCGTGGTGAGACGCGAGCTCTTCTCGGAGCTGACGGCGCGGGCATCTCCGGCACGAGCTGTGATCCGCACAGTGAGGAGCAGACCCTGATGAGTCTGTATCTCTCCGGGAAACACAGCCTCTCTCATTCCATCTTCCAGAAGATACAGGTGTCGGTAGTTTCATGTTTAGTGGTTCTGCACTGAAGTGATCCACGCCTGTGATTGGCTGAAGCACGGCGATCTGAACAGGAAGTAGGGTCAGACGTCCTGTCTGTGGGTCTTGCTGTAGCAGGAAGTTGTTACAAATCCCATTATCACATGGTAGGGCGGGGTAGTGTGGCTGTTTGTCCATTCCTTCATTGGATATGTGGGGAATCGCTGCAGGCGGTGAATTCACAAGAGTCCTGCAGCTGGAAGATGATGAATAACCGGACACAGCCGTCTTCGAGAAAACTGCCCCAATCCCATCATCCCCGGTGTCGCTCTCTTCCTGTTCTTCTGGCTCTAGCAGGATAGTTTCATCAGTGATGTCCTCACAAGAGACAATCCTTAATAACAAAGCAGAGCATTAGAAATTAAAGCGGACAGAGGATAGTTCATCGGTCACTAAAGTATGAGGAGACGTACAGCTCAGACTGAGGGCGAGGCGGGGTGTTCGGGGTCAGGACGATAGGGCTGAAGTGTGTGGCAGGAGAGGTGAAGGCCTCGGGCAGACTGATGGCGGTGGAGGACACTGGGTAATTATGAGGAACAGGACCAATCACAGGGGCCAACCGGCCCTCGCAGGCCAACGGGACAAAACCTGAGAGAACAGCAGCACAAGCAAACAGACCTGCAGATTAATACCACACAGATGCAAAGCGTTCATATTCAGCCGACACACGTGTTATCACAAACAGGGTGGATCACATGACAACATGTGCAGATCACATTTCACCCCAAAATGACAGAAAGAAGAATTTTTATATAATCCTATTTTAGGACCACTAATGCATTAATAGCGAAAGCACATTTCCCCTCATATTCTCATTAATGTAATGCATCCATTTTACTTTTGAGAATTGTATATTCTCATTATATATAAATATGATAAAACATAACAATAATAAAATAAAATGTAAAAATAAATAAATAAAATAATACTAAAAATAATAATAATTGCAAAAAAAATTACAAATAAATTAAAAATGTATTCAAATAACAATAAAATGAAAAACATAACACAAAATAAAATGTAAAAAATGAAAAAATTATCAAATAAAATAAAATAATACAAAAATAGGCAAATGTAAAAATGTGCAGAAAATAACAAAATGTAAAAATTAAATAATTAAAATACTAAAAATAATAATACATTGTAAAAAAACATAATACAATAAAATGTAATATTAATAAAACAAAATAAAATGTTAAAAATTATTGTAAAACAAAATGTAATAATGATAATATAAATATAAAATAAAACAACAACAAAAAATACTAAAAATAGTAATACATTTTAAAACAAATGTAATAATGATAATAAATTATATGAATATTAAAACAAAACAAAAATGGCAATATAATGTCATTTAATGTAAAACTTTACATACACCTTGCAAAATGTTAATGATTGCAAGAGGATCATAAAAAATAAAAAGTCTTTTGAATTCATCTTCATCCTGTTCAAAATCATGTGACACTGAAGACTGGAGTAATGATGATAAACTCAGCTTTGATCACAGGAATAAATCACACTTTACTATATATTCACATAGAAAATGAGTACTGGAAATTGTAATAATATTTCACAATAGTTTTGATCAAATAAATGCCGCTCTGGTGAGCATAACCCACCCAAAACGTTTTAATAGTTTTTTAAATTATTATTATTATTATTATTTATTATATTTTTATATATATTTTTAAAATTACAATAACATGATATTCTTTCCACATTACATTACAAAGAATGTGTGGGTAAATGTGCTTAATTATTATAAACATAATAATCTTTCTTCATGAGCAGTATCATTTTAGGGTGAAATATGAGCTGAAAATATTCTTGAGAGGTTTTGTGAGAGTTGAATCTATTTAAAGTGCAGATGGACAGAATGACTCGCACCTGTCTTAACTTCTCCCAAGTGTGGGTCAGATGGGCTCTCAGCACACTCAGGAGAAGACGGTTCCTCTGTACCTCTATTCCCATCGAATGCCTTCAATGAAAAACCGTTCTTGTTATGAGAAACTTGCTGACCGAAGTTCATGCATTAAGACAGGAAAGAGTTACAGAAGAGCGTTTGGACTCATCGCCGGTCTGTTTATGAGAGTAGCTGGGATTTACTCTTCATTTGTTTCTATTTTTAGTTTGTCTAACGCATTTTAGAGGAAACATTTGTGGGAAAGTTGAGTCTCCTGAGATATGAAAGACCAACCTCTGAGCAATGGCATGAAAAATCAATTCACTATCTGGAGACTGGAGTCAAAAAGTGTAGTGGAGTGTGTGACGCAGCAGAAGGACGGCAGATTCCGACAGTTTCTGTGACAGACAGTTCTGAGTGGATGCAAATATAGAAGCTTGTTTCCGACACGGAAAACAAAACTAAACAGGTAATTATGACATTTTATCTTCAATTCTGACTTTATATCTCACAATTCTGACTTTATATCTCTCAATTCTGACTTTATATCACTCAATTCTGACTTTATATCTCTCAATTCTGACTTTATATCACTCACTCAATTCTGACTTTATATCTCTCAATTCTGACTTTATATCTCTCAATTCTGACTTTATATCTCTCAATTCTGACTTTATATCTCTCAATTCTGACTTTATATCACTCAATTCTGACTTTATATCTCTCAATTCTGACTTTATATCTCTCAATTCTGACTTTATATCTCTCAATTCTGACTTTATATCATTCAATTCTGACTTTATATCACTCTCAATTCTGACTTTATATCACTCAATTCTGACTTTATATCTCTCAATTCTGACTTTATATCTCTCAATTCTGACTTTATATCACTCAATTCTGACTTTATATCACTCAATTCTGACTTTATATCTCTCAATTCTGACTTTATATCTCTCAATTCTGACTTTATATCACTCAATTCTGACTTTATATCTCTCAATTCTGACTTTATATCACTCAATTCTGACTTTATATCTCTCAATTCTGACTTTATATCATTCAATTCTGACTTTATATCATCTCAATTCTGACTTTATATCACTCAATTCTGACTTTATATCATTCTGACTTTATATCTCTCAATTCTGACTTTATATCACTCAATTCTGACTTTATATCTCTCAATTCTGACTTTATCTCATTCTGACTTTATATCACTCAATTCTGACTTTATATCACTCAACTTTATATCTTTATATCTCTCAATTCTGACTTTATATCTCTCAATTCTGACTTTATATCACTCAATTCTGACTTTATATCACTCAATTCTGACTTTATATCTCTCAATTCTGACTTTATATCATTCTGACTTTATATCTCTCAATTCTGACTTTATATCTCTCAATTCTGACTTTATATCTCTCAATTCTGACTTTATATCACTCAATTCTGACTTTATATCTCTCAATTCTGACTTTATATCACTCAATTCTGACTTTATATCTCTCAATTCTGACTTTATATATCTCAATTCTGACTTTATATCACTCAATTCTGACTTTATATCTCTCAATTCTGACTTTATATCTCTCAATTCTGACTTTATATCACTCAATTCAATTCTGACTTTATATCTCTCAATTCCGACTTTATATCTCTCAATTCTGACTTTATATCATTCTGACTTTATATCACTCAATTCTGACTTTATATCTCTCAATTCTGACTTTATATCTCTCAATTCTGACTTTATATCTCTCAATTCTGACTTTATATCTCTCAATTCTGACTTTATATCTCTCAATTCTGACTTTATATCACTCAATTCTGACTTTATATCTCTCAATTCTGACTTTATATCACTCAATTCTGACTTTATATCACTCACTCAATTCTGACTTTATATCACTCCTCAATTCTGACTTTATATCACTCACTCAATTCTGACTTTATATCACTCAATTCTGACTTTATATCACTCAATTCTGACTTTATATCACTCAATTCTGACTTTATATATCTCAATTCTGACTTTATATCACTCAATTCTGACTTTATATCTCTCAATTCTGACTTTATATCACTCAATTCTGACTTTATATCTCTCAATTCTGACTTTATATCATTCTGACTTTATATCACTCAAATTCTGACTTTATATCACTCAATTCTGACTTTATATCATTCTGACTTTATATCTCTCAATTCTGACTTTATATCACTCAATTCTGACTTTATATCTCTCAATTCTGACTTTATATCACTCAATTCTGACTTTATATCTCTCAATTCTGACTTTATATCACTCAATTCTGACTTTATATCATTCTGACTTTATATCACTCAATTCTGACTTTATATCTCTCAATTCTGACTTTATATCACTCAATTCTGACTTTATATCACTCAATTCTGACTTTATATCTCTCAATTCTGACTTTATATCATTCTGACTTTATATCACTCAATTCTGACTTTATATCACTCAATTCTGACTTTATATCACTCAATTCTGACTTTATATCATTCAATTCTGACTTTATATCATTCAATTCTGACTTTATATCACTCAATTCTGACTTTATATCTCTCAATTCTGACATTATATCTCAATTCTGACTTTATATCACTCAATTCTGACTTTATATCTCTCAATTCTGACTTTATATCATTCTGACTTTATATCACTCAATTCTGACTTTATATCACTCAATTCTGACTTTATATCAATTCTGACTTTATATCTCTCAATTCTGACTTTATATCACTCAATTCTGACTTTATATCTCTCAATTCTGACTTTATATCACTCAATTCTGACTTTATATCTCTCAATTCTGACTTTATATCACTCAATTCAATTCTCATTCTGACTTTATATCACTCAATTCTGACTTTATATCTCTCAATTCTGACTTTATATCACTCAATTCTGACTTTATATCACTCAATTCTGACTTTATATCTCTCAATTCTGACTTTATATCATTCTGACTTTATATCACTCAATTCTGACTTTATATCACTCAATTCTGACTTTATATCACTCAATTCTGACTTTATATCTCTCAATTCTGACTTTATATCACTCAATTCTGACTTTATATCACTCAATTCTGACTTTATATCACTCAATTCTGACTTTATATCTCTCAATTCTGACTTTATATCACTCAATTCTGACTTTATATCACTCAATTCTGACTTTATATCTCTCAATTCTGACTTTATATCACTCACTCAATTCCGACTTTATATCACTCAATTCTGACTTTATATCACTCAATTCTGACTTTATCTCTCAATTCTGACTTTATATCACTCAATTCTGACTTTATATCACTCAATTCTGACTTTATATCACTCACTCAATTCTGACTTTATATCACTCAATTCTGACTTTATCTCTCAATTCTGACTTTATATCACTCAATTCTGACTTTATATCACTCAATTCTGACTTTATATCTCTCAATTCTCTCAATTCTGACTTTATATCACTCAATTCTGACTTTATATCTCTCAATTCTGACTTTATATCACTCAATTCTGACTTTATATCTCTCAATTCTGACTTTATATCACTCACTCAATTCTGACTTTATATCACTCACTCAATTCTGACTTTATATCACTCACTCAATTCTGACTTTATATCACTCACTCAATTCTGACTTTATATCACTCACTCAATTCTGACTTTATATCTCTCAATTCTGACTTTATATCACTCACTCAATTCTGACTTTATATCTCTCAATTCTGACTTTATATCACTCACTCAATTCTGACTTTATATCTCTCAATTCTGACTTTATATCACTCACTCAATTCTGACTTTATATCACTCACTCAATTCTGACTTTATATCACTCACTCAATTCCGACTTTATATCACTCAATTCTGACTTTATATCACTCACTCAATTCTGACTTTATATCACTCAATTCTGACTTTATATCTCTCAATTCTGACTTTATATCACTCAATTCTGACTTTATATCACTGACTTTATATCACTCAATTCTGACTTTATATCTCTCAATTCTGACTTTATATCTCTCAATTCTGACTTTATATCTCTCAATTCTGACTTTATATCACTCACTCAATTCTGACTTTATATCACTCAATTCTGACTTTATATCTCTCAATTCTGACTTTATATCACTCAATTCTGACTTTATATCACTCAATTCTGACTTTATATCACTCAATTCTGACTTTATATCTCTCAATTCTGACTTTATATCACTCAATTCTGACTTTATAGCTCTCAATTCTGACTTTATATATCTCAAATTCTGACTTTATAGCTCTCAATTCTGACTTTATATCTCTCAATTCTGACTTTATATCTCTCAATTCTGACTTTATATCTCTCAATTCTGACTTTATATCACTCAATTCTGACTTTATATCACTCAATTCTGACTTTATATCTCTCAATTCTGACTTTATATCACTCACTCAATTCTGACTTTATATCACTCAATTCTGACTTTATATCACTCACTCAATTCTGACTTTATATCTCTCAATTCTGACTTTATATCACTCAATTCTGACTTTATATCTCTCAATTCTGACTTTATATCACTCACTCAATTCTGACTTTATATCATTCTGACTTTATATCTCTCAATTCTGACTTTATATCACTCACTCAATTCTGACTTTATATCACTCAATTCTGACTTTATATCACTCACTCAATTCTGACTTTATATCACTCAATTCTGACTTTATATCACTCAATTCCGACTTTATATCACTCAATTCTGACTTTATATCTCTCAATTCTGACTTTATATCACTCAATTCTGACTTTATATCACTCACTCAATTCTGACTTTATATCACTCAATTCTGACTTTATATCACTCACTCAATTCTGACTTTATATCACTCACTCAATTCTGACTTTATATCTCTCAATTCTGACTTTATATCACTCACTCAATTCTGACTTTATATCACTCAATTCTGACTTTATATCACTCACTCAATTCTGACTTTATATCACTCACTCAATTCTGACTTTATATCACTCACTCAATTCTGACTTTATATCTCTCAATTCTGACTTTATATCACTCACTCAATTCTGACTTTATATCACTCAATTCTGACTTTATATCACTCACTCAATTCTGACTTTATATCACTCACTCAATTCTGACTTTATATCTCTCAATTCTGACTTTATATCACTCACTCAATTCTGACTTTATATCACTCAATTCCGACTTTATATCACTCAATTCTGACTTTATATCACTCACTCAATTCTGACTTTATATCACTCAATTCTGACTTTATATCACTCAATTCCGACTTTATATCACTCAATTCTGACTTTATATCTCTCAATTCTGACTTTATATCACTCAATTCTGACTTTATATCACTCACTCAATTCTGACTTTATATCACTCAATTCTGACTTTATATCACTCAATTCCGACTTTATATCTCTCAATTCCGACTTTATATCTCTCAATTCTGACTTTATATCACTCAATTCTGACTTTATATCTCTCAATTCTGACTTTATATCACTGACTTTATATCACTCAATTCTGACTTTATATCTCTCAATTCTGACTTTATATCACTCAATTCTGACTTTATATCTCAATTCTGACTTTATATCTCAATTCTGACTTTATATCACTCAATTCTGACTTTATATCTCTCAATTCTGACTTTATATCACTGACTTTATATCACTCAATTTTGACTTTATATCACTCAATTCTGACTTTATATCACTCACTCAATTCTGACTTTATATCACTCACTCAATTCTGACTTTATATCACTCAATTCTGACTTTATATCACTCCTCAATTCTGACTTTATATCACTCAATTCTGACTTTATATCACTCAATTCTGACTTTATATCACTCACTCAATTCTGACTTTATATCACTCACTCAATTCTGACTTTATATCACTCAATTCTGACTTTATATCACTCAATTCTGACTTTATATCACTCAATTCTGACTTTATATCACTCAATTCTGACTTTATATCTCTCAATTCTGACTTTATATCACTCAATTCTGACTTTATATCTCTCAATTCTGACTTTATATCTCTCAATTCTGACTTTATATCTCTCAATTCCGACTTTATATCACTCAATTCTGACTTTATATCACTCACTCAATTCTGACTTTATATCTCTCAATTCTGACTTTATATCACTCAATTCTGACTTTATATCACTCACTCAATTCTGACTTTATATCTCTCAATTCTGACTTTATATCACTCACTCAATTCTGACTTTATATCACTCACTCAATTCTGACTTTATATCTCAATTCTGACTTTATATCACTCAATTCTGACTTTATATCTCTCAATTCTGACTTTATATCTCTCACTTTATATCTCTGAATTCTGACTTTATATCTCTCAATTCTGACTTTATATCTCTCAATTCTGACTTTACACCTCTCAATTCTGACTTTATATCACTCACTCAATTCCGACTTTATATCACTCAATTCTGACTTTATATCACTCAATTCTGACTTTATACCTCTCAATTCTGACTTTATATCACTCACTCAATTCCGACTTTATATCTCTCAATTCTGACTTTATATCTCTCAATTCTGACTTTATATCACTGACTTTATATCACTCAATTCTGACTTTATATCTCTCAATTCCGACTTTATATCACTCAATTCTGACTTTATATCACTCACTCAATTCTGACTTTATATCTCTCAATTCCGACTTTATATCATTCTGACTTTATATCACTCAATTCTGACTTTATATCATTCTGACTTTATATCACTCAATTCTGACTTTATATAATTCTCAATTCTGACTTTATATCATTTCTGACTTTATATCTCTCAATTCTGACTTTATATCACTCAATTCTGACTTTATATCTCTCAATTCTGACTTTATATCACTCAATTCTGACTTTATATCACTCAATTCTGACTTTATATCACTCAATTATATCACTCAATTCTGACTTTATATCATTCTGACTTTATATCACTCAATTCTGACTTTATATCTCTCAATTCTGACTTTATATCTCTCAATTCTGACTTTATATCACTCAATTCCGTCTTTATATCACTCAATTCTGACTTTATATCTCTCAATTCTGACTTTATATCACTCAATTCCGTCTTTATATCACTCAATTCTGACTTTATATCACTCAATTCTGACTTTATATCTCTCAATTCTGACTTTATATCTCTCAATTCTGACTTTATATCTCTCAATTCTGACTTTATATCACTCACTCAATTCTGACTTTATATCTCTCAATTCTGACTTTATATCTCTCAATTCTGACTTTATATCACTCACTCAATTCCGACTTTATATCTCTCAATTCTGACTTTATATCTCTCAATTCTGACTTTATATCATTCTGACTTTATATCACTCAATTCTGACTTTATATCACTCAATTCTGACTTTATATCTCTCAATTCTGACTTTATATCACTGACTTTATATCACTCAATTCTGACTTTATATCACTCAATTATATCACTCAATTCTGACTTTATATCATTCTGACTTTATATCACTCAATTCTGACTTTATATCTCTCAATTCTGACTTTATATCTCTCAATTCTGACTTTATATCACTCAATTCCGTCTTTATATCACTCAATTCTGACTTTATATCTCTCAATTCTGACTTTATATCACTCAATTCCGACTTTATATCACTCAATTCTTTATATCACTCAATTCTGACTTTATATCACTCAATTCTGACTTTATATCTCTCAATTCTGACTTTATATCTCTCAATTCTGACTTTATATCACTCACTCAATTCTGACTTTATATCTCTCAATTCTGACTTTATATCTCTCAATTCTGACTTTATATCACTCACTCAATTCCGACTTTATATCTCTCAATTCTGACTTTATATCTCTCAATTCTGACTTTATATCTCTCAATTCTGACTTTATATCACTCAATTCTGACTTTATATATCTCAATTCTGACTTTATATCACTCAATTCTGACTTTATATATCTCAATTCTGACTTTATATCACTCACTCAATTCTGACTTTATATATCTCAATTCTGACTTTATATCACTCACTCAATTCTGACTTTATATATCTCAATTCTGACTTTA
Source organism: Paracanthobrama guichenoti (assembly GCA_018749465.1). NCBI lineage: Eukaryota > Metazoa > Chordata > Actinopteri > Cypriniformes > Gobionidae > Paracanthobrama > Paracanthobrama guichenoti. Next base: position 38,793,678 of record CM031955.1, read on the forward strand.
TATCACTCACTCAATTCTGACTTTATATATCTCAATTCTGACTTTATATCACTCACTCAATTCTGACTTTATATCACTCAATTCTGACTTTATATCTCTCAATTCTGACTTTATATCACTCAATTCTGACTTTATATATCAATTCTGACTTTATATCACTCACTCAATTCTGACTTTATATATCTCAATTCTGACTTTATATCACTCACTCAATTCTGACTTTATATATCTCAATTCTGACTTTATATCACTCACTCAATTCTGACTTTATATATCTCAATTCTGACTTTATATCACTCACTCAATTCCGACTTTATATCACTCAATTCCGACTTTATATCACTCAATTCCGACTTTATATCACTCAATTCTGACTTTATATCTCTCAATTCTGACTTTATATCACTCACTCAATTCTGACTTTATATCTCTCAATTCTGACTTTATATCTCTCAAATCTGACTTTATATCACTCAATTCTGACTTTATATCACTCACTCAATTCTGACTTTATATCTCTCAATTCTGACTTTATATCACTCAATTCTGACTTTATATCTCTTCAATTCTGACTTCTGACTTTATATCTCAATTCTGACTTTATATCTCAATTCTGACTTTATATCACTCACTCAATTCTGACTTTATATCACTCAATTCTGACTTTATATCACTCAATTCTGACTTTATATCTCTCAATTCTGACTTTATATCACTCAATTCCGACTTTATATCACTCAATTCTGACTTTATATCTCTCAATTCCGACTTTATATCACTCAATTCTGACTTTATATCACTCAATTCTGACTTTATATCACTCAATTCTGACTTTATATCACTCAATTCTGACTTTATATCTCTCAATTCTGACTTTATATCACTCTCAATTCAATTCTGACTTTATATAACTCAATTCCGACTTTATATCACTCAATTCCGACTTTATATCACTCAATTCTGACTTTATATCTCTCAATTCTGACTTTATATCACTCAATTCTGACTTTATATCACTCACTCAATTCTGACTTTATATCTCTCAATTCTGACTTTATATCACTCAATTCTGACTTTATATCACTCAATTCTGACTTTATATCTCTCAATTCTGACTTTATATCTCTCAATTCTGACTTTATATCTCTCAATTCTGACTTTATATCACTCACTCAATTCTGACTTTATATCTCTCACTCAATTCTGACTTTATATCTCTCAATTCTGACTTTATATCTCTCAATTCTGACTTTATATCTCTCAATTCTGACTTTATATCTCTCAATTCTGACTTTATATCTCTCAATTCTGACTTTATATCTCTCAATTCTGACTTTATATCTCTCAATTCTGACTTTATATCACTCAAATTCTGACTTTATATCTCTCAATTCTGACTTTATATCTCTCAATTCTGACTTTATATCTCTCAAATTCTGACTTTATATCTCTCAATTCTGACTTTATATCACTTCACTCAATTCTGACTTTATATCTCTCAATTCTGACTTTATATCTCTCAATTCTGACTTTATCACTCAATTCTGACTTTATATCTCAATTCTGACTTTATATCTCTCAATTCTGACTTTATATCTCTCAATTCTGACTTTATATCTCAATTCTGACTTTATATCTCATAATTCTAAGTTTCTCTCAATTTCGACTTTATTCTTGAAATTCTGACTTTATTTCACACAATTCTGACTTTATAACTCGTATTTGCATTTAATTCTGAGAGAGAGAAAAATCATACTTGTGAGATAGAAAGTTGCAATTACCTTCCATGTTGGAAACAAGTTTCCATAGTAAAACGCACAGAGATCAGAGACTTTATAAAGTGAAAAGACAAGATCACAGGACTGATCAAATCCTGCCCCTGCGTGACCCGTTCGCATCAGTGTGACACTTCACCTGCTGAACTCGGCTGATGAGCTGCATCCACACGCTCTCTGCATCAGTTCCCTGCCGGTAGAGGTAGTCACGGCAACACTGAAATACAACAGCAGACATAAACCACATTACCATACGCAAACAGCCTGAGAGAAAACAGAAAGTGTGTTTGGATGAAGAAATAAACTACAAGAAATGCATTAATTGCATAAAGAAAATTAAGCCTATTGTACGTCCATTAAGATTCAATTACATTGTGACATTATTTTCAGGACAATCAGTGCTTATTTAATTTATATAACACATCATTATTTTCATATTACAGCACTATATATAAAATACTATATACACACATATACATATATATATATATATATATATATAAAAACTACATTGCCAAAAGTGTTGTGCCGCCTGTCTTTACACGCACATGAGCTTTAATGCCATCTCATTCTTAATCCGTAGGGTTTAATATGGAGTCGGCCCACCCTTTGCAGCTCTAACAGCTTCAGCTCTTCTGGGAAGGCTTTCCACAAGGATTAGGAGTGTGTTTATGGGAATTTTTGTCAATTCTTCTAGAAGCACATTTGTGAGGTCAGGCACTGATGTTGGATGAGAAGGCCTGGCTCCAGTCTCCGCTCTAATTCATCCCAAAGGTGTTCTATCGGGATGAGGTCAGGACTCTGTGCGGGCCAGTCAAGTTCCTCCACACCAAACTCGCTCATCCATGTCTTTATGGGCCGACGCTTTGTGCACTGGAGCGCAGTCATGTTGGGACAGGAAGGGGCCGTCCCCAAACTGTTCCCACAAAGTTGGGAGCATGAAATTGTCCAAAATGTCTTGGTATGCTGAAGCATTAAGAGTTCCTTTCACTGGAACTAAGGGGCCAAGCCCAACCCCTGAAAAACAACCCCACCCCATAATCCCCCCTCCACCAAACTTTACACTTGGCACAATGCAGTCAGGCAAGTCCCGTTCTCCTGGCAACCGCCAAACCCAGACTCGTCCATGGGATTGTCAGACAGAGAAGCGTGATTGGTCACTCAGAGAACACGTCTCCACTGCTCTAGAGTCCAGTGGCGGCGTGCTTTACTCCACTGCATCCCACGCTTTGCATTGCACTTGGTGATGTAAGGCTTGGATGAGCTGCTCGGCCATGGAAACCCATTCCATGAAGCTCTCGCCGCACTGTTCTTGAGCTCATCTGAAGGCCACAGAAGTTTGGAGGTCTGGAGCTATTGACTCTGCAGAAAGTTGATGACTTCTGCACACTGTGACCCTCAGCATGCGCTGACCCTGCTCTGTGATTTTACGTGGTCTACCACTTCGTGGCTGAGTTGCTGTTGTTCCCAATCGCTTCCACTTTGTTATAATCCCACTAACAGTTGAGCGTGGAATATTTAGTAGTGAGGAAATTTCAGGAATGGACTTATTGCACAGGTGGCAACCTATCACGGTACCACGCTTGGGTTCACTGAGCTCCTGAGAGCGACCCATTCTTTCACAAATGTGTGTAGAAGCGTCTGCATGCCTAGTGCTTGATTTATACACCTGTGGCCATGAAGGGATTGAACACCTGAACTCAGGGATTGGAGGGGCGGCCCAATACCTCTGGCAATATAGTGTATATATGCTAACATTGGCAAAGATTATTAAACATTGAAATTTTTTTTATTTCTCTTATATAATCTTATCCTAGGTTTTGGAGTGAAATATGACTATATAATGAATAAATAACGACCCAAGTACCTTTTTGGCCGTTTCAATGGAAGGTCTTTCGATTGGAGTTCTCTTGGCCATCTCGAGCAGGAGTCTCTTGAGTTTCCTCGGCATGGCCAGCTTTTGATTGGGAGACAAATTAAACTTGGCTGAAGCCCAGAGGACGGCTGCCACCCCGTACACACACGCCTAGAGAACAGCAAAAACACACATCCGTTTAAATACACAGCACTGTGTGTAACTACTAAAAAGTGGTTGCCATAGTGACAAACCTTTTCCGTCACAATTCCATGTTCTTGAAATTCAGGAGCCAGGAAAAATGCATCACAGGGGACTGAGAAGGACAGCCGGAACAGAGATATCAATTATAATAACTGCATTTATTCAAGAACATGTGTGTGTGAAGCTCTGTTGCATTGGCATTCTGAGTTGGGATGAGATGTTGGAGCTCTCACCTGAGCTTTTGGGTCTCAGAAACAGCATCTCTCCTTCACAGCCCACAAACACAGAGTCCAGACACAGATAGTCTGATGGAACAGGTATTTTTCTCAAACACACGCCACGGATCACACAAATCAGGAGCAAAGGATTGCTATGTGATACTGCCTTTAGTTCTTATTCGTTGGGATGGTTGGTGGAAATGTCTAACGATCAGTGTATCTGAATGTGGGTGGTTGGCAAATAATATTTCTTGCTTCAACATCCAAGATTTTAGGTTAAAATTTATATGAATGTCAAGTCAGCCAAACACCTTTAAGCTAAAATGTTTACGTGAAGTCCACCTGAGATTTTATTTGAATATTTTAATAATTTAACAACGAACAAAGCTGCATGTCATTTGACCATTAATAAACATATATTTTGTATCATTTGTATTTATTATTGACTGATGTCAGTTAATGGTCACATGACATGCAGGTAAACAAATAGAATATTTTGCATAATTTTTCAATTATTTATTATATTTTTGTTATTATTGTCTGATGTCAATTAATGATCACATGAAATGCAGGTAAATTTGTGCATTTATAAAAATATATTTTGCATTATTTTTTCAGTTATTAACTATATTTTTTGTTCTCTGAAATCAATTAATGGTCACATATTTGTATTATTTAAAAAAAGTTTTATTATTTATTATTCTCTGATATCAGGTAATGGTCACATGACATGCAAGTAAAGAAAAATGTTTTTATATTTTTTAAATATTTAATTTATTCTATTTGTAATATTTTTTACTTTTAAATTAATTGTTTAAATAATAAAAGAAATCATTCTTGCTTCAACATTCAAAATTTTTATTTTATTTTGTTAAATTAAAATAAATTTTATTTCATGTGCAATAAATTATTATTTATTATTCTCTGATGTCCATTAATTATCACATGACATGCAGGTCAATTTATGCATTATTATTTTTATTATTGTCTGACGTCACTTAATGGTCACATGACATTCAGGTAAACAAAAATATATTTTGCATTATTTTTTCAATTATTAATTATATTTTTTGTTATTTATTATTCTCTGATATCAGGTAATGGTCACATGACATGCAAGTAAAGAAATAAAATATTTTTAAATAATTGATTCTATTTGTAATTTTTTTATTTTTTTGTATAAAGTGTTTAATTTTAATTGTTTCAAAAATAACTAAAAATCATTCTTGCTTCAGCAGTCAAAATTTTAGGTTAAAATGTATATGAATTATTATTGTCTGATGTCACTTAATGGTCACATGACATTCAGGTAAACAAAAAAATATTTATAGTAATTCAATTATTAATTATATTTTTGTTATTGATTATTCTCAGTTAATGGTCACATATTTGTATTATTTTTTAAATTATTTTTTATTATTATTTATTATTCTCTGATTTCAATTAATGATCACATGACATGCAGGCATATATTTTTTGTTTTATTTTTAATTAGTTTAGATTAAAAATATTTAATTTATTCTATTTGAAATATTTTTTTTTTTGTATAAAGTGTTTTATTTTAATAATTTAAAAATATTTTAAAAATCATTCTTGCTTCAACATTCAAGATTTTAGGTTAAAATGAATATGAATGTCAAGTCTATTTTATTAATATCTGAATGAATCATATTGTATATTATTTTCACAGTGTTGAACGGAAGCGTGTTCCCACCACAGAATTAAAAATAAAAAGGCAAATGCAACTTTTTATCTCACAATTCTGACTTTATTTCTCGCTGATGTTCTCAGAATTGTGAGATGTGAAAAAAAGTCCAAATTATGAGATAAACTTGGAATTATCTTTTTTTCCTGGAGGAAACAGGCTTATAGTAAAGTGTATATTTTTGTATGCTGGTCACTATATTTTTTATTATCGACTTTTAGTTTTTTTTTACGTTCACTTTATTCCTTCAGTGTGACTAACTGAAACACTGCATGCATAATAATCATAAACGTATAAGAACATGTTTATTAAATTACCGCATACGTGCCTTAGCGAAGCATTAATTTACAGGTTAATTATGGACATAACACTTGATGTTCTGACCTGGCAGGTCGATGTACGTCTGCAGCGTGGAGAGACACGTGTGGCATAAAGCCCACAGCTCATGCACTGAGAACGGCTGAGCGGAGAGCGACAGCAGATCCCGCAGGGACATCCACTGGGAAACACACAATATTCATCATTCACGTTACAACACACTTCTGTTTATTACACTTTCAAAGCGCTACAACTGTATCACCACGCTTGCAATATGCAAATTAGGCATTATCTCCTTAAATATGCACTCATACACTTCCAGAATGTAAATCTGAACACTGGATTCAAGCGCTGTGTTCATTTTGTTAACATATTAGAGTTAAAGGATCTTACAGAGATTTTGGATTTCTCTCTTTATCACTCAGAAAATACAGAACAAATCAAAATCATGTTTTCTTTCCACTCTAGTCTGAAAGCAGACGTCATGAAAGCAAAATCTCAATATTGACCAGAGCATGAAACCAATGCCACGGTCTCGCCTTAAAATGCAAATGCCGTTCTTTATCAACGGATTCCGACTTTATTTCTCACAATTCTGATGTCATTTTTAAAAATTCAGACTTTTTCCTCTCAATTCTGGATTTTTTTCCGCAATTCCGACTTCATTTCCCACAATTCCAACTTTTTTCACAATTTCGACTTGTAAAATTGTACATTTGCAAAATGCTACTTTTTTATATCTTGCAAAACAGAAGTCATATTTTGTCCGTTCTGTATCAGCAAACAAACCTCATTCTGATGGTCCTCGTCCAGGCACAACACAGTTTTGTTGGCGTGTTTTGAGCAGCACGGATCTCCGTCCTCCAGGGCCGTCGGGGTTTGAGCGTCTACAGCGCCGCTCTCATCCGTCTCCTGTGCATCCACAGACGGGACACATAACTCCTCTCCCCCCGAGTCTGACCTCCTCGCGTCCTGTCTGGGTTTGGCCCGATGCAGTCTCCCGCTCCAGCCGGCCGCCACGCTCTCGTCCTCGGTGATCTCGGAGAGGTCGGCCACCAGCATGCTGATGGGCGCGTGCGAGGGAGGGCTGAACGCCGGAGGGTTGTTGGAGTCCGGGACGGAGCAGGAGCGGTTGAGGGCTCTCCTCGCCCTCCCAGGCCTCCTCTCCTGACTCCTCCTGTGCACCGGAGAACTGTTCTGAGATCTGCTGTCCGGCGAAGGCTCGTCTTCCCTGAGTCCAGCCGAAGCTCCAGACCAGGCGGATCCGTTACAGACCAGACCTCTGCGCTTCAGCAGCAGCTCCTCTCCGTCGCAGGAATCGGTGGAGCAGTTTCTGATCACGGTGCGATCGCTGGTGCGCTTCTCCATGGAGTTTGATCTTAAAGCTTTGTAATCCAGAAAATGGAAATTGTGTCCATCTGTGAACGCATAGAAAGATCTGACCACGCAAGACACCAGAGCCGCGATGCACAAACTTTTGTGTTAGCCTAAATATTTCAAAAATTTAACAACAAACTAATTTACATATTCATGGTTCTCTGATGTCAGTTAATGCGCAAAAATAATAATGATAATAATACAAATATTAATAAAAATAATATATATATAAAACATTTTTGTTAAACAAATAAAATATTTGTATTATGTTTTAATTATTTATGATATTTTTGTTATTTATTTATTAATCTCTGATATCAGTTAATGATCACATGACATGCAAGTAAACATTTGAACTATTTTTAAGTGTTTTATTTTAATTGTTTAAAACGGTTTAATTTAAGATTTAACCCACAAAATCTTTTGAGTTTTTCATAATATGATGTAATATTAGATTTTTTTAATGTATTTAATAAATTTGTCTTTTTAGGTTTATGTTGTTTATTTATTCTTAGTTTGCTGCTATTTGGACATTTGTCTTTTTGAGGTTTGTTTGGTCTCGTGTATGTTCTTTCAATATATATATATATATATATATATATATATATATATATATATATATATATATATATATATATATATATATATATATATGTGGACTCAAACCTGGGAAATTGGCGATGGACTCTATGGACAGAACTCTTCGGCCAATAGCAGAGAGCTTCCGGCAGACGGCCGTGGGCGAGACGTCTCCGAGTACAGCCTCGGCCTGAGAGAGAACATCCTGTCAAAATAAGAGGTGACGTTATTCACACATGTATCACTAAACAACCTCCTTCAGTCACATGACCCTTAAACGCTTTATACCATACATTTCAAGTATTCGATTCTCCGCAGAAAGTCGTGGCAGTTCAGAAATCTTACGTGCATATCATGTGACCGTGAGTAAATGTGTGTGAAGTATTACCTCAAAATCTGACAGAACAGATCTCTTGGATATTTTATTATTCCTGGAAGGCTAGAGTGAGTTCCATGAAACATTTATAGTTATAGATTGACATATCATCAGAGTGCGAGTGTGTTTTCCGAGGTCTGTCTGTCACACTGGAGGAATGCTCAGGTGAAGAGCGCAGATCCATGATTCATCTGCGGGCTTTATTTCAGTGCACTAGCTTTGAAAAACCACAAGGCGGCGCTCAAGGACACCCTGGAACATCAGCACATGACCATCACACCCAGGGCTGAGCTCTTCATATGAACAAATGTGCTCTCAGACCTTCAGATTAAAAGTACACCGTTTTTTTAAAATTACGTTATTAACATGCAAAAACAAAACTATATGCAGCCTGTACAGCTGATATCCATCAATATGTTATGACATTAATATAAAAATAATGCATCCATTAATTCTCACTTATGCTCTCAGACTGTTAGATTGAAATTACAAAATTATTAAAATTATGTTATTGACATGGAAAAAATAATAATATGCAGCCTTTACAGCTGATATCCATCAATATGTTATGATGTTAATATACAAATAATACACTCACCTAAAGGATTATTAGGAACACCTGTTCAATTTCTCATTAATGCAATTATCTAATCAACCAATCACATGGCAGTTGCTTCAATGCATTTAGGGGTGTGGTCCTGGTCAAGACAATCTCCTGAACTCCAAACTGAATGTCAGAATGGGAAAGAAAGGTGATTTAAGCAATTTTGAGCGTGGCATGGTTGTTGGTGCCAGACGGGCCGGTCTGAGTATTTCACAATCTGCTCAGTTACTGGGATTTTCACGCATAACCATTTCTAGGGTTTACAAAGAATGGTGTGAAAAGGAAAAACATCCAGTATGCGGCAGTCCTGTGGGAGAAAATGCCTTGTTGATGCTAGAGGTCAGAGGAGAATGGGCCGACTGATTCAAGCTGATAGAAGAGCAACTTTGACTGAAATAACCACTCGTTACAACCGAGGTATGCAGCAAAGCATTTGTGAAGCCACAACACGCACAACCTTGAGGCGGATGGGCTACAACAGCAGAAGACCCCACGGGTACCACTCATCTCCACTACAAATAGGAAAAAGAGGCTACAATTTGCACGAGCTCACCAAAATTGGACAGTTGAAGACTGGAAAAATGTTGCCTGGTCTGATGAGTCTCGATTTCTGTTGAGACATTCAGATGGTAGAGTCAGAATTTGGCGTAAACAGAATGAGAACATGGATCCATCATGCCTTGTTACCACTGTGCAGGCTGGTGGTGGTGGTGTAATGGTGTGGGGATGTTTTCTTGGCACACTTTAGGCCCCTTAGTGCCAATTGGGCATCGTTTAAATGCCACGGCCTACCTGAGCATTGTTTCTGACCATGTCCATCCCTTTATGACCACCATGTACCCATTCTCTGATGGCTACTTCCAGCAGGATAATGCACCATGTCACAAAGCTCGAATCATTTCAAATTGGTTTCTTGAACATGACAATGAGTTCACTGTACTAAAATGGCCCCCACAGTCACCAGATCTCAACCCAATAGAGCATCTTTGGGATGTGGTGGAACGGGAGCTTCGTGCCCTGGATGTGCATCCCACAAATCTCCATCAACTGCAAGATGCTATCCTATCAATATGGGCCAACATTTCTAAAGAATGCTTTCAGCACCTTGTTGAATCAATGCCACGTAGAATTAAGGCAGTTCTGAAGGCGAAAGGGGGTCAAACACAGTATTAGTATGGTGTTCCTAATAATCCTGACAGGTGAGTGTATGTTTATAATTTAAAAAATAAATAAATAAAAGCAGAAGCATTTTCATTATGGTGTGTTAGATTATAATTGAAATATTACAATTATATTATAAACATGCAAAAAGATGATTAAATTATCCATTGAAATTATTAAAATTATGTTTGAATATGCAGCCTGTACAGCTGATATCCATCAATGTTTTATAAAAATAATATGTTTATTAATAAAAATTAAAAATAAAAGCAAAAGTATTTTTTACTAATGCTCTCAGATTGTTAGTTTGAAATTACAAAATTATGATGCAAAAACATATGCAGCCTTTTCAGCTGATATCCATCAAATTGTATGAAATTATTATGTTTATGATTTTATGAGAAAACTAAGAACAGAAGTATTTTTACTAGTGGTGTTTTAGATTGTATATATTTTTAATTCAATTATATTATGAACATGCAAAAGTATTAAAATATGTTTTAATATGCAGCCTTTTCAGCTGATATCCATCAAAGTGTAATGCTGTTAATATACAAATAATATGTTTATGATTATAAAAAGGTTTATAATTAAACATAAAAATAAATAAATAAAAGCATAAGTATTTTTACAAGTGGGCTTTTAGATTTTATATATATATATATATATATATATATATATATATATATATATATATATATATATATATAAATATATACAAATATATTATGAACATGCAAAAAGTATTAAATTATGTTTTAATATGCAGCCTTTACAGCTGATATAAAAATAACATGTTAATTCCAGACTTTGAGATTATAATAAAAAAAAAAAAAATATTATATTATGAGCATGCAAAACAATTATTAAAATTATACAATGAAAATGCAAAAAATCTACTGACATCCAAGCTAATGTAAAAAAGAATATGATAATTTAAAAAATAAAAGCAAAAGTAGTTTCACTAGCGGTCTCATATTTTTATATTATTCATTGTTTTAGAAGTGAAATGATTGAAGTGATGTTTCAGGCCTGCAGCTGTTCTGAAGGTAAAGTGTGGACCTGGAGTGGAGCTCGATCCTCGGGTTTCTCTCGCTGCATCTGCTTCAGCAAACTCCTGCTCTCCTCACTCAGCTCCACATCCACCACGGAGTCCAGCGCCGCCCACAGGGTGGAGCCTAACGAGAACATGTGACCCTGAAGAGGAGGGAGGAGCCAATCAAACCATGTGAAGAAACCCTGCATCTTCAACACATCTAAGGGATGTCATTCACAGACTACCTGATCCTCAGAAGAGTGCAAAATAATACAACATAAACATCATATTTTCAGTTTGCAAACCTGTGTTTGGTCCACGATATGAAATCTGTAATACGGAGCTGTAATGCATCATCTCACACATTAGTTATTAGTTCATTTATTAGTTTATTAAATAAAACAAAGGCTATTTTTCATGTGAAGTCCCCGGACAGAATGCAGCAGTCACCCTAAAAAATTGAATATAAAATGAAAATTATTAAAATTATGTTATGAAAAAATTATGTTAGCCTCCATCTAAAAAATGTAATGTATATGTCGTATATAAAAATGAAAAAATTATAAAAATTATTATTTAAAAATTATTAAAATTATATTACGAACCTGCAAAAAAATATTAGTAAAATGATGTTATGAAAATGCAAAAAAACTGTGTTCCATATGAAAGAAATTGTATGTGATGTATAAAAATGAGGTATAAAATTAAAATGACAAAATTATTAAAATTATGTTATGAAACTGCAAAACAAAATTATCAAAATTGTTATGAATATGTAAAAAAAAAAAAAACATGAACATGACTCTGTCCTCCACCTGAAAAGTATATCAAGTATAAAATATGAAGTATAAAATTAATATTGCAAAATTATTAAAATGATGTTATGAAAATGCAAAAAAAAAAAAAAAAAAGACTGGCCTCCATCTGAAAACAAAATGAAGTGTATATAAAGTATAAAAATGACAAAATTATGTTAAATAGAATCTGACATGACTCATCTGTCTGTCCCAAATCTGATGATAATAAGAATGATTATAAATATATTCCTGATGCCAACATGCATCTGATGATCATTTTTCATAAAACATGAATTCTTGTAGAGCAACAGAATGAAGGTGTTTAATAAAAGAGCATTACATAACGCGTTTCATTTCACAAATACAAACCGCCTACAGCAGTTCTGGACAGAAAAGCTTTATGGATTATAAATATAAGACAGTAAGGTGTTTAGTTTTTATTCTATTTATTAGTTTATTAAATAAGAAAGGCTACTTTTCATCTGTAGGCCCAGGACAGAATGCAGAAAAAGCATCCTAAAAATTAAGTATAAAATTTAAATTATTAAAATTATGTTATGAACATGGAAAAAATATTAAAATTATGGTATGAACGTGCCAAAAAAAGACTGGCCTCCATCTGAAAAATAAAATAAAATAAGTGTATATGAAGAATAAAAATTTAAAATTAAAATGACAATTATTACAATTATGTTATGAACATGCCAAAAAATAATAATAAATGACTATCTGAAAAAAAAAAAGTGTATATGACATATAAACATGAAATATAAAATTATCATTACAAAATTATGTTATGAACATGGCAAAAAAAAGGACTGGCCTCCATCTGAAAAAAAAAAATGAAGTGTATATGAAGCATAAAAAAGAAGTATAAAATTAAAACGACAAAATTATTATAATTCAAGAGGTAAAACAGAAATTTTCAGTTTCCGAACTTCATGGTATTATAAAAAAAAAAAAAAAAAAAAAAAAAAGAAATCCTATGGGATTACTCTGGTAAATGTCCAGAAAGCCTGACAGCCTGATGGTGTTTTGTCAGTGGGGAATATGAGGCGTGTGCATCAGACGCTCTGGACACAGCCGGTCATAAGCACTCAAATAACTGCTCCAGTTCAATCACTCAGCTTTATTTGGGGAATACATGACCTCTCGGCCCATAGCTCCACAGAATCACAACAGCATGACAGATGTTCTTTTGTTTATTTCATATATACCGATCAGGCATAACTTTATGACCACCTTCCTAATATTGTGTTGGTCCCCCTTTTGCTGACCCGTGGAGGTATGGACTCCACTAGACCCCTGAAGGTGTGCTGTGGCACCAAGATGTTAGCAGCAGATCCTTTAAGTCCTGTAAGTTGTGAGGTGGGGCCTCCATGGATCGGACTTGTTTGTTCAGCACATCCCACAGATGCTCGATTGGATTGAGATCTGGGGAATTTGGAGGCCAAGTCAACACCTCAAACTCGTTGTTGTGCTCCTCAAACCATTCCTGAAGCATTTGTGCTTTGTGTCAGGAGCATTATCCTGCTGGAAGAGCCACAGCCACCAGGGAATACCGTTTCCATGAAAGGGTGTCCATGGTCTCAACAATGCTTAGGTAGGTGGTACGTGTCAAAGTAACATCCACATGGATGGCAGGACCCAAGGTTTCCCAGCAGAACATTGCCCAAAGCATCACACTGCCTCCGGCGGCTTGCCTTCTTCCCATAGTGCATCCTGGTGCCATGTGTTCCCCAGGGAAGCCACGCACACGCACCCGGCCATCCACGTGATGTAAAAGAACACGTGATTCATCAGACCAGGCCACCTTCTTCCATTGCTCCATGGTCCAGTTCTGATGCTCACGTGCCACTGTTGGTGCTTTCGGCGGTGGACAGGGGTCAGCATGGGCACCCTGACTGGTCAGCGGCTATGCCGCCCCATACGCAACAAACTGAGATGCTCTGTGTATTCTGACACCTTTCTATCAGAACCAGCATTAACTTCTTGAGCAGTTTGAGCTCCAGTAGCTCGTCTGTTTGATCGGACCACACGGGCCAGCCTTCGCTCCGCACGTGCATCAATGAGCCTTGGCCGCCCATGACCCTGTGTCCGGTTCTCCACTGTTCCTTCCTTGGAGCACTTTTGATAGATCCTGACCACTGCAGACCGGGAACACCCCACAAGAGCTGCAGTTCTGGAGATGCTCTGACCCAGTCGTCTAGCCATCACAATCTGGCCCTTGTCAAACTCGCTCAAATCCTTACGCTTGCCCATTTTTCCCGCTTCTAACACATCAACTTTGAGGACAAAATTTTCTCTTGCTGCCTAATATATCCCACCCACTAACAGGAGCCGTGATGAAGAGATCATCAGTGTTATTCACTTCACCGGTCATAATGTTATGCCTGATCACTGTATACAGTGGCAATCTCCGAATCACAAACATGTGACACATCAATAACATCACCAACAAGAACAAGATCACGCAAATATTTCTTACATGGATCCACATCTACCACGCGTCTATCCCAGAGGTATTCAAAGTTAACTTACAATACTTGCAGATTGTCTCTGGTGTATTGCTCCATCTGCCTATTTCTGTAGCTAAACGATGAGCGTCTGAACAGGAACATGATCATACCAGCTCTCTGCACCATCAAGGACTTGCATTAATATGAATATATATATTCAACTTATTGTTTTCTAGAACTAATGTGTACCATGCATCACATGCTTTTTCTCTCAGTCTCTGATTCAGAATAGATGTGAGCGTTCTAGATCATCTACACTAGAAAAACCACAAGAATACAACACAACTCTAATGCAGGAAACCCATGTTTTTCTACCTACTTCATCTAACTGAAAAAAGCATATTAGAACATTTTCTTGGATAACGATGATTAGACATGGACACTAATTGTTTTCTGTTGTATTGAGTTTGGGAGGTTTTAAATGAGCTCCGGTCTGTGGATTTAGCAAACATTTATTCTCAGCTTAAGTTCACCTCACCTCAAACGTGCATCCAGTCTTATCCAACTCAGGAGGAACAAAACAGCCTTCAGGATCATCTGAGAAAAGACACATAACACAAGAGAAATCAAACTGCATTTTTACACTTTGAATGCAAGTGGTGCTTGTCCATCCATGCAAAAGACACGTGTAAAAAAAACTGGGAGCTAGCAACACCAAGGTTAAGGGCTCAGTTCCTAGGAAACACACAAGCTGATGCAACATTGAATATTAATGCAACTATTTAATTCACCAGGTAAAAACGGTACACCTGATCACTAAAATGTAATCTAAAAATGCTATTTATACATTCCTAATGTTGTTTTGGCGTCTCCTAGAACAGGTTCACATGCATCCGAGGTCAAAAACACCGTAATTCTGAAAAACACTGTGTTCTGTCAACACTGCACTGGCTCCCTATTAAACATCGTATACATTTTAAAATCTTGCTTATTACTTACAAAGCACTAAATGGTTTAGCTCCCCAGTACTTGAGCGAACTCTTAACGCATTATACTCCATCACGTCTATTGCGGTCTCAAAACTCTGGCCAGTTGATAATCCCTAGAATATCAAAATCAACTGCAGGCGGTCGATCCTTTTCCTATTTAGCTCCTAAACTCTGGAACAGTCTTCCTAGCATTGTTCGGGAAGCAGACACACTCTGTCAGTTTAAATCTAGACTAAAAACGCATCTCTTTACTATGGCTTACACATAAAACATTATCAATTTCTATTACTCAAATCAGTAAATGATTGTTAGGCTGCATTAACTAGGTCAGCCGGAACCGGGAACACTTCCCATAACACCTGATGTACTCGTTACATCATAAGAAGAATGGCATCTACGCTAATGTTAGTCTCTCTGTTTATCCCGAGGTTTACTGCAGTCAGCCGGATCCGGGCCGTATCCAGATCAGATGGTGGACCAGCGCCTGGACATGACCAACTCATCCCTGAAGTGTCTGCAGAGAGCGTGTCACATAAACTCCTCCTGTAAATGTTGCATCGACACGACATCCTCATTAAACCCGTCTCCGGCGTGACGACTCCAATCTTTCAAACAATCTTACAAATATCAATTTGCCTAATATGAATTAAGACCTGCTATGTTGCCAGAATTATAATCATACACTGTTTGTTCGTCGGCCAGAGAGAGAACTGGCACCCGACTGAGCCTGGTTTCTCCCAAGGTTTTTTTCTCCATTCTGACCCTGAAGGAGTTTTGGTTCCTTGCCACCGTTGCCTCTGGCTTTTGGCTTGCTCAGTTGGGGACTCCTAAATCTCATCTATATTACCGATCTGCCTGCATTGACACTATATGATACTGAAATTAGCTGGATAACATCACCGTTTCACCAGAACGGCTGTACAAATTCTGTTGCATTATTTTCCTGTTAACACTGTGAAGCTGCTTTGAAACAATTGGACTTGTTAAAAGCGCTGTATAAATAAAGGTGATTTGATTTGATTTAATTCTCCCATAATCTCCACTGCAGCATCAGCTCTTTCCTCTCAGAGTCTGAAACGCTTCATTAGAAGATTCAGTCTCTCTAAACCCCGCCTCTCTGAGAGCTGCTCTGCTCTGATTGGTCAGATGGCCCAACCTGCTGTGATTGGTCAGAAAGCAAGCGCTCATTATCATATCTGAATCTCAGTGATACGAACAGTACCGATGGCGTGGGTTTGACCGTATCAATCTCAGCAGAAAACAACGTCACCAACCAAACTCCTCCAGTCACAGAGATTGAGGGTGGGGCAAAGAGACACTGTTCAGCCAATCAAGTCCAGAGGGCGGCAATATGCAAATTAGTTACAAACCTAGAGAGACAAAAACTTTATTTATCTGCACTTTGTTCCCAAAAACATAATATAGGCACTTTAAAGTAGCAGTATACTCTCATAAAAAAACACACTGATGTTTAATATTTGGTGTTAGGTGTTTTATCTGATTTTAGGAGTGCTTATAATAGTTATAATTTGCTTAACCAATAAAACAATTGCAAAAAGAGAAATCATACAGGTGAAAATGCGCAGAATCCCACAGTATGCAAGCTCCGTGATGTGTAATTATATTCCCTTCATCAGTAAGAGAGAGTGTGAATAACTGTGTAAGTCACAGAGGAGCTTTCTGCTGCAGCATCTCGCTGTCTAACTAGGGCACGGTGAGAAGAGACGCTCTCCTCCAGACTCTTCTGTTAAATAGGTCAGGCTTTCTCCTCCTGAATGTGTCAGATCCTCCAGAAACTACTCGGGCAGAGGAACTCACCAGTATATTTAGAAAGTTTACGGTGTGGCCTTTGAGAATGACATTCAGGCTGATAACAGGACTAGAGGATAAAACCAGTGTGTATGTAGTTCTCATTTATATCTTCTCCTCCAGTATCCTGAGACCTGATGTTACAGGTATTATTAAGGGATGGCATATTTGTGCTGGTTTATTTTACAACTTGTAAGACAAAACACCCTAAAGTACATTACTGATAACAAAAATAAGAAGAAACAAAACCATATCAAATATAATCATCTCTTTTTCACAGTAAATGATATGGTAACTTGTAGCTTTTACTTGCAAAACCATCAATTTGACGGTATTTTACAGTAAAGTTACAGTTAACTCTTTACACTAAGGTCGCATTAGTTAACTAGTTAAGGTATTAATTAACATTAACTAGCAATGAGTTAGTTCGTAGGGACGTCTGGGAATGTCACTACTGTTTTTCACAGTAAATGATATGGTAACTCGTAGCTTTCACTTGCAAAAACCATTAATTTGACAGCATTTTACAGTAAAATTACAGTTAACACTTTACAAAAAGGTCCTATTAGTTAAGGCATTAACATTAACTAGCAATGAGCGGTATATCTGTTCACAGGGACTTCTGGGAATGTCATTTTACTGTTTTTATAGTAAATTATATGGTAATTCATATTTTTACCTGCCTAAACCATTACACTAAAATTTCAGTTAACTCTTAAGGTCCCATTAGTTAACATTAGTTAAGAAATTAATTAATATTAGCACAGAGCAGTACATTTTTTTCAAGGGACTTCTGGGAATGTCCTTTTACTGTTTTTTACAGTAAAATATATTGTAAATCGTAGCTTTCACTTGCAAAAAAACATAAATTTGACAATATTTTACAGTAAAATTACAGTTAACTTTACTCTAAGGTCCTATTAGTTAACATTAGTTAAGGCATTAATTAACATTTTACAGTATTTTACAGTAAAATTACAGTTAACTCTTTACACTAAGGTCTTATTATTTAACATTAGTTAAGGCGTTAATTAACATTAACTAGCAATGAGCAGTACATTTGTTCAAGGGCGTCTGGAAATGTCTTTTACTGTTTTTACAGTAAATTATATCTTAATTCATAGTTTACTTGCTAAAACCATACATTTGACAGTATTTTCCAGTAAAATTACAGGTATTACTTAACAATAAGCTCCCATTAGTTAATGCATTATCTAACATGAGCTATACATTTGTTACAGTTTTTATAAATCTTAGTTAAGTTTAGTTAGTTAAAAAAATACAATGTTCATAAGTTAGCTCTGGTGTATTAATAATAATTTATTAGCAAGTTAACATTAAAATAATAATTGCTCTAGAATATGTTTTGTTTGTTAGTTCACATTACTAATGCAGTTTAATAATGTTAACAAATGGAGCCTTATTGTAAAGTGTTACCAAATGTAAAAAAGTTTAACAGTAACAGTTTAACAGCATTTTTACCGTAGCATTTTTTACACTGTTTTATCTTAACATGATCCTGACTCTCTGTGGTCTCTCTTATCTCAGAGGTTTTAGACAGTCACAAAATGCACATTAATAATGCTTTACGGCAGAAATTCCACACTCGTGGGAGGGTGTCGTATCTGTTAATTATTATGCAAATGAATGCCCCGACTGCACAATAGCACTGAAACACATCAACACATGTGAGATGCACATGAATAAAATCACACTCTCCCAGTTAAAGCTGGGCGAAATGAAGACATGTCTGTCAAAACCATCCATTTGTAGAGATATGCATTAAAAGCAATATTTCAGGCCAGGCAAACACTTGACTCATGAAGCCGATGACTCACCGTTGAGCTGTTCCATGAAACACACGTTGCCGTGAGCATTGAAGGCCAGCGTGTCGGGCGTTACGCAGAGGGTGTGAAAGAGCGGAGAGAGGGCGATGCTCTGTAGCGAGCACACACACTCCACACACACCGCCCACAACTCCTGCTCCGACAGCCCGCTGTCCCTCAGACACAGAACATCAGCCAGAGAAACATTCTCCTGAGGACGGAGAGGAAATATTGAGTGCATGCATGATATAGAGACACATGCAGTGCAGTGGGGTTCAAAAGTCTCTAAAACTAGTCAAACATACATGAACACAAATACATACACACACTGCTAAAAGTGTGGAATAATTATGTTTTTATGTCTTCTAAAAAAAGTCTCTTCTGCTCACCAGAGCTGTGTTTATCTGCTCATAACTCCAGTAAATACAGTGAAATATTCCTCCAGTGTAGATCAGCTGTTCTCTGTGTGAATATACAGTAAAGTGTGATTTA
Source organism: Paracanthobrama guichenoti (assembly GCA_018749465.1). Classification (NCBI taxonomy): domain Eukaryota; kingdom Metazoa; phylum Chordata; class Actinopteri; order Cypriniformes; family Gobionidae; genus Paracanthobrama; species Paracanthobrama guichenoti. The sequence continues at coordinate 38,813,258 of CM031955.1, forward strand.
TTCCTGTGATCAAAGCTGAATTTATCATCATTACTCCAGTCTTCAGTGTCACATGATCCTTCACTAATCATTCTCATATGAGGATCTGATGATCAACACACATTTAGGATTTATGTGGAATAAATTCACATTACTGTAACGTGCGGAGAAAGCAGGCCGAGGCATGGATCTAAGTGCAGGTGTTTTAATAAAGAAACAAGTAACAAACAAAAGGAAAACTGGAACACAAGGAACAAAAGCTAACTGAAATCAGGGACCATCACATTCAACAACTGACAGAGAGCAAATGAAACACACCGGCTATACATACACAGAGGCAAACAAGCTTAACAACAGCAACGAGGAAACAAGACGCACCTGGGGAGACTAATCAACATGAAAACCTACAGAGAACTACAAAATAAAGCACAGGAAACACTTCAACCTAAAAGTCCAAGGACAGACACAGAGCATGTGTGACAATTACATATTAAAATATAATCACATAGAAAACAGTTATTTTAAATTCTAGTAATATTTCACTGTTTTTACTGTATTTTGATCAAATAAATGCAGCCAGAAACTTTTTTTTTGTAGTGTGAACACACACATACAGTACGAAATTCCAAGGTCTCCATAGCGACCCATTCATTCCAATGGAATATTCCACGGATTACAAAAGACAGATTGATACACCCTCTAAGTTCCGTTATGATGTCACTAGTCATCATTGTGCTCAATTTCCTGAATGCATTCGTGGGGAATGTGCGTTTGGCAGATGTGTGAAGGACAGCTGGGTCTTTACTGTGTTTTTCTCTCCATTTGGCTTAGAAGTTGCTAATGTGTTTACGCAAACACAACTCCATGCATACTAATTTCTTGTGTGTTCTACCCTTCATAAGGAAATGATCAAACATGACTATAAAACCAAGGCATGCTTTGGACAGATGGGAGTCTTAAAGGGGCTTTCTACAAGAAGATCTATGAAAACTTTTGGGTCACGGCATAATCTGCGTAATAAATGGCAAATTCATATTCTGTTGGTTCAGAGAGGGATCTGATTCAATAAATCACTGATCCATCATCTCTGTGATGATGTCACAGTCTGTAAAAAGAGCCTTCAGATGGTTTAACAAACGCCTTTTGTGCCTCTTTTAACATCAGGACCGTGTTTAACTAGAAAAGACACATTTGGATTTTCCATTAAACCTCGCCGTGAACATCCAAATATCTGGGTTTATGGAAATGTTTAAAGAATTTTTAAAAATTAATTAAATAAACAAATAAATATTGAATATATTTATTAAGTAAATATAAATTATATATACACTATATTGCCAAAAGTGTTGTGCCGCCTGCCTTTACATGCACATGACCTTTAATGCCATCCCATTCTTAATCCGTAGGGTTTAATATGGAGTTGGCCCACCCTTTGCAGCTCTAACAGCTTCAGCTCTTCTGGGAGGACACACACACCTCATTTGTGAGGTCAGGCACTGATGTTGGACGAGAAGGCCTGGCTCCAGTCTCCGCTCTAATTCATCCCAAAGGTGTTCTATCGGGATGAGTTCAGGACTCTGTGCAGGCCAGTCAAGTTCCTCCACACCAAACTCGCTCATCCATGTCTTTATGGGCCGACGCTTTGTGCACTGGAGCGCAGTCATGTTGGGACAGGAAGGGGCTGTCCCCAAACTGTTCCCACAAAGTTGGGAGCATGAAATTGTCCAAAATGTCTTGGTATGCTGAAGCATTAAGAGTTCCTTTCACTGGAACTAAGGGGCCAAGCCCAACCCCTGAAAAACAACCCCACACCATAATCCCCCTTCCACCAAACTTTACACTTGGCACAATGCAGTCAGGCAAGTCCGTTCTCCTGGCAACCGCCAAACCCAGACTCGTCCGTGGGATTGTCAGACAGAGAAGCGTGATTGGTCACTCAGAGAACACGTCTCCACTGCTCTAGAGTCCAGTGGCGGCGTGCTTTACTCCACTGCATCCCACGCTTTGCATTGCACTTGGTGATGTAAGGCTTGGATGAGCTGCTCGGCCATGGAAACCCATTCCATGAAGCTCTCTACGCACTGTTCTTGAGCTCATCTGAAGGCCACAGAAGTTTGGAGGTCTGGAGCTATTGACTCTGCAGAAAGTTGGTGACTTCTGCACTCTGTGACCCTCAGCATGCGCTGACCCCGCTCTGTGATTTTACGTGGCCAACCACTTTGTGGCTGAGTTGCTGTTGTTCCCAATTGCTTCCACTTTGTTATAATCCCACTAACAGTTGAGAGTGGAATATTTAGTAGTGAGGAAATTTCAGGAATGGACTTATTGCACAGGTGGCAACCTATCACGGTCCCACGCTTGAGTTCACTGAGCTCCTGAGAGCGACCCATTCTTTCACAAATGTGTGTAGAAGCGTCTGCATGCCTAGTGCTTGATTTATACACCTGTGGCCATGAAGGGACTGAACACCTGAACTCAGGGATTGGAGGGGTGTCACAATACTTTTGGCAATATAGTGTAT
>CM031955.1:38818257-38835757 GCA_018749465.1 Paracanthobrama guichenoti
ATCGCGCTTCTGGACGAACCCTCGCGTGTCCTGACGGATTCTAGATCAGCTGGAGCCTCGGATTCTCTCCCGGTCTCCTAGTAACGCTCATTCCCGACTCTCTCCTGCACTGCGGAGAACGCGCGCGCATTCCACCAGATCCACAACGCACAGGTGTTTCTTCTGATGGGCGATAACCGATGGCAACAGGGGAGTTTACTAACTATGCTGTCATGGTAACGACATGCGCGTGCACGCGATTACTACACGTCCGAAGTCTGAAGCAGCGCGCGTGCACCTTCGATCCGCTGCGCGAGCACGCCACATGATTGTTATGCATTGGTCACCATGACGCGCATCTGCGTCATGCAGCGTTTCCCCATAAAATATCAGCAACATTTCGCTTCTGAAAGCTCTTTAAGCCGCTCAAAGGTAAACGAGTGTTTACTGGAGTGTCAGATTATCACCGGGGCAAGTTGTCACACAACCAATGTTTTGTCATTTTACCTTTTGCATTTTTATTTTATTAACTGTTTAGCTTCATATGCACGGTTTAATTTAGCCAAAAATACAGTGAAAGCATAATGGATATTTAAAAAATATTGTTTTACTCTCAATATCAGTACAAAAGGATCCCAATTTGACAATTTAGCACTAAAATAAACTTACCATTGTAATACGAGTGACAAAAAAAACATGGTGTTAGGTTTTGTTCTTATTCAGATTTAAAATCGAATTTAATCTGCATTCACATTTTAACATGTTAACTCATAATCTTCCAGAGTTGAGCTGCTTTATGGAAGACGTGCCCTATAAAATACTGTCATTATATCAATTTAAGGAACACTTCCTGTGGGAATATTCGGACATTACAGTGGGAATGTCAGATTACAATCAGGCTAAGATCTCATCAATGTTTGTAAAGCATGAGCTCAGCAAACCTGAAACTCCCACATTGGCCTTGGGTTATAATAATAATAATTCAGCACAGAATATAATTATACAATAATCAAACTAACACCTTCAGGCAGAATATACAGTACAATACAGTAAATAATTAAGATTTTCTAAAACAAAATAAGGTTTCTAAAGTCTCTTCTGCTCGTTTATCTGCTCATAACTCCAGTAAAAATGATGACATATGTAAATCAGCTGTTCTCTGTGTGAATATATAGTAAAGTGTGATTTATTCCTGTGATCAAAGCTGAGTTTATCATCATTACTCCAGTCTTCAGTGTCACATGATCCTTCACTGATCATTCTCATATGAGGAGCTGATGCTCAACACACAGTTATGATTATTATCAGTGTTGAGAACATTTGTCAAAAGAACAGCATTTATTTTAAATAATAGAATATTTTTTAACATTATAAATGTCTTTACTGTCACTGATGTACTCGTTACATCATAAGAAGAATGGCATCTACGCTAATGTTAGTCTCTCTGTTTATCCCGAGGTTTACTGCAGTCAGCCGGATCCGGGCCGTATCCAGATCAGATGGTGGACCAGCGCCTGGACATGACCAACTCATCCCTGAAGTGTCTGCAGAGAGCGTGTCACATAAACTCCTCCTGTAAATGCTGCATCGACACGACATCCTCATTAAACCCGTCTCCGGCGTGACGACTCCAATCTTTCAAACAATCTTACAAATATCTATTGATCTAATCTGACCTCTGACCTGTAATGTTGCCAGAATTATAATCATACACTGTTTGTTCGTCGGCCAGAGGAGAACTGGCACCCCGACTGAGCCTGGTTTCTCCCAAGGTTTTTTTCTCCATTCTGACCCTGAAGGAGTTTTGGTTCCTTGCCACCGTTGCCTCTGGCTTTTGGCTTGCTCAGTTGGGGACTCCTAAATCTCATCTATATTACCGATCTGCCTGCATTGACACTATATGTCCACACACAGCTCCACCTCTATCATCAAATTTGCTGATGATACTGTTGTCCTGGGCCTCATTTCCAACAACAATGAGACGGCATACTTGGACGAGGTGGAGCATCTAACATCATGGTGCCAGGACAACTGTCTCTCTCTGAATGTTGGCAAGACCAAAGAAATGATTGTGGACTTCAGGAAGAGACAGCAACGGATATACTCCCCCCTCATGATCAGCGGGTCACCAGTAGAGAGAGTGAGCAGCTTCAAGTACCTGGGAGTAAACATCTCCGAGGACCTGACCTGGACTGCTCACATTCAGACACAGGTGAAAAAAGCCAGGCAAAGACTGTACCATCTGCCCCAGCTGAGGAAATTCAGGGTTTCACCAGCTATCCTGAAAACTTTCTATTTAGGGGCGATAGAAAGTGTATTAACTCAGTGCATCACAGCGTGGTATGGGAACAGCACCAGTCATGACCGCAAAGCCCTGCAAAGAGTCGTGCGCTTATCCGAGCGTATCTCAGGGTCAGCTCTCCCGTCTCTGCAGGACGTCTACACCAAACGCTGCAAAGGTAGAGCTACTAAGATCATCAAGGACTCTAATCACCCTGCAAACCCTCATTTCACGCTGCTGCCATCTGGTAGCGCTTCCAAGCCTGATGGCCAAAACTGAGAGACTCAGGAGGAGCTTCTTCCCCAGGCCATCAGACTCCTGAACTCAGTCACTTAACATCACGTGACTTCACTTCAGGATAAACATCGATACACTGACATTGCACTGCACTTTCTGTTCTCATTGTTACTGTGTAACAACCTGTTATAAACCTGTTTGCACATTATACTCTTTATACATTTGTTAACCACATATTTATAAGTCTACAGTTTACTCACTGCACAGTCTACTTCAATTATTTTATTCCACTTCTTTATTTATTTTTATTTTTTCTACTTGACTTGATTTATTTATAATTCTACAGATATATATATATATATATATATATATATTTTTTATCCTATTTCTATTATAATTTCCTCCTTGTGTTTTTAACTGTGAATTTGCACTGTCCATGGAGCGGACCTGTTTACATTTCACTGCCGGTTGTATATTCTGTATATAACTGTGTGTGTGACAAATAAAACTCTTGAATCTTGAATCTCATGCAACCCCATCCCATCAGAGATCAAAGACTTTACTATATATTCACACAGAGAACAGCTGATTTACACTGGAGGAATATTTCACTGCGTTATTGGAGTTATGAGCAGATAAACGAGCAGAAGAGACTCTTTCAGAAACAAATCTTAAACACAGTGTGTCTTGCGGAGGTGATGTAACACTCATTTATACGGTGACTCACTGTGACAGAGCGCTTTTCTCTCTCTCTCTCGGCCATCTGGGTGTTTTGGTTTCACACACTCATTGGTGACAGCAGCAGATGTGACCCGCTCTGACCCGTGTCTTTCTCCGACTCTCCCCGAGGCTGAAGACCAATGTTAACAAACACTGAAAACGCTGACCTGCGTCTGGCCTTCGGGTTAACACAGCAAGTGATGAGGCAGATATGAGTGGAACCATTCCTTCAGGAATAGATTACCAAAAAACACTATTCTACCTTTTTATTGTAGAATAAAATTTCGTTATACTGTACTTGTACATGTGTAATGACAAATAAACTTGAAACTTGAACTTGTAGAATTAATGCATACAAGAAAAGCATACATTGTAAAACAATTCAATAGAAATCATTCTGGAGTCATACAATTAAAGTCAGCATGCAACTGAAGTCTTTTCTTTCCTATAGTGACCATACACTATATTGCCAAAAGTATTGTGCCGCCCCTCAAAATCCCTGAGTTCAGGCGTTCAATCACTTCATGGCCACAGGTGTGTAAATCAAGCACTAGGCATGCAGACGCTTCTACACACATTTGTGAAAGAATGGCTCGCTCTCAGGAGCTCAGTGAACTCAAGCGTGGTACCGTGATAGGTTGCCACCTGTGCAATAAGTCCATTCCTGAAATTTCCTCACTACTAAATATTCCACGCTCAACTGTTAGTGGGATTATAACAAAGTGGAAGCAATTGGGAACAACAGCAACTCAGCCATGAAGTGGTAGGCCACGTAAAATCACAGAGCGGGGTCAGCGCATGCTGAGGGTCACAGTACGCAGAAGTCACCAACTTTCTGCAGAGTCAATAGCTCCAGACCTCCAAACTTCTGTGGCCTTCAGATGAGCTCAAGAACAGTGCGTAGAGAGCTTCATGGAATGGGTTTCCATGGCCGAGCAGCTCATCCAAGCCTTACATCACCAAGTGCAATGCAAAGCGTGGGATGCAGTGAATTAAAGCACGCCGCCACTGGACTCTAGAGCAGTGGAGACGTGTTCTCTGAGTGACCAATCACACTTCTCTGTCTGACAATCCCACGGACGAGTCTGGGTTTGGCGGTTGCCTGGAGAACGGGACTTCTTGTACCAAGACATTTTGGACAATTTCATGCTCCCAACTTTGTGGGAACAGTTTGGAGACGGCCCCTTCCTGTCCCAACATGACTGCGCTCCAGTGCACAAAGCGTCGGTCCATAAAGACATGGATGAGCGAGTTTGGTGTGGAGGAACTTGACTGGCCTGCACAGAGTCCTGACCTCATCCCGATAGAACACCTTTGGGATGAATTAGAGCGGAGACTGTGAGCCAGGCCTTCTCGTCCAACATCAGTGCCTGACCTCACAAATGCGCTTCTAGAAGAATGGTCAAAAATTCCCATAAACACACTCCTAAACCTTGTGGAAAGCCTTCCCAGAAGAGCTGAAGCTGTTAGAGCTGCAAAGGGTGAGCCGACTCCATATTAAACCCTACGGATTAAGAATGGGATGGCATTAAAGCTCATGGCAGGCGTCACAAAACTTTTGGCAATATAGTGTAAATCCGAGACACTTCTAAAACAAGAACAAATGTAGGCCGGGGGGGAATTGATTGGATGGTTGTGGTTTGCTATTGGCTGATCTCATGTGAGTGACAGGTTGCCTCGCCCTCGTCATCAGAGAAGAGATGAAGTTATTCTGATTCAAGATTATTAAAACAATAATGATGTGCACTCACCTGCATTTATCCAAACTTGAATTCAAGAGTTGTGAATAAGCACGGCCTTAGTAACTCTATAGCAGAGATTAACACAAAAATATGAGCCCTCAAAATCAACAACAGCATAAATAAAGGCATGCTGGAACTTTGGTGACTATGACATCATCACTATGGGGTTCTATTTGGAACTCTCAGGGTTCTGGACTCTTAATGGCAAAACGGTGAAACCGAATGATTTGCATAATACTTTCCTGTTTAAAGTCAAAAGGCCTGATGAGCTGCTACCGGCCCTGTGTCATACACTCACATCCTCATAGCAGCTCTTGCAGGAATTTCCATCAACAAAATAAGCACATTTTCCTCCGTCTCCCTTAAGGCGCCTCGCAGCTTTAGAATGCAAATTGGACGTGAATCAAATTCTCCCAAAATATCCATCCTGGAGACGTGAGCCACAAAAAATAAACACCTACGAAAACCCTCAGCGCCGGATTGGCATTGAGAAGAGCACGTGAGCCTGCGGACGGTCAGCTAATCTCACGCTGAATTACAGCACTGGACCCGAGCCATCCCAACATAATGCAAGAGTAATTCAGTCATGCCCTCTGCTCACGACACACTATTGTCCTCTGACCTTCACTGCATAAACACTTACAGCATGACAACAACACAAGACACGATTACTGGGAATCGGCAGATGATTTACTGCCAGAGCAGCGTCAGATACTGAAGCAAAGAGCTCGTGCTACTGTCAACAGTGCTCTAAACAGATCATTTAACAAGGTGAAATGAAATATGAATATTATCATAATCTAATCGAAATATTCAAAAAAAAAAAAAAAAACACAAAAGCATGTAATAAAATAACTAACAAAGTATATACATCATTCGTTATCAAAAGCTAAAAATACAACTATTACTTTTTTTATTTTGGTAATTGAAATAAATCTGAAATAAAATCTGAAAATAAGATGAAAAAACTAGGAAAATTATAAAAGGTTGAGTAATTTTAGATGAAGAACTATAATTATTCAAACTAAAATCAATGAAAACTAAATAGAAATATTCTTTTTAAAAATAGTAAATATTAAATAATAATACTAAAAATAAAATAATGATTAAAATATGTCATCATTTTTAATATTTATTTTAAGTGTGTTAATTTAAATAAAGGTAAATTAACATTAGATTAAACACCTTGAAATTTTAATTTTAACTGAAGAACTATAATTGTTAAAAATAAATTAAATCTAAATAGAAATATTCTTTTAAAAATACAAAAGCATGTGATAAAATGACTAACCAAGTATATACATCGATATCAAAAAAAACAAAAACAAAAAAATTGGTAAAAAATAAAAAATAAAAAAATAGGTAATTAAAGCTGCAGTAGCGGTTAATAAACAGAACTGCATGCGTCTTGCGGAAGAACATCGCAGCCGGATCTACTTCTCTCTGTTCATGTCTACGGCGAGTCACGCAGGGACTGTGCTCCTCCGCAGCGGCTCCTACCAGACCGCTCTGAAATAGTCCCAATATAAACACGCATTATAAGAGTACCATAATGATTCAGGGTAAGACTACAACACGGTTTGGAAAATGGATTCATGTTGTATATTCTCATATATTTTTTGTAAATCTTGAACACAAAATACGTTACGGACAGCAGCAGAAGAACTATAATTGCTAAAAAAATATATATAATAAAAATAGAAAGCTAAGTAGAAATATTCTGTTAAAAATACAAAAACATGCAATAAAATGACTAATCAAGTATATACATTGATATCAAAAACTAAAAATAAAAGTATACTTTTTTTATAATTTAAATAAATCTGAAATAAAATATGAATATAAGATGGAAAAACTAGGAAAATTGGAAATGTTGTGTAATTTTAGTTGAAGAACTATAATTCATAAATTGAAAATAAATGAAGGCTAAATAGAAATATTCTTTTCAAAACGAATAAAAATTACAAAAACATTTAACTAAATTACTGAACCAGTAAATTCAGAACAGTGTTGTTATGGTTACCTAAAAATAAAACTATTAAAATCTGTAACTTTTATTTTTTTTTAATAATTTTGAATTTAGGTAATTAAAATAAAGGTGAAAATAAAATACAAAGACTTAAAGGTGCACTATGTAAGTTTTCCGTCCTATTCAAAACAAAGGCGTAGTTTGATGACGCCAAGCTTGAGCGCAGAATCTCGGGACATGTGGTCTTCCCCTCACAGCCGGTGGGAAAGACTCGGGACAGGACTCGGGCAGGACTCATGTTCATGGATGTGATTATTAACGTTACTGTAGTGTGAAGCGGAGCAGGACGAGTGTTGTGGAGCTGAGCGAGGCCACTGGAGCGATTGTTAATGAGATGAACGCGACACACGCCTCGCGAGCAGCGGGACTTTTATTATGCCACAGTCGCGGAGCCGTTTCCTCTTCATCATGAGTATGAGGAACGCAGCTCTGTTGATCATATTAGACACATCTGAGTGTGTGGAGAATGATGTGATGACGTTACTCTGTGCGTTTGCTCGCGGCTGCTGTGACACTTTCGTTCACACCGCAGTGAGAGTAAAGCGCTTCTGAGGAATAACACCGCCGAACCGAGCGCCCAGATGTGATGTCATCGACAGGCCACGCCCTCACACGTCCCGGTTCATTGGGGAAAAGAGCAAATCTCACCATTTACAAACAGTTGGAAACATTTGTGTTATTGTAAGTACTCAACTGAACACAATATATAACACTGGCCTAGTGGTTTTAGATCTTTTACTGAAAAAATCTTACATAGTGCACCTTTAAAACAAAAATTAGAAATAAATACATTTAGGTTACAGTACTAAAATGAAAAATAAATAGAAATATTTAAAAAATACAAAACCATTTAACATAATGACTAATATTAAAAATATTATTACTAATATAATTACTAATATAATACTATACTAATATAAGAAAAGTTAATTCAACATACTAATAAATAAAAACAAACAGTATAAAAAAATTATAGCATGACGTTCTGTGCCTTTTCTATTTATAAAACTACATAAAATATGTAGGACTCAAATGTCATTAAATATTATTTTGATGTGTCCCGTCCTCTGTACATCAGGCCTGTCATGTGAACTGCTCATCAGGTTTAGCAGGTTTATGGGATAAATCATCCACTAGATGGCAGAACATCCCTGACTCTGAATCTCTTAAACGCTGAGATATGAACGCTTTCATGTTCAGACTCATTTCCACTGATTAGGAGAATCTTTCCACATCACATGCATTCATATTCAATATAATCTCAAGATTCAAGAGTTTTATTTGTCACATACACAGTTATATACAGAATATACAACCGCCAGTGAAATGTAAACAGGTCCGCTCCATGGACAGTGCAAATTCACAGTTAAAAACACAAGGAGGAAATTATAATAGAAATAGGATATAAAAAAAGTACTATATATATATATATATGTCTATATCTGTAGAATTATAAATAATCAAGTCAAGAGAAAAAAGGTAACAAATAAGGATAAAGTGGAATAAAATAATTGAAGTAGACTTTGCAGTGAGTAAACTGTAGACTTATAAATATGTGGTTAACAAATGTATAAAGAGTATAATGTGCAAACAGGTTTATGACAGGTTGTTACACAGTAACAACGAGAACAGAAAGTGCAGTGCAATGTCAGTGTATCGATGTTTATCCTGGCGTGAAGTCACGTGATGTTAAGTGACTGAGTTCAGGAGTCTGATGGCCTGGGGAAGAAGCTCCTCCTGAGTCTCTCAGTTTTGGCCATCAGGCTTCGGGCGCTTACCAGATGGTAGCAGCGTGAAATGAGGGTTTGCAGGGTGATTAGAGTCCTTGATGATCTTGGTAGCTCTACCTTTGCAGCGTTTGGTGTAGACGTCCTGCAGAGACGGGAGAGCTGACCCTGAGATACGCTCGGATAAGCGCACGACTCTTTGCAGGGCTTTGCGGTCATGACTGGTGCTGTTCCCATACCACGCTGTGATGCACTGAGTTAATACACTTTCTATCGCCCCTAAATAGAAAGTTTTCAGGATAGCTGGTGAAACCCTGAATTTCCTCAGCTGGCGCAGGTGGTACAGTCTTTGCCTGGCTTTTTTCACCTGTGTCTGAATGTGAGCAGTCCAGGTCAGGTCCTCGGAGATGTTTACTCCCAGGTACTTGAAGCTGCTCACTCTCTCTCTACTGGTGACCCGCTAATCTGAGCCATGAGCGTCTACAGCCTCACTGACGAGACACATAATGACTAATAAACACAGAACTCGTGAAGTGTAACTCATGTGCAGTGGAAACTGATCTGACGTCAGATCTGTACGGTTTCTATAAATCAGAACACAGAAGAAAACCATGGAAACTAGATGATTATGTTTATGAGATATGAGTGTTTGTCTGCACGAGCTCCTCACAGCTTTACTTACACACCATTAGTGATTTGTGAGTGTGAGTGTGTGTCTGTGAGTGTTTCTGTGTCACACACACACTCACACACTCACACACACACACACACACACACACACACACACTCACAGACACTCACACACACACACTCACAGACACACACACACACACACTCACACACACACACACACACACACACACACACACACACTGACACACACACACACACACACACACACACTCACACAGACACACACACACACACACACACACACACACACACACACACACACACACACACACACACACACACACACACACTCACACACACACACACACACACACACACACTCACAGACACACACACACACACTCACACACACACACACACACACACACACACACACACACACACACACACACACACACACACACACACACACACACACACACACACACACACACACACACACACACACACACACACACACACACACACACACACTCACACACACACTCCACACACACACAGACACACACACACACACACACACACACACACACACACACACACACACACTCACAGACACACACACACACTCAGACACACACACACACACACACACACACACTCACACACACACACACACACACACACACACACACTCACACACACACACACACACACACACACACACACACACACACACACACACACACACACACACACACACTTCACACAGACACACACACACACACACACACACACACACACACACACACACACACACAGACACACACACACACACACACACACACACACACACACACACACACTCACACTCACACACACTCACACACACACACACACACACACACACACACACACACACACACACACACACACACACACACACACACACACACACACACACACACACACACACACACACACACACACACACACACACACACACACACACACACACACACACACACACACACACACACACACACACACACACACACTCACACACTCACACACACACACACACTCACACACACACACACACACACACAGGTTCCATGAAGAACCTTGGTCTCACTTTATGTTAAGTGTGTTTAACTACTATGTACTAATTTCAACGATCAATCATTTGATACAATAATTTAACATTGTACTTCAATTAAAAAACAATTGCATGTAATTACAGCTGTAATTAATTGCTATGATTTCTTCGGTTGCACTTTATTTTACAGTACGTGCACTTTAATGCACTTACCCACAAAAGTACAGAATAATATAAGGAAACTGCATGGGTTAAGTTCAGGTTTGGGTGCAGGTCAGAGTTATTACTACAGTAATTACACACGTGTTCATGTGAAACAGGACTGTACAATAAAGTGCTAGCATCAGATCAGGCTGTATCTCTCTATCGCTCTTCTGTCACCTTCACTCCATCTGTTTTCCTCCCTCTATCCTGTCTGAGAGCACGTCAAGGGCAAAATGACCCTGTTAATCACCGTTTACTGTACGTTACAGTGATGATTATCAGGAGAGACGGTGTGGGAATGTGGGACAGATAATGGATATATACAGAACACATAGAAATAGCTTTTCATTAGTTAATGTCACATAAAGGACTCATAAAAGATATGAATGTGTCCTTATGTAAATCCACAGTCAAATATAACACCATCATGAACCTCCTTCACGTAACACATTGAATTAAACATGCATTTAGTTTTAAATGGTAAAAATAATTTTGCTGCTGCATGATTTTAATCGTTGAGAAAGACGAGACCAGTCATATCATAAGACTAATATCATTATGTTAAGGTGATTTCATGATATTTTAATTTTGTTGGATAATAGTTTGAATTAACAAATCAAATCACTTTCTCTCAGAACAATGAATGAACGAGCAAATTAACAAAATGTATACCCAGTACCAATAACCAATAAACAAACAAACAAACAAATAATTAAATATTAATTTACACCCTATTTGTGGAAATGCCTATAACTTTAACCAATAATTAAATTGAATTAGATAAATGATAGGAATGTTAAAAATTAAATTTATATGAAATTTGTAGACTAAAATCAATCATTAAATTGAATTAAATAAATAATATATATATATGTTCCAATACCCTTCTTCCCTTCCCTTCCCGACACCTGGGCTCAGGGTCTCGGCCGATACCGAGTGCTGATCCGACACCTGGGCTCAGGGTCTCCGCCGATACCGAGTGCTGATCCGACACCTGGGCTCAGGGTCTCGGCTCCGACACCTGGGCTCAGGGTCTCGGCCGATACCGAGTGCTGATCCGACACCTGGGCTCAGGGTCTCGGCCGATACCGGTGCTGATCCGACACCGGGCTCAGGGTCTCGGCCGATACCGGGTGCCGAGTGCTGATCCGACACCTGGGCTCAGGGTCTCGGCCGATACCGAGTGCTGATCCGACACCTGGGCTCAGGTCTCGATACCGAGTGCTGATCCGACACCTGGGCTCAGGGTCTCGGCCGATACCGAGTGCTGATCCGACACCTGGGCTCAGGGTCTCGCCGATCGACACCTGGGCTCCGGGTCGACTGATCCGACACTGGGCTCAGGGTCTCGGCCGATACCGAGTGCTGATCCGACACCTGGGCTCAGGGTCTCGGCCGATACCGAGTGCTGATCCGACACCTGGGCTCAGGGGTCTGATCCGACGGCGATACGGCGAGTGCTGATCCGACACCTGGGCTCAGGGTCTCGGCCGATACCGAGTGCTGATCCGACACCTGGGCTCAGGGTCTCGGCCGATACCGAGTGCTGATCCGACACCTGGGCTCAGGGTCTCGGCCGATACCGATACGAGTGCTGATCCGACACCTGGGCTCAGGGTCTCGGCCGATACCGAGTGCTGATCCGACACCTGGGCTCAGGGTCTCGGCCGATACCGAGTGCTGATCCGACACCTGGGTGTGTATCTGTACGGCTGTATTTACACTACTAGCCCTGTATGAATTACTAGAATTATTTTATGGTGTGCTTCAGACTTATCCCTTAATAAAACATGAACAAATACATACAGTGAGCTATTGTATTTATTACAGTATTTTTATTATCTGACATGCATTTGACAGCAATATTATTTCTTTTTCTAAAGCGAAAAATAACTTCAAATGCAGCCACAAATCTAACACCGCTGAGTGAAAAGGGTATTTTAGTTTACAATATAACTATAAAAACAACAAATAAATCTAGGAATATAAAAAAATATATATAAATCAGAAAATATCTTTACAACAAAACAAGTGAAAAATAAGCAACCATCTAGGCATAATTATTATTAGAGGCGTATTATTATTACATAGAGACGTAGCTAAATCTACTGTACAACAGCAGCCTAATATATTCTGTCAATTTCTGTCAACATTTTTGACGGGTTGCCGTGAAGAGCTTTGAGTGTCTGTTCATGATATGACCGTTTTCTCAGATGAAACGGGAAATGCTCATGAAGTGAGGGTGTTGTGCCGAATTCCGACCCCGCCAAATTATTAGCAAGATAGCAAGACAACAGGAGTCGGTACTACAGACTGCTAGTATCATCGCATTTTTACAATTTCAGTACTGATTTGGTACCAAAGTACCGGTACTTGTGACAGCCCTAGTCACCGTTTTACTGTCTGGTTGGTCCAGTCTGAAATACTGCTAAACAGCGGACATAGGGGAGAGCGGGGCACAACCTGACGCTGTTTGACTGTCTCAGTTTGTGTAAATCCACTTAGAGTTCAGAGTATTTATTTTTCCCCACATTCATTTCACACGTCTAGTACAATTATGTGGTTTTGTTTAATTAATACAGCGTTTACTTTTTTCTTGATTTACCCCGAAAGAACGGAAGTGAAATGTGACAACATGCCCCATAGGGTGGGGTGCTTTATAACATCACCAAATGACAGCTTCAAATGTGATCTGATATAATCTAAAAAATATCCAAGACAAACTAAAATATTTTGTCAATAAAATACAATTATCAACATTTTTTTTCAGTTTGACAAGCACGTCGCTAAATACAGCTATACAGTTCAAAACATAATAATAATGAATAACTTCTGAACATTGACTCTCAGTCTTTATTCAGCCTTTTCTCATGGTTTCTCAATAGAATTCATAAAAGTATAGAATATCACAGTTCTAATAGAGGCTCAGTGTGACAACATGCCCCGCCTGCTCCACTGGGATTAACCCCGGCTCGTGTCTTCTGCTGTCAGATCAGCACTAAACAACATCTCCACTGCTACATAACAGATAGAAGATTACAGTAATATCAGATTTATTTTAAATAAGCACAAAAAACAGAGATGAAAAATAAACTTAAGAAATGTACTTTTGCTATGGTTAAATAAATGTTCAGTGATATCTTCCAAAGATTTCTTAATTTTGGCGCAGTTTTTTCTCTAAATAGTGTTGATATGGCAACTAGAAAACACACTAAGTTTCGTCATCCTGGCATGTGTGGAAAGTGTTAAACCGCGTGTGTTACAGCTGGCCCCGCGTTAGGTTGTGCCCCGCGCTCCCCTACTGCTAACACGTAGAAGAAGAGCCGCGCAGCGAGCGGTCAGGCAAAGCTCGCAGTCATGGTATCGGATCGGTACATGGGTTCAAGTACTCGCTGATACCGATGCCAGAATTTGTTGTGGTATCGGTGATATTTCCAATACTAGTATCGGAATCAGAACAACTCTACTAATATTGTGTTGCTGACCTGTTGAGGCATGGACTCCACTAGAAGGTGTGCTGTGGTATCTGGCACAAAGATGTTAGCAGCAGATCCTTTAAGTCCTGTAAGTTGCGGAGGTGGGGCCTCCATGGATCGGACTTGTTTGTTTAGCACATCCCACAGATGCTCGACTGGATTGAGATCTGGGGAATTTGGAGGCCGAGTCAACACCTCAAACTCGTTGTTGTGCTCCTCAAACCATTCCTGAAGCATTTGTGCTTTGTGTCAGGAGCATTATCCTGCTGGAAGAGCCACAGCCACCAGGGAATACCGTTTCCATGAAAGGCTGTACATGGTCTCAAACAATGCTTAGGTAGGTGGTACGTGTCAAAGGAACATCCACATGGATGGCAGGACCCAAGGTTTCCCAGCAGAACATTGCCCAAAGCATCACACTGCCTCCGCCGGCTTGCCTTCTTCCCATAGTGCATCCTGGTGCCATGTGTTCCCCAGGAAGCCACGCTGCGCACCCGGCCATCCACGTGATGGAAAAGAACATGTGATTCATCAGACCAGGCCACCTTCTTCCATTGCTCCGTGGTCCAGTTCTGATGCTCACGTGCCACTGTTGGTGCTTTCGGCGGTGGACAGGGGTCAGCATGGGCACCCTGACTGGTCAGCGGCTATGCCGCCCCATACTCAACAAACTGAGATGCTCTGTGTATTCTGACACCTTTCTATCAGAACCAGCATTAACTTCTTGAGCAGTTTGAGTTCCAGTACCTCGTCTGTTTGATCGGACCACACGGGCCAGCCTTCGCTCCCCACGTGCATCAATGAGCCTTGGACCTCTCCAACACAAAAACATACAGGATTATATTGCACTGCTAATCATGATGAACAAGGTTTGGAGATCATCATCCTCATTCTCATGATGTGAAGCAGCAGCTCTAAACTCTTTCCTCAGTTCTTCACACTCACCTTCACGAGTCTTGGACACACAGTCCAACCTTTCAAGACCTTTTTAATTAAATAAGAGCTAATTACACACAACACTGACTCAGCCTGCGTCTGTCTCTCCGTCTCTCCGGCTGGAAAAGTCTGTATTTGGCAGGAGATTGATCTATTTTGGGGTTTTGTGTTCAGACCCCTGAATATATTAAACGCATTCAGGGATTACACGCCTGTCAAAGAGAGCGAGATTTGAGACGCGAGCATGATCTCCCGGAGTGAGTCTGAAAACACACACAGCTGCTAAATACCTGCATTATATGCTGGAAAATACATTTATGGAGATACACGTCCATCATCCTTTACTCACATGAGAGTGAAGTCGGGATTTGCTCTCTCCTCCATCGCATCTTCATCTGCATCTCCTCAAACCTGATTAAAACACACTTTTGGCTACACAAATTATATTTTTGAACGGTTTCTCCTGCTCGTCAAGGCTGTGTTTATCTGCTCATAACTCCAGTAGATCAGTGTAATATTCCTCCAGTGTAGATCAGCTGTTCTCTGTGTGAATATATAGTAAAGTGTGATTTATTCCTGTGATCAAAGCTGAATTTATCATCATTACTCCAGTCTTCAGTGTCACATGATCCTTCACTAATCATTCTGATAGGAGGATCTGATGATCAACACACATTTAGGATTATTATCAGTGCTGGAAACAGTGATGCGTGTTATTTCTCAGGATTCTTTGATGGATAGAAAGTTCAAAAGAACAGCATTTATTAGAAATAGAATCTTCTGTAACATTATACATGTCCCAATTTATCACATCACTATTTATTTATTAATTAATCCAACATTTGCATGGTAGTGCATAATGGTTTCACCAAAAATATGAAGCAGTTATGCTGCTTAATTATAGATATGGATTATGTTCTTGCTTCAGAGCAGATCAAACTATATTCTGGCCACAAGTTAGACATCACAGAGCATAATTTAACTCTTAATTATGGACATTATTCATGGTAGACACCATGTGAAGGATATGAAAATGAAGCTTAAGGGACAGAGAAATGTCAAACGTTCAGCTGATGAAATATTGGACATTTTTTGGAAATGCATAGACATAAACTATAACTTTAAGAGAGTGCAACCCCTTGACCTGAATACGGTCCATAATTTGATATTTGAAGTATTAAAAAGACATCCAGTTCTAGAGGATTGAGTTATAATTGTAGTTTCTCTCTCATAACAGCAGCTTCTGAATTCACTGACAGCAAATCCACAGTCCTGCCGTAACACACACACTGTACAAACTCAGATACTGAGCAATACACCATCAGAAAAATCTTCCACTTCACGTCTCTTCATTTAAATATCGCTCATCATTTATTATCTCAATCTGTGGTGCATGGAAACACATGGACAGAAAATAAAACAGCTGATTGGTGGCATTAACCCGGCCGAAGCCAGGACAGCCAATCAGAGCGCAGCACTTCAGCGTGAAATTAAACCCTCCTTTCTGCGTCTCTGTCAAACGGTGCATTAAATACTGCTAAACCTGCGGCTCTTCCTCAAGACCAAACATTTCCATTCCATACGCTGAAGACAAACTCTAAAGTAAAATGGAGGATCTCAAAAAACATGTCCGGGTCACATTTAAATTCATGAAGAAAACCAAAGTCATGTCATGGCAGTTAAACACATTTACTCCATCACAACGCAAAAAATTTTAAATAAATTAGAATAAATAAAAAGAATACATCTTAAAACAGTCCTAAAATTTTCTTTAATGAAAATATATTTTTCTAATATACTTTTTTTTAAATATTTTATATAATAACTTTAATGATTTTCTTTTGATTTTGGGGAAATGTATAGAAGCTTGTTTCTGCCATGGGATAAAGAAAATAAAATAGGTAATGGTGATTTTTTTATATCTTATAATTCAGACTTTCTTGCAATTGCGAGCTTATATTCTGCAATTGGCTTCTGAGATATAAACTTGCAAATGTGAGATAAAAAGTCAGAATTGTGAGATGAAAACTTGCAAATGCAAATGCAAAAAAAAAATCTGAATTGTGATAAACACTCGCAATTGCTAAAAAAATTAATTGTGAGAAAAAAGATCAGAAACGTGAGAAAATCATGCGAATGCCAAAAAGTCTGGACCGTGAGAAACTCGCAATTGCAAAAAAAAAAAAAAAAAAAAAAAAAAAAAAAAAAAAAAATTGCAAGATAAAAATTCGCAATTGCAAGAAAAATGTCAACATTGCGAGGAAAGTCTGAATTGTGAGATTAAAAAATTATAATAATAATAATAATAAATCGCAAATCACCTTTCTTATGTATTATTTATTCAGCGGCGGAAACAAGCTTCCATAGAAACATGACCAGGAAATGTTCTTGACAGATTGACTGTAATCATCTGTAAACCATGAGGCGACGCCACAGA
>CM031955.1:38845757-38848257 GCA_018749465.1 Paracanthobrama guichenoti
TTTTGTAACATTATAAATGTCTTGAAATTGTAGGAAATGGTTGTGTAAAACCTATAGAGGCTAAAGTAGAAACTATTTGTAACTTCCCAGTTCCCTCCACTCGTCGTGAATTGCGACGGTTTCTTGGCATGGTGGGGTATTATCGGAGTTTCTGCAATAATTTCGCTAGCGTAGTCTCTCCTCTTACCGATTTACTAAGTCCGAAAATCAAATTTCAGTGGTCTGAAACATGTCAGCAGGCGTTTGAAAACTGTAAAGCTTTATTGGCCTGCGCTCCTGTGTTGATGGCCCCGAACTTTGAAAAGTCTTTCAGTCTGGCGACTGATGCTAGTGCTTGTGGAGCAGGTGCTGTACTCTTACAAGAAGATGCGAGTGGGATTCATCATCCTGTAAGTTATTTCTCGAAGAAATTCAATCGACATCAACAGGTCTATTCTACCATCGAGAAAGAAGCCCTTGCTTTAGTGCTGGCTGTACAACATTTTGAAGTATATTTAGGATCAATTGCTGAACCGATTACTATTTATACGGACCATAACCCTTTGGTGTTTTTGAATCGGATGAGAAATCGAAACCAACGGCTGATGAGATGGAGTCTCATTTTACAACCTTTCCATTTGGTAATTAAACACATCCGAGGAAAAGATAATGTTATAGCTGATGCCCTTTCTAGAGTTTAACTTGTGATTCCTGCGTTGCCTGTTCTTTTCTCTTTTTGCATCTCTAGGGCCCAGAGGTGTTGAAGAGTGAGGAGTAGAAGACGTTGCTGGACAGTTAAATTTCTTTTATGTCCAAACTTTAGGGTATAGCTTGACTATCTTTTTTTTTTGTTTTAGATTTGTGTCGAATCTTTTTTTTTGAGGAGGGAGGTGTTACGACCCTGTGCTTCCTCTCCACGCCTGTGCGTGGCGATATACTCTTGGAGAGTGCGAAATTTATCACACTCTCCTGTTTATCTCCTGTTTTTGTAAATAATTACAAAATAATAGCACATGGAATTAAACGTAAAATGTTTAAGTTGAAGTAATGAAATGAAATGTTCTTGTAAAACATACTCTAATAATCATAAAACGTCATGATTATCTTCAAAAATCATTTTTGGTAAAACTTTCTATGAAGCCTGTATTTATAATGCATTATAAGGCTATTCTTAATTATAATTCATTATAATACATGCATAATATGTTGTATCATCTGATAAATAATCATAACAACAATTGCAATACATTATAATACTTACCTATTTGAGGTTATAACTTTTAAGAGTGCAATGCATTATAACATTAGATAAAGTTCTGCATTTATAATGCATTATAATACATGCATAATGCCTAATAAACAACCTTATAATGTGTTGTATCATCTCATAATTAATCGTAACAACAGTAATAATACTTACCTATCTGTGGTTATAACTATTAAGAGTATGATGATTTATAACGCACAATGAACATTATTTTATTCACTTAAATGCAGACTTCATCTGATGTTATAATGCATTACACTCTTAAAAGTTATAATCACAAATAGGTAATGTATTGTAACAGTTGTTATGATTATTTATCAGATGATGCAACACATTATAATGTTGTTTATTAGGCATTATGCATGTATTATAATGCATTGAGAATACCTTATGAAGCATTATAAATGCAGATTTTATCTAGTGTTATAATGCATTGCATTCTTAAACATTATAATCACAAACAGGTAGGTGTTATAATGTATTGTGTGTGATGTGTGAATGCAAACGTCACGTGATGAGCTCCAGGATCAAACTCTTCCATACAGAGACTAACAGCTCATGCCCTGGGATATCAGCACGTCTGCTCATGCTGAATGAGATGAACGTGAAGCGATCGGTTAAATTAAAGATGCAGCGCTGCGTCTGTGACCTTCATCACACCTGCAGTGTTTACACAGGATCTGTTGACTAATGGGCCGAAAACAAGATGAACATTAACCATAATAGCAGGACAACCATCGTTACACACAATATGGATTTGACTGTATTATTGGAGTAATATTTAAAGTATTTAAAGTGTTTTAAAGCAAGTTTTCTCATGCACTGGTCAGTGTGGTCTATTCTGCTTCTTAAGAAAATTATAACCATGCAGCCGTCTACTACAGTGTCACATCAGACAGAGCATTGTTGTGTTGAGAAAAAATTACATTCATTCACCGCTATAGGAGAGGAAGAATTGGCTTCCAACAACATGTATGCTCGACCCTATACCGACTAGGCTATTAAAAGAGATATAATGAAAAGAGAGGTCATAGATCCTCTTCTTAATATCATTAACTCATCTTTGTTATTAGGATATGTACTGAACACTTTTAAGTTGGCTATTATCAAACAACTTATTAAAAAACCTCAACTTGATCCTACAGAATTAGCCAATTATAGGCCGATCTCAAATCTACCCTTCCTGTCAAAAATACTGGAAAAGGCAGTGTCTTCACAATTATGCTCCTTTTAGAAAG
This sequence comes from Paracanthobrama guichenoti, assembly GCA_018749465.1. Lineage (NCBI taxonomy): Eukaryota > Metazoa > Chordata > Actinopteri > Cypriniformes > Gobionidae > Paracanthobrama > Paracanthobrama guichenoti. The sequence continues at coordinate 38,848,242 of CM031955.1, forward strand.
AAATGGTGTCTGTGAG
>CM031955.1:38853257-38863257 GCA_018749465.1 Paracanthobrama guichenoti
CAGACGTGTGTTTGCGATGGTTCATACCTCAGCATGGGTGATTTGGGGTGATGCGGCGCGTGGTGGTCTCCGTCCTGTGTTTGCTGTGGTTTTTTGGTCACTTGTTTGTAGATGTTTCGTGCCGTTACACCCAACCAGAGCACAGTGGACAGAGAAGAGTAATGCAACACGATCCCGACCTGAAAAACACACACACACACGCACGCACGCACGCACGCACGCACGCACGCACGCACGCACGCACGCACACACACACACACAGTGTTTGAGACAAAGAACACACTAAAACAATTCCAGATGCTATTTTTAGGTAAAAATACATAAAATAAAATGTAGTAAAAATGGTACATAAAATGGTACATAAATGTAGTAAAAATGAACAAGGTCACATTAAATTGATCAAAAGTGACAGTAAAGACATTTATAATGCTACAAAAGATTCTATTTCTAATAAATGCTGTTCTTTAGAACTTTCTATTCATCAAAGAATCATGAGAAATAAAATGTATCATAGTTCTCATCACTGATAATAATCCTAAATGTGTGTTGATCATCAGATCCTCATATGAGAATGATCAGTGAAGGATCATGTGACACTGAAGACTGGAGTAATGATGATAAACTCAGCTTTGATCACAGGAATAAATTACACTTTACTATATATTCACACAGAGAACAGCTGATCTACACTGGAGGAATATGTCATAATTTTTACTGTATTTACTGTAAATGTATTTTTGATCAAATAATTACAGCCTTGGTGAGCAGAGGAGACTTCTTTCAAAGACAACCTCAAACCTTTAACAGTAGTAGCAGTAGTATATACAGCATATTACAGATATATGATATTATAAATTAATGAACGCAAATGGGACAGACATCATTGCCTCTGTAACAGCTTTATTTAGTGATAATTTTGCCTTTGGTTGTCGTCTATCAAATCAAACACATCAGGTTGGATGACAGTAGCAGCACATGTGTCTTTTGACCATTAGATCTAATGGAAAATGAGACACATAAAATGGTTAGTTAACAATCTTAATAATCTCAAGGCCAGTTAATCAGCCAGGCCAATATACCAGTCTATTAAAATGAAAATAAAAGACTCTAATAGTGCCTTAATTATACTACAACTGCAAAACACACACAGATGAACGTTAAGCTAACTCACAGTTCCTGTCTCTCTGCCGCCGCATTATTTTGTTCATCTGTAATCTAAATGAAATGCTGCGCTGTCATATATTCAGCAGGAATCCCAGCTAAATATAATTTCTCTCATCCACTTACGCATCGCTCTGTTTGCAGAGACAGCGAATAAAATAATCACATTACCCCAGCGTTCTCGTCTGGGGAGCTGTGCGGGCTGTGAAAACAACATATATGTTCACAAACACTCATGTGGAATTACCCAGAAGGGTAAAACTCAGATCCATATCATCAGGAGACAATGACTGACACCGGATTCCCATTACACAGATTACACTTTCCCATGTCATCCATCACTCGGCCAAGGCCAATCAAATCCAGCGTCTCTACAGGCGGCGGAGCAACGCAGGCTCTCTGAGATGAAACACATGAAGATGAATAAATATAAATCTGAGAACGACCTTGAGTCGAGAGACTGAACCCTGCGGAAAATCCCTGACAAACACAGAGCTGTTCGACCGGAGCTTAATAGCATGTTCTAGCCAGAACCGAGATCAACCGCATGCAAATCTGCGTTTTTGTTCTAAGCAGAAGGACATTTGTTTAGATGTTTGTTTTAATTGATGTAATTCCCGCTCCATGTAATTTTAGATTACACATTATATATACACAGTACCAGCCAAAAGTTTGGAATAATTAACATGTTTAATGTTTTTGAAAGGTCTCTTCTGCTCACCAAGGCTGCATTTATTTGATCAAAAATACAGTAAAAATTATGACATATTCCTCCAGTGTAGATCAGCTGTTCTGTGTGAATATATAGTAAAGTGTGATTTATTCCTGTGATCAAAGCTGAATTTATCATCATTACTCCAGTCTTCAGTGTCACATGATCCGTTATTATAAATTGTAATATTTCACAATTTTTACTGTATTTTCTTACTGTAATTTTTTTTTTATCAAATAGATGTAGCCTTGGTGATCAGAAGAAACTTTTATCAAAAGCATTAAAAAAATCATACCGACCCCAAACTTTTGAAGGCTATTTTTACTGTATTTTGAACACAATTTTTACTGTATTTTGAACACAATTTTTACTGTATTTTTGCAACCACTCACAACACCTTAGCAAACCAACTAACAACACCCAGGATACCCTAGCAACCACCTAGCAACACCATAGCAACCGCCCAGAACTAGGGTGTTACTAGGTGCCATAGGTGCCTAACTAGGTGCCATAGCTGCCTAACTAGGTGCCATAGCAACCACCTCAAAGCTGAGCTGCCTAGCAACACCCTAACAACCACCCAGGATTTCCTAGCAACCACCTAGCCACCACCTAGAAACACTCTAGCAACCATCTAGGATACCCTAGCAATAGCCTAGCAACACCCTAGCAACTACACATGCCACCCTAGCAAACGTCTAGAAACACCAGAGCAACCAGTGTGCAGAGTGCAGAGTTTTGCCACTGCAAGCACCACTCATATTTTCTTCAGGAAATGTACATGCTAGCATTATCTTATTATAGAAGTCGGAATTGTAATATCAGTGCATCTCTAATGAATTTAGCACTCTCAAAAGTATCCGAGCAATATATCATGCTATAAAATTGTTAGTGGGTCATATTGCATGTTTAATTCCGGATTGTGCACCATTCAAAATTTAACTGTAAATGTCTTATAAAGTCCCACTAAATCCCTAATTTGGTTTGAATATGCAAACATGATGCAACTTTATTATAGGATTATTGAGGAGACGTGTGCTACAACTTGTATTAGCAATCGGATGTACAAAAACATGTAGCTAAAACATGTTAAAAATGCTAATTATTAAAACTTGATAAAAGTTGAAATATGACAGCATTATGCTAACACGTTAAATCATGTTAACTTAACCTAGCTATATGCAAAAACATGCAAACAACATGTTAAAAACATGGTAACATGTTAACAATAGCTAGTGAAGCATTAAAACATGTTGTTAGCTTACTGCTAGCAACATGGCAGTTGTGTTAGCATTGTGTTAACAACATAATCATGTTAGCATTTTACTTAAAAATGTTAACCACATGTTAATCGTGTTAACATCATGCTATCAAAATGCTAATTGTGTTAGCATCTTACTAAAACATTCTAGCAACATGCTAATCATATTAGGATTTTGTTAAACCGCAAACAATATGTTATTAACACCTAGTGAACCATTAAAACATGCTAGCATTAAACTAACAACATGCTAAATGTGTTAGCATCATGTTAACAACATGATAATCATGTTATCATCTGGTTAAAAACATGGCAATAACATGTTAATCGTGTTAAAATCATGTTAGCAAACATGCTAACCATGTTAGCATTGACCAAAATGCTAATAATGTTGAAGTTGAAGTTTATTTGTCATTACACATGTACAAGTACAGTATAACGAAATGAAGTTTGGAGCAAGCCTCCGGGTATCATGGTAGCATCTTACTAAAACATTCTAACAACATGCTTATCATGTTAGCAAAATGCTAATCATGTTAACATCTCAATAAATAACATGTTAGCAAAATGCTAATCACCAAGCCTAATCACGTTAGCATTTTGTTAAAACATGTTAACAATTTAACATCATTTCAGCATTTTGTTAAAACATGCTATCAACATGCTAATCATGTTAGCATCATAACAACAACATGCTAATTGCGTTAGCATCATGCTATAGGTTATTGGCCATAACATAAATATTATAAGTCGGCTATTTATATCAGTCAGAATGGTGATATCAGTGCATCTGTAGCGAACTTAACGCTCTCAAAAGCATGCACGTTATATAATGTTATAAAATTGTTAGTAAGTTACTGAATTTGATTCGAGGTACCAAACAGGATGCAAATTTGCATTCAAGGAAGTAGAATTAAAAATATGATTCATATAAATGTAGTATTCAGTACTGCATTTAATGCATGTTTTCTACGTCTGAATACGGTAAAAGCCCTTATAGACCGCAGCAGAGATTCGTGTGAAGCCTGAAGGGTTCAGGGCCGAATGAAGACACTGACAAACAAACCCACTTCACTTATAGAAATACACAGCGTCCCACTGACCCAAACATTAATATCATCTTCATCTTTAGTCCATAGTGTGGGGTCGAGCTACACAATGACTGAAGCCCTTCAGCGCTGCACATCACACACATCCGTCTGAAGCGACAAAAGGGCCAATGAACACCCCTGAAGGCACAACAGCATCTAAAGTGTACATATATGAAGCTCTATAGATGACTCTGAGTCTGTAAAGCATCTTCATTAAAGTCAGAAGCCGTAAAAACACACACGGCGGATTAGAATGCAGCGAGCTCCGTACACACACCGCTACACATGAATAATCGATTTCTAGGGGCGGCAATGCATTGAAAGAGACAATGTGAGAGGGACAGATAAAGAGAGCGCAGATGAAAAGGCCCGAGACTCACGGCCTGGCAGATGATGGGGTATTTGATTCGGTTGATGCCTCCGGCGAACACGGCGAACGTCAGGGCCGTGTGGAAGCAGAAGTTCAGAAGCATGTGCCATCCCTTCCGACTGATCCGGATTGTGCTGGGAAAGCAGGATAAAACAGACACACACAACATATGGTCAACATGTGGAAACCGGATTAAATCCCTGAATGAGTCCATAAGAGAGACGGACGGGTCATCATAACACAGAGAACTGCACCCAAAACTAATGAACAGACACTTCACATCATAAGAGGGTTATGGAAGGATTACTGAAGACAAAAGAGCTCTGAGAACGCATTCTTTATTTGTCTTTTATATTTTAGTCTTTTTTTTTCATATACTTATATTTTTAATAATCAATAATCAAATATAAAATTAAATAAAATATATAATAAAATACAATGAATAAAATAAAAAAGTACTATATATTTTAGTATGTGTTTATATTTTTTTAAATAAAATATATAATAAAATATAAAACTAAAAATACATAATAGAACCAAAAATAATATATATATATATATATATATATATATATATATATATATATATATATAAGATTCAAGATTCAAGAGTTTTATTTGTCACATACACAGTTATATACAGAATATACAACCGCAGTGAAATGTAAACAGGTCCGCTCCATGGACAGTGCAAATTCACAGTTAAAAACACAAGGAAGAAATTATAATAGAAATAGGATATAAAAAAAGTACTCTCTCTATATATATATATATATATATATATATATATATATATATATATATATATATATATATATATATATATATATATATATATATATGTCTATATCTGTAGAATTATAAATAATCAAGTCAAGAGAAAAAAAAAGGTAACAAATAAGGATAAAGTGGAATAAAATAAGTGAAGTAGACTTTGCAGTGAGTAAACTGTAGACTTATAAATATGTGGTTAACAAATGTATAAGAGTATAATGTGCAAACAGGTTTATGACAGGTTGTTACACAGTAACAACGAGAACAGAAAGTGCAGTGCAATGTCAGTGTATCGATGTTTATCCTGGCGTGAAGTCACGTGATGTTAAGTGACTGAGTTCAGGAGTCTGATGGCCTGGGGAAGAAGCTCCTCCTGAGTCTCTCAGTTTTGGCCATCAGGCTTGGAGCGCTTACCAGATGGCAGCAGCGTGAAATGAGGGTTTGCAGGGTGATTAGAGTCCTTGATGATCTTGGTAGCTCTACCTTTGCAGCGTTTGGTGTAGACGTCCTGCAGAGACGGAGAGCTGACCCTGAGATACGCTCGGATAAGCGCACTACTCTTTGCAGGGCTTTGCGGTCATGACTGGTGCTGTTCCCATACCACGCTGTGATGCACTGAGTTAAAACACTTTCTATCGCCCCTAAATAGAAAGTTTTCAGGATAGCTGGTGAAACCCTGAATTTCCTCAGCTGGCGCAGGTGGTACAGTCTTTGCCTGGCTTTTTCACCTGTGTCTGAATGTGAGCAGTCCAGGTCAGGTCCTCGGAGATGTTTACTCCCAGGTACTTGAAGCTGCTCACTCTCTCTACTGGTGACCCGCTGATCATGAGGGGGAGTATGTCCGTTGCTGTCTCTTCCTGAAGTCCACAATCATTTCTTTGGTCTTGCCAACATTCAGAGAGAGACAGTTGTCCTGGCACCATGATGTTAGATGCTCCACCTCGTCCAAGTATGCCGTCTCATTGTTGTTGGAAATGAGGCCCAGGACAACAGTATCATCAGCAAATTTGATGATAGAGGTGGAGCTGTGTGTGGACAAACAGTCATGCGTGTAGAGAGAGTAGAGCAGGGGGCTCAGGACACAGCCCTGTGGAGCTCCCACACTCAGGGTGATGGAGGTGGAGGTGGACTGGCCTATTCTCACCACCTGAGGCCTGCCAGTGAGGAAGTCCTCAATCCAGTGGCAGAGAGAAGGATTCAGGCCGAGATCCAGGAGTTTGGAGGTTAGCTTGGTGGGAACTATGGTGTTAAAGGCTGAGCTATAGTCAATAAATAGCAGTCTTACGTAGTTCCCACTTTTTGCTGTCGATGTGAGTGAGGGAGGAGTGGAGGACATGAGAGATGGCATCTTCAGTCGATCTATTGGGACGATAGGCAAACTGAAGAGGGTCCAAAGTGTCAGGAATGAAGGCGCAAATGGTGTTTTTAATGAGTCTCTCAAAGACCTTCATGACTATAGACGTGAGAGCCACTGGACGATAGTCATTTAGGCAAGAGGGTTTACTGTTCTTAGGGACAGGGATGATGGTGGATTTTTGAAGGAGGTGGGGACCACAGATGTAGCGAGGACTCATTAAAGATAGATGTAAACAACCCGGTGAGCTGATCAGCACAGGACCGCAGAACACGACCTGAAATACCATCCGCCCAGCAGCTTTCCTGACGTCCACACGCTTGAGTGCTCTCCGAACTTCATCCTCCGAGACAGAGATCACGTGATTGTTGCTGCTCTGAGTAATTTCTCTAACGCGCCACTTGGCGGAGTCGTTACTGTCGCGTTACAGTCAAAGCGAGCGTAGAAAGAGTTTAACTCGTTCACGAGCAACGGATCAGCGTTCACCTCTGCAGAGGATTTAGATCCAAAGGAGCAGATGGACCTCAGACCTTGCCACATGCGCCGCGAGTCGTTGAGTTGGAAATGAGACTCCACTCGGTCTTTATAACGGAGTTTTGCGGCTTTAACTGCTCGTCTGAGAGCATAACAGGACGATCTGTATTCATTCATATTCCCTGAATGGAGACCGGCGTTGTAAGCAGCAGTGCGTCATGTTCACTGCCGCTGCGGATTGAATTGTCCACCCACGGTTTCTGATTTGAGAAGGACGTTATTGTTATTGTTTGCGTGGCTTGCTCTGTAAGCGTGTTGATGAAGCAAAGCGCCACGTCTGTGAACTCACTGACGTCAGCTGAACTCGCTCGGAACATGTCCCAATCCACATCGCCCAGAGCTGCCTGTAGCGCGGTCTCTGAGTGGGGTGACCAACGCTTAACTTCCCGCCTCACCGGGGTTCCTGGAGGAGCTTTTGTTTGTATTCGGGAGTGAGGAAAATGGCGGCATGATCCGATTTGCCAACGCTGGAAGTGACCGCGCTTTATAGGCGTTCTTAAGCGGAGAGTAGCAGTGATCCAGTGTGTTTGCTCCTCGTGTGGGGCAGGAGACGTGGTGGTGAAAGTTTGGCAGGACTTTCTTTAGGTTTGCTTTGTTAAAATCGCCCACGACAATGAATGCCGCGTCGGGATGTTGGTTTATGACGCCGCTGGCAACATCATGAAGGCCAGATAAAGCCAGCGCTGTGTCTGCCTGCGGTGGGATGTAAACGGCGGTCGCGACAACCGCAGAAAACTCCCTAGGCAGATAGAATGGGCGGCAGATGATTGTTAAATGTTCCAGATGAGGTGAGCAGGACCGCGAGAGAATGGTGATGTTCCTGGGATCGCACCATTTCTTGTTGATCATGAAACACACTCCACCGCCTTTGGATTTACCGGCCTCGGCTGTTCTGTCCATCCGAAAAACAGAGAAGTTCTCCGACGGCGTCACAGCTGTGTCCGGGACCGCGGGCGTGAGCCATGTTTCAGACAAACAATAGATATTACAGTCTCTCATGTCCCGTTGAAAACTTATCCTGGCTCTAAGATCGTCCATCTTATTATCCAAGGATTGAACATTTGCTAGAAGAATGCTCGGAGAGGAGGTCTGAATGCCCTTTTCCTCAGTCTGTTACGGATACCAGCACGTTTCCCACGGTGTTTCTTTGTTCTACGCCGCTGGCTCTGTCCATTGTTCAACTCGGCGTTCAAGAATCTCAGATGGCCACAGAGGATCGGCGAAAGTGTCCTGAAACAGTCCAGTGTAGAGGTAACCAATGTCCAAAAGAGTTTTGCTGTCGTATATGTATATAATATATATATATAATATATATTATATATATATATATATATTATATATATATATATATATATATAATATGATATAATATATCATAAAATACAATGTGTATTTGATATTTTAGTATGTTTATTTTATTTTAAAAATAGAATATATAATAAAACATAAAACTAAATATACTTAACAGAAAATATTTTTAAATATATTTTATTTCAAAAATAAAATAAAAAGTACTATATATTTTAGTTTATGTTTATATTATTTTAAATAAAACATATAATAAAATAAATATATTAATAAAATATTTTTATTATATTTTATTATATATTTTTGTGTATGTATTGTATTTTGAAATAAAATATATAAAATACAAAACTAGAAATACATAATAGAACCAATACACAAAAAATATTTATTATTTTGTTATTTTTATTAATATGTATATATAACATATTTATTTCCTCACGAGTAGATCCAGACGGCCAGTTTCTCACTAGCTTAGCTTAAATTAAAAGTCATTACAAAAATCACATGAACCCACAGCCCATGACGCCGTAAAACGCTGTGTTTGTAAGTTCTGGAACAGATTTCCTCTCTCAGAGCCCATAAATCATGCACTCTGCTCGGCTCAATGAGCAGGTGAGGCGTCTCTCTGGGTCAGGAGCTTTAACCTGGCATCACTCCATACAGCCCTACCAGTGTGTGTGTGTGTGTGTGTGTGTGTGTGTGTGAGAGAGAGAGAGAGAGAGAGAGTCAAGCATGTCTCGCAGCCTGCAGGAAAAAACGATCTGATGGACTTTAAATAGGTCTCACAGCATTTCCATTTACACTCCTGATAAAGTTGGCAGGATCAGCAGCCAAATACAATCAAGCTGTGATGGATACGCCTGTCAGACTCACTGTGACATCAACACTGAAGTGGCATTTCCTTTTATAGACTCACTAGACGACTTATTTCATTGGCCTTATCATATATTTAATATACACTACGGTTTAAAAAGTTTGGGGTCGGTCAGATTTTTTTATGTTTTAGAAAAGAGTCTCTTCTGCTCACCAGAGCTGTGTTTATCTGCTCATAACTCCAGTAGATCAGTGTAATACTCCTCCAGTGTAGATCAGCTGTTCTCTGTGTGAATATATAGTAAAGTGTGATTTATTCCTGTGATCAAAGCTGAGTTTATCATCATTACTCCAGTCTTCAGTGTCACATGATCCTTCACTCATCATTCTCAGATGAGGATCTGATGATCAACACACATTTAGGATTATTATCAGTGTTGAGAACAGTGTTTATTTGAAATATAATCTTTTGCAACATTGTAAATGTCTTATATGATCAATTTAATGCATCCTTGAAGAATAAAAGTATTTTAATTGCATCTTATTCACATGCGATCTAGTTTAACACAGTCAAGTAAACTTTATAGAGCGTCCTAGATGTCTGTGGTGAACTTCAGGCCAT
>CM031955.1:38870757-38893257 GCA_018749465.1 Paracanthobrama guichenoti
TGTGAGAGTGTACAGTGTGTGTGTGCATGTGTGTGAGAGTGTGTGTATATGTGTGTGAGAGTATGCGAAGTATGTGTGTGTGCATGTGTGTGAGAGTGTGTGTGTATGTGTGTGAGAGTGTGCGAGTGTGTGTGTGTGTATGCAGAGTGTGTGTGTGTGTGTGCATGTGTGTGTGTGTATGTGTGTGTGTGAGTGTGTGCGAGTGTGTGTGTGTGCATGTGTGTGAGTGTGTGTGTGTGCATGTGTGTGAGAGTGTGTGTGTGTATGTGTGTGTGAGAGTGTGCATGTGTGTGTGAGAGTGTGCATGTGTGTGTGAGTGTGCGAGTGTGTCTGTGCGCATGTGTGTGTGAGAGTGTGCGAGTGTATGTGTGTGTGAGAGTGTGCGAGTGTGTGTGCATGTGTGTGAGAGTGTGTGTGTATGTGTGTGTGAGTGTGCAGTGTGTGTGTGAGAGTGTGTGTGTGTGTGTGTGAGAGAGTGCGAGTGTGTGTGTGTGCATGTGTGTGAGTGTGTGTGTGTATGTGTGTGTGAGAGTGTGCGAGTGTGTGTGTGCATGTGTGTGAGAGTGTGTGTGTGTGTGTGTGAGAGTGTGCGAGTGTGTGTGTGTGTGAGAGTGTGTGTGTGTGAGAGTGTGCATGTGTGTGTGAGAGTGTGCGAGTGTGTCTGTGTGCATGTGTGTGTGTGCGAGTGTGTTTAACAACAAAACTTCACATTAGGGATAAATCTCTACCAACAAAATATATTCCAAAATAGATTAAATCTCATGAAACCTGTCAAGAAAATATTCAAGTTGTTTTAAAATTAAAAATGTAATAATAATTATATTATATTATATATTTTGTATCTCTTTAAAGTGTGTGAGACAGATCACTGTAGAACCGACCATCTCTTCCTCTTCACTACCAGTTACAGCAAATAAACATCAGACGATCCAGAACAACAGAAATCAATCATGGGTCATGTGATCATCAATCAGTGTTTCATCCGCAGAAACACGTCAATAAATCCTATTACAATCAAAAACTGAGAAGCAGGTGATTTGAAAGTAAACGCGTTTTTCCAGTGACACACACACACACACACAAAATACAACAAAACAACAAAATCTGATTTCTCTAATATTCTCTTGTCTGTCTCAGTAAGACGATCATTCATTTGACCTTTGACCTGCGCCTGTCTGGACCTGGAATCAACCAGCAGACAAAAGGAAAAATATTTTCAGGAGAGAAAGAGACGAGGTATGGATTGCTTATCGAGACTGAGTGGGAGAAATACAAAGGCTTGTAAATATTCATATCCACAAACTAGGCAAGGGATTAATATACACACACACACACACACACACAAATCCTCTGGCTGGCGGCCTGAACATTCGCAGGCTTGATCCTCTTATGAAACGCACTGCTATGAAAACTTAGAAAAATATGAACTAAAACTGAGATCAGACCAGCACAAGAAAACTACACTGATCAATCATTAATATTCAGATTATTAGCCTCATAAAACAAATGAGGACGTGCGATTCAAACGAGGAACATAAGATATCAAAGACAACACACCTTCGTTACAAGTCACTTTGATCAGGACTGTGAATATTATGCAAATTATTATTATTTACTAAATAAAACACTCTAAACTATCAATCAGACGACAGAAGGACTGCATGACATTGTGTGCGACGGGTTTATACTGATCATTTAGAGGCCTTAGAAATGTGCATACTAAATATGATACGTTATTGGCTTAAACTTCTGTAAATAGGAATATCTTGTTTTCAGTGTAGCAGATTCTTATAGCAGAATATGTAAATGACACGATTGATCTCAGAAGATCCCAAGAGCTACAATTCACTGAATTAATGAACAACAGCTAACAGAAGAAAGTTCAACTATCTACAACCAGAATAACTAGAGGACTGCACATCACATCTGACCTGAAATAACCTGCTGACGGCTGTTTATATCCCAACAATGCTGTACATATTTTCAAGAACATGTTCATTCCAAAATGTTACTAGTAATGTTCTTAAAACACTATAGGGGTGTAACATGATGGTTATTGTAGTTCTAGACTAAGGGCCGTTTACACAACACCGTTTTCAACTAAAAACTGAAAAATGTTATGCGTTTCGGCCATTCATTTACACGACAACGGTGTTTTGGGAGCCTGAAAACACAAAACATTTTTTTAAAACATTTAAATCTCATAATAGAATTTGACAGACAACATTTAAATCAGGTGATGGAACAAAATGACTAATATTTAATGAATTAATCTCATAATGGAACAAAACCGACTAATATTTAATGAATTAATCTCATAATGGAACAAAATGACTAATATTTAATGAATTAATCTCATAATGGAACAAAACCGACTAATATTTAATGAATTAATCTCATAATGGAACAAAACCGACTAATATTTAATGAATTAATCTCATAATGGAACAAAACCGACTAATATTTAATGAATTAATCTCATAATGGAACAAAACCGACTAATATTTAATGAATTAATCTCATAATGGAACAAAACCGACTAATATTTAATGAATTAATCTCATAATGGAACAAAAAACGACTAATATTTAAATATGGTAATGAAACAAAACCGACTAATATTTAAATCTCATAATGGAACAAAACCGACTAATATTTAATGAATTAATCTCATAATGGAACAAAATGACTAATATTTAATGAATTAATCTCATAATGGAACAAAACCGACTAATATTTAAATATGGTAATGAAACAAAACCGACAATATTTCAATCTCATAATGGAACAAAACCGACTAATATTTAATGAATTAATCTCATAATGGAACAAAATGACTAATATTTAATGAATTAATCTCATAATGGAACAAAATGACTAATATTTAATGAATTAATCTCATAATGGAACAAAACCGACTAATATTTAAATCTCATAATGGAACAAAACCGACTAATATTTAAATCTCATAATGGAACAAAACCGACTAATATTTAATGAATTAATCTCATGATGGAACAAAACCGACTAATATTTAAATCTCATAATGGAACAAAACCGACTAATATTTAATGAATTAATCTCATAATGGAACAAAACCGACTAATATTTAAATCTCATAATGGAACAAAACCGACTAATATTTAATGAATTAATCTCATAATGGAACAAAATGACTAATATTTAATGAATTAATCTCATAATGGAACAAAACCGACTAATATTTAAATCTCATAATGGAACAAAACCGACTAATATTTAATGAATTAATCTCATAATGGAACAAAATGACTAATATTTAATGAATTAATCTCATAATGGAACAAAACCGACTAATATTTAAATCTCATAATGGAACAAAACCGACTAATATTTAAATCTCATAATGGAACAAAACCGACTAATATTTAAATCTCATAATGGAACAAAACCGACTAATATTTAATGAATTAATCTCATAATGGAACAAAATGACTAATATTTAATGAATTAATCTCATAATGGAACAAAACCGACTAATATTTAAATCTCATAATGGAACAAAACCGACTAATATTTAAATCTCATAATGGAACAAAACCGACTAATATTTAAATATGGTAATGAAACAAAACCGACTAATATTTAAATCTCATAATGGAACAAAACCGACTAATATTTAAATCTCATAATGGAACAAAACCGACTAATATTTAATGAATTAATCTCATAATGGAACAAAATGACTAATATTTAATGAATTAATCTCATAATGGAACAAAACCGACTAATATTTAATGAATTAATCTCATAATGGAACAAAACAACTAATATTTAAATATGGTAATGAAACAAAACCGACTAATATTTAATGAATTAATCTCATAATGGATCAAAAACAAATAATATTTAATGAACTAATCTCATAATGGAACAAAATGACTAATATTTAATGAATTAATCTCATAATGGAACAAAATGACTAATATTTAATGAATTAATCTCATAATGGAACAAAATGACTAATATTTAATGAATTAATCTCATAATGGAACAAAACCGACTAATATTTAAATCTCATAATGGAACAAAACCGACTAATATTTAAATCTCATAATGGAACAAAACCGACTAATATTTAAATCTCATAATGGAACAAAACCGACTAATATTTAAATCTCATAATGGAACAAAACCGACTAATATTTAAATCTCATAATGGAACAAAACTGACTAATATTTAATGAATTAATCTCATAATGGAACAAAATGACTAATATTTAATGAATTAATCTCATAATGGAACAAAACCGACTAATATTTAAATCTCATAATGGAACAAAACCGACTAATATTTAAATCTCATAATGGAACAAAACCGACTAATATTTAATGAATTAATCTCATAATGGAACAAAATGACTAATATTTAATGAATTAATCTCATAATGGAACAAAACCGACTAATATTTAAATCTCATAATGGAACAAAACCGACTAATATTTAAATCTCATAATGGAACAAAACCGACTAATATTTAAATCTCATAATGGAACAAAACCGACTAATATTTAATGAATTAATCTCATAATGGAACAAAATGACTAATATTTAATGAATTAATCTCATAATGGAACAAAACCGACTAATATTTAATGAATTAATCTCATAATGGAACAAAACCGACTAATATTTAAATATGGTAATGAAACAAAACCGACTAATATTTAATGAATTAATCTCATAATGGATCAAAACAAATAATATTTAATGAACTAATCTCATAATGGAACAAAATGACTAATATTTAATGAATTAATCTCATAATGGAACAAAATGACTAATATTTAATGAATTAATCTCATAATGGAACAAAATGACTAATATTTAATGAATTAATCTCATAATGGATCAAAAACAAATAATATTTAAATATGGTAATGGGTCAAAAACAAACTAATATTTAATGAAATAATCTCATAATGGAACAAAACCGACTAATATTTAATCATCTTAAGCTTTAATCAACTTAAATCAGCTGTTCTCTGTGTGAATATATAGTAAAGTGTGATTTATTCCTGTGATCAAAGCTGAGTTTATCATCATTACTCCAGTCTTCAGTGTCACATGATCCTTCACTGATCATTCTCATATGCTGTATTTTTCATAAGCACAATCTTTTTTACACTCTTTTCCACAACTGGAGCTCTGATCCATAAAATGACAGTGCTCCTGAAAGGACAAATACTATAACAAAAGGTACCATAAAACCACATTCTCTTCTAGATCATACCAGAGCGCTGTGTTATATGGACTGATTTTATGGTAGGTACTGAACTTTAGTGATATTAAAGTAGCATTTTAGATGGTTTATTGTTATGTAAGTGCATATATAGAGGGAGAGACAGGATATAGTGAACAGCGGAAGAGTCTGTGTAAGAGATGCATTGAAATCGCGAGTGTACTGCGTGAGAAATCATCTACCACGGCATATAAACACCACATCACAATCTCTAGTGTGGTACATTACAGCATCAGGCGTTAATCTGAGAACATCAGCCTGAAGGAGGCTCTGGATTTTGCATTGTTCAGTTGATTCCCACCACAACAACAGCGAGAAACAGTGATACGATGTAAAACATGTAACATTGACCTCAAATAATATAAAAGACGTTTAACAGCCGTCCGGTTGCATAACAACACAATTTCAACACTCGGCCAATTCACACCAGAACAAATTACTGGCGAGGTTACGCAACGAGCGTTACAAAGGGAGGAAGAGGAGCGACAGGAGCGGATGAGAGGAGGTGTGAGGAGCGTGTGAACACCCTCCTCCACATTAACATTCAGCACTAACACGTCCTTCACACGCGTTTTACTACACGTGTGTCCTTCAGAAGCTATTAACCAAATGGTGACGCGGGTGAAGGAGGTGCTGCTGTATTTAACAGCACAGGGTGAGATTAAGAGTCGTTTTAATAACCCAGCCTTGCTTTAGCGCGGCAGCGAGAAACTGCCTGTAGAACACGCTGGAAACAGAAAACATCCCATGGGCGAATCTCACACAACCGCTGAAGAATACATAACGACTTACCATTTCCAGAAAGGAAATAAAGACTATTGGATTTTTTTTTTTACACTAATTGTCATGGCAATAGAAGCGTATCTGAATCTCTTTTTCTCATAACTGTAAATGAAGATCTGCTGCATGACTGTAATTGGCAACAAAATTCATAATACGAGAAAAACATGTGTGCTTGAGCATTCTGTCCTTTTAGGGTCACATCTTGTGACATCACATCCTGTGTCTTTGATTCATGTTGAGTTCATATTTTAGTCGAACTGCACCAGAGTTTGTTTGGAAGCAACAATTTAATAACAATTTAAATGAACTAATTAATCATTAGGATTATTAATTGTATTACTAATTTTATTACGTTTTTGAGATGTTTTTTACTTAATTAAAGATGTATACATGATGGACGGACGGATGGATGGATGAATGGATGGATGGGTAAAAGGATAGATGGATGGATGAATAATGGATAGATGGATGGGTGAATGGATAGATAGATGGATGGGTGAATGGATAGATAGATGGATAGACAGATGATGGATGGATGGATGGGTGAATGGATAGATAGATAGATGGATAGACAGATGATGGATAGACGGATGGGTGAATGGATAGATAGATAGATGGATAGACAGATGATGGATAGATGGATGGGTGAATGGATAGATAGATGGATGGATAGATGGATGGGTGAATGGATATGGATGGATAGACGGATGGGTGAATGGATGGATATGAATGGATAGATAGACGGATGGGTGAATGGATAGATAGACGGATGGGTGAATGGATAGATGGATGGATGGATGGATGGATGAATGGATGAGATGAGACGGATGGGTGAATGGATAGATAGATGGGTGAATGGATAGATGGGTGAATGGATAGATAGGTGATGGATAGACGGATGGGTGAATGGATAGATAGATGGATGGGTGAATGGATAGAATGGAATAGATAGATGGGTGAATGGATGGGTGAATGGATAGATAGATGGATACGGATGGGTGAATGGATGGGTGAATGGATGATAGATGGATGGGTGAATGGATAGATAGATGGATGGGTGAATGGATAGATAGATGGATAGACGTGATGGGTGAATGGATAGATAGATGGATGGGTGAATGGATAGATAGATGGATGGGTGAATGGATAGATAGATGGATGAGACGGATGGGTGAATGGATAGATAGATGGATGGGTGAATGGATGATAGATGGATGGGTGAATGGATAGATAGATGGATAGACGGATGGGTGAATGGATAGATAGATGGATGGGTGAATGGATAGATAGATGGATGGAGATAGGATGGGTGAATGGATAGATAGATGGATAGACGGATGGGTGAATGGATAGATAGATGGATAGACGGATGGGTGAATGGATAGATAGATGGATGGGTGAATGGATGAATATGGATAGATAATGGATAGATAGGATGGAATGGATAGATAGATGGATAGACGGATGGGTGAATGGATAGATAGATGGATGGATGATAGATGAATGGATAGATATGGATAGATAGATAGATGGATAGACGGATGGGTGAATGGATAGATAGATAGAATGGATAGATAGATGGATGACGGATGGGTGAATGGATAGATATGGATAGGATAGGGATGGGTGAATGGATAGATAGATGGATGATAGACGGATGGGTGAATGGATAGATATGATGGATAGACGGATGGGTGAATGGATAGATAGATAGATGGATGGGTGATGGGTGAATGGATGGAGATAGATGGATAGACGGATGGGTGAATGGATAGATAGATGGATGATGGATGGATGGGATGAATGGATAGATAGATGGATGATGGGTGAATGGATAGATAGATGGATAGACGGATGGGTGAATGGATAGATGGATAGATAGGATGGATGGGTGAATGGATAGATAGATGGATGAGCGGATGGGTGAATGGAATGGATAGATAGACGGATGGATGGAGATGGATGGATGACGGATGGGTGAATGGATAGATAGATGGATGGGTGAATGGATAGATAGATGGATGGGATGGGTGAATGGATGGATGAGATGGATGGATGAGGATGAATGGATAGATAGATGGATGGGTGAATGGATAGATAGATGGATAGACGGATGGGTGAATGGATAGATAGATGGATGGGTGAATGGATAGATAGATGGATGAAGCGGATGGGTGAATGGATAGATAGATGGATGGGTGAATGGATAGATAGATGGATGGAGACGGATGGGTGAATGGATAGATAGATGGATGGGTGAATGGATAGATAGATGGATAGACGGATGGGTGAATGGATAGATAGATGGATGGGATAGATAGATGGATAGATAGATGGATGAGATGGATGATAGATGGATGGGTGAATGGATAGATAGATGGATGGGTGAATGGATAGATAGATGGATAGATAGGATGGGTGAATGGATAGATAGATGGATGGGTGAATGGATAGATAGATGGATAGACGGATGGGTGAATGGATAGATAGATGGATGGGTGAATGGATAGATAGATGGATAGACGGATGGGTGAATGGATAGATAGATGGATGGGTGAATGGATAGATAGATGGATAGACGGATGGGTGAATGGATAGATAGATGGATGGGTGAATGGATAGATAGATGGATAGACGGATGGGTGAATGGATAGATGGATGGATGGGTGAATGGATAGATAGATGGATAGACGGATGGGTGAATGGATAGATGGATGGATAGACAGATGATGGATAGACGGATGGGTGAATGGATAGATGGATGGATAGACAGATGATGGATAGACGGATGGGTGAATGGATAGATGGATGGATAGACAGATGATGGATGACGGATGGGTGAATGGATAGATGGATGGATAGACAGATGATGGATAGACGGATGGGTGGTGAATGGATAGATAGATGGATAGACAGATGATGGATAGATGGATGGGTGAATGGATAGATAGATGGATAGACAGATGATGGATAGATGGATGGGTGAATGGATAGATAGGATGGATAGACAGATGATGGATAGATGGATGGGTGAATGGATAGATAGATGGATAGACAGATGATGGATAGATGGATGGGTGAATGGATAGATAGATGGATAGACAGATGATGGATAGATGGATGGGTGAATGGATAGATAGATGGATAGACAGATGATGGATAGATGGATGGGTGAATGGATAGATAGATGGATAGACAGATGATGGATAGATGGATGGGTGAATGGATAGATAGATGGATAGACAGATGATGGATAGATGGATGGGTGAATGGATAGATAGATGGATAGAATGGATAGATAGATGGATGGGTGAATGGATAGATAGATGGATAGATAGATGGGTGAATGGATAGATGATGGATAGATAGGATGGGTGAATGGATAGATAGACGGATGGGTGAATGGATAGATAGATGGATAGACGGATGGGTGAATGGATAGATAGACGGATGGGTGAATGGATAGATAGATGGATGGGTGAATGGATAGATAGATGGATAGACGGATGGGTGAATGGATGGATAGATAGATGGGTGAATGGATAGATAGATGGATAGACGGATGGGTGAATGGATAGATAGATGGATAGACGGATGGGTGAATGGATATGGATAGATGGATGGATGGATGGGTGAATGGATAGATAGATGGATAGACGGATGGGTGAATGGATAGATAGACGGATGGGTGGAATGGATAGATAGATGGATAGATGATGGATGGGTGAATGGATAGATATGGACGGATGGGTGAATGGATAGATAGATGGATAGACGGATGGGTGATGGGTGGATAGATAGATGGATAGACGGATGGGTGAATGGATAGATAGATGGATAGACAGATGATGATGGGTGGGTGAATGGATAGATAGATGGATGACGGATGGGATGGATGGGTGAATGGATAGATAGATGGATAGACGGATGGGTGAATGGATAGAGATGATGGATGGGTGAATGGATAGATAGATGGATAGACGGATGGGTGAATGGATGGATGACGGATGGGTGAATGGATAGATAGACGGATGGGTGAATGGATAGATAGATGGATAGACGGATGGGTGAATGGATAGATAGATGATGGATAGATGGATGGGTGAATGGATAGATAGATGATGGATAGATGGATGGGTGAATGGATAGATAGATGATGGATAGATGGATGGGTGAATGGATAGATAGATGATGGATAGATGGATGGGTGAATGGATAGATAGATGATGGATAGATGGATGGGTGAATGGATAGACAGATGATGGATAGATGGATGGGTGAATGGATAGATAGATGGATAGACAGATGATGGATAGATGGATGGGTAGATGGATAGATAGATGGATAGACAGATGATGGATAGATGGATGGGTGAATGGATAGATAGATGGATAGACAGATGATGGATGGATGGATGGGTGAATGGATAGATAGATAGATGGATAGACAGATGATGGATAGATGGATGGGTGAATGGATAGATAGATGGATGGGTGAATGGATAGATAGATGGATAGACAAATGATGGATAGATGGATGGGTGAATGGATAGATAGATGGATAGACAGATGATGGATAGATGGATGGGTGAATGGATAGATAGATGGATAGACAGATGATGGATAGATGGATGGGTGAATGGATAGATAGATGGATAGACAGATGATGGATAGATGGATGGGTGAATGGATATATAGATGGATAGACAGATGATGGATAGATGGATGGGTGAATGGATAGATAGATGGATAGACAGATGATGGATAGATGGATGGGTGAATGGATAGATGGATGGGTGAATGGATATATAGATGGATAGACAGATGATGGATAGATGGATGGGTGAATGGATAGATGGATGGGTGAATGGATATATAGATGGATAGACAGATGATGGATAGATGGATGGGTGAATGGATAGATGGATGGGTGAATGGATAGATGGATGGGTGAATGGATATATAGATGGATAGACAGATGATGGATAGATGGATGGGTGAATGGATAGATAGATGGATAGACAGATGATGGATAGATGGATGGCTGCATTAACTAGGTCAGCCGGAACTGGGAACACTTCCCATAACACCTGATGTACTCGTTACATCATAAGAAGAATGGCATCTACGCTAATGTTAGTCTCTCTGTTTATCCCGAGGTTTACTGCAGTCAGCCGGATCCGGGCCGTATCCAGATCAGATGGTGGACCAGCGCCTGGACATGACCAACTCATCCCTGAAGTGTCTGCAGAGAGCGTGTCACATAAACTCCTCCTGTAAATGCAGCATCGACACAACATCCTCATTAAACCCGTCTCTGGCGTGATGACTCCAATCTTTCAAACAATCTTACAAATATCTATTTGCCTAATATGAATTAAGACCTGCTATGTTGCCAGAATTATAATCATACACTGTTTGTTCGTCGGCCAGAGGAGAACTGGCACCCCGACTGAGCCTGGTTTCTCCCAAGGTTTTTTTCTCCATTCTGACCCTGAAGGAGTTTTGGTTCCTTGCCACCGTTGCCTCTGGCTTTTGGCTTGCTCAGTTGGGGACTCCTAAATCTCATCTATATTCCCGATCTGCCCGCAGTGACACTATATGATACTGAAATTAGCTGGATAACATCACCGTTTCACCAGAGCAGCTGTACAACCGAATCAAATTCTGTTGCATTATTTTCCTGTTAACACTGTGAAGCTGCAGATGGATGGATGGATGGATGGATGGATGGATGGAAAAATACACTATTTTGATAAGAAATTAATGTCACAATGCAAAACATTATGATGATAGTCTTAAAAATAGGCCCATTTTTCTTCAGTTATTGTGGGGTGAAATATGACATGATTTTGTGAGCTTCTGATTCATTCGAGGGTTTGATCAGAGCTGAAGGCATGTTTTGAAATACATTAGCCGAACACACAGTAAAGCGGCTCTATTTGTTTGCACATAATGAAAGCGCGTCTCTGATGGAGACGGAAAGGATCTGATATAAACACCTCCAGGCAGAGCACTGATTAACTTTAATCATTTACACAAGCAGGACGCCATTAACACAGACAGATCTGAGCCGTGCGAGACCTTGATGATCACCTGCTGACGGCTTTCATGTGCATTTCAATTCGGAGTCGCTGGCCAATGCTCTCCCTCCATCCAAACTGAGGGGGACTGTGGGTGACAAACGCTGAAATGCCAAATGGTTTTAGGGTGTTTTTTGTGCCAAAAGAGTCCAGCATCCTCAAGTCTCCGTGACACAGCGATACAGCTGTGAGTCACATGATTCTGTAATTGGCCATCTACTGTAGTTTTGTTTTCAGAAATATCCTCCAGCGGCAGGACAGCTGCGTGCACAGGTGCGTCCCGGCTCAGAGTAACGACAGCACAGACGAACCAACGCATGATGAGCATCTGTCAGCCAATCAGAATCGACATCAGGTGTGCAGCTGCCAGAGGAATATATCACAGCAATGCAATTATGAGGCATTACCAGCCATAAACACCCGAGACTGCTACTGTCATGAAACACCTCAGTGTCACGAACGCACAAAACCTCAACATTCAAATCAAAAGAGAGAAACACAAGATTCAGTTTTGTATTGTGACATTTTCATGACAGTTGAGCACATTCACTCCTCTCATTATCATAATGCTAAATATATAAATAAAAGAACATTAAAAAAACAACAAAAAGATAATATTGTATATGCATAGAAGGCAAATTATTCATAAATCATGGCAGTATTTGCTGTAAAACTGATTTAATCAGTATACAATGGATTTGTATACTAATTAATTAAATATTTATATTATTTTAAATATAAATTATATTATATGCTGAATAAATAAAATTGTAGTGTTTGTTGTACTGCTTTTAAGCTGATTTAAAGGCAATAAAATCCATAAAGTGATGAGATTTGATTTTTTAATCAGCATAAACATGCTGTTGCGGATTTGGTGTGGAATAAACTCACAAAGCCGAAGGAGAACTCGGAACTTGGAACTTGGAACTTGGAACTTTACTCATAAACTCGGGAAACAGACAGGGAAACCACCAACAAACGTGAACGAGAACCGACAAACACTGAGGGCACACAGAGGGCTTAAATCCACAGGAAACTAGATTAATTAACCATACACAGGTGGGACAGATGAACTCATAATGAGGGTGACCATGGAAACACGGGAGTGGCGGGAAAACTAAACAAAGGAACATGTGACCGGGAAACACAACATGTGACACATGCATTGTATTACAGATATTTTATGATGTACTGCATTGATGAAACCCCAACAATTAAACAACACAGACGCATTACAGTTATGAGGATCAGGTGGAAAATGAGCTTAATTGCCATGAAAATAAATTCACAAACAAAAACTTAGCTTTAAAATAGGCATCATCTTCAAAGCAAAATATGATTAAATAAAAATACATCATCATTTTGGAATAAGATTCAGGTTATTTATTTATTTGTATATTTACAATGAATCTAATTTCCCCTCAAATTCTGAAATGCAAATAAATAAATAAAAGTGGTATTTATTGTCCTGCGTAACTTAATCAGCCGATTATTTACTGTGTTGAGAATGAATCACCATTGAGAAAACCAAAAAATGTAAAATCATGAGAATTGGCATGAAAATAATGTCACATGCAAACAAACAAATAAAATCATATCCCTTTAAAAAGACTTGATTTTCAAAACAAAATCTCAATTTATGGCTGAAATGTGCAACACGATCTCCTGGCACTGCGTATCTATAGCACGAGTTCATGCTTTTATTTGGCGTGCTCTTTATACGCAAAAGTAATCTTTTACATGCATCTGGCACACAAACCCGCTGTGCACAAAAGTGCATATCAGATGCAAGTAAAAGGTCATTTCTGCGTATAAAGAGCATGCAAAATGAAAGCACGAGTCGTGCTGTAGATACGCAGTGCCAGGAGATTGGGCTGGAAATGTGACCATGTTTTCATGAGATTATTCAGTCTATCTTTCCCAGCTGTGAGAGGCGTTCCAGCATGCAGAGAGTGGAATCACACACGGCCGGTTAAAAACACCATTTGCGCCTTCATTCCTGACACTTTGGACCCTCTTCAGTTTGCCTATCGTCCCAATAGATCGACTGAAGATGCCATCTCTCATGTCCTCCACTCCTCCCTCACTCACATCAACAGCAAAAGTGGGAACTACGTAAGGCTGCTATTTATTGACTATAGCTCAGCCTTTAACACCATAGTTCCCACCAAGCTAACCTCCAAACTCCTGGATCTCGGCCTGAATCCTTCTCTCTGCCACTGGATTGAGGACTTCCTCACTGGCAGGCCTCAGGTGGTGAGAATAGGCCAGTCCACCTCCACCTCCATCACCCTGAGTGTGGGAGCTCCACAGGGCTGTGTCCTGAGCCCCTGCTCTACTCTCTCTACACGCATGACTGTTTGTCCACACACAGCTCCACCTCTATCATCAAATTTGCTGATGATACTGTTGTCCTGGGCCTCATTTCCAACAACAATGAGACGGCATACTTGGACGAGGTGGAGCATCTAACATCATGGTGCCAGGACAACTGTCTCTCTCTGAATGTTGGCAAGACCAAAGAAATGATTGTGGACTTCAGGAAGAGACAGCAACGGACATACTCCCCCTCATGATCAGCGGGTCACCAGTAGAGAGAGGCAGCTTCAAGTACCTGGGAGTAAACATCTCCGAGGACCTGACCTGGACTGCTCACATTCAGACACAGGTGAAAAAGCCAGGCAAAGACTGTACCACCTGCGCCAGCTGAGGAAATTCAGGGTTTCACCAGCTATCCTGAAAACTTTCTATTTAGGGGCGATAGAAAGTGTTTTAACTCAGTGCATCACAGCGTGGTATGGGAACAGCACCAGTCATGACCGCAAAGCCCTGCAAAGAGTCGTGCGCTTATCCGAGCGTATCTCAGGGTCAGCTCTCCCGTCTCTGCAGGACGTCTACACCAAACGCTGCAAAGGTAGAGCTACCAAGATCATCAAGGACTCTAATCACCCTGCAAACCCTCATTTCACGCTGCTACCATCTGGTAAGCGCTTCCGAAGCCTGATGGCCAAAACTGAGAGACTCAGGAGGAGCTTCTTCCCCCAGGCCATCAGACTCCTGAACTCAGTCACTTAACGTCACGTGACTTCACGTCAGGATAAACATCGATACACTGACATTGCACTGCACTTTCTGTTCTCATTGTTACTGTGTAACAACCTGTCATAAACCTGTTTGCACATTATACTCTTTATACATTTGTTAACCACATATTTATAAGTCTACAGTTTACTCACTGCAAAGTCTACTTCAATTATTTTATTCCACTTTATCCTTATTTGTTACCTTTTTTCTCTTGACTTGATTATTTATAATTCTACAGATATAGACATTATATATATATATAGATAGTACTTTTTTTTATATCCTATTTCTATTATAATTTCCTCCTTGTGTTTTTAACTGTGAATTTGCACTGTCCATGGAGCGGACCTGTTTACATTTCACTGCCGGTTGTATATTCTGTATATAACTGTGTATGTGACAAATAAAACTCTTGAATCTTGAATCTTGAATCCGATGAGTCCATTGAGAAGCCGCAGTGTTTCCGTGTCTCTTCAGCACAAACACTCCCTTTGCCAAAGTAAAGCAGCGGCAGCTTCTGAGAATACTGGAAACATGCCGCTGTGCATCGGAGCGCCAGCGTGCCCATATTAATATATCTGAGGCTTTGAGACAGGGACATTTCCAGGGGAGGCTGATGTGCAAATTAATATTTATCAAACCTGCTCTCTTTAGTGTGCAACAGTGAAAGATTGTGAAGATGTCCGAAGCACTGAAACACTGGACTGACCAATCGACATTGTGTAATTTAATTGAGAACATGCACATCTCTGACGGATCGCAGTCGCATGCGTTACAGTAATGAGAACTGGGGTGGAAAATATGCTTAATTGTCATGAATAAATTCATAAAAACTTATTAGCCCTAAAATAGGCATATTCTTCAAAGCAAAATATATTTTGTGCTTATTAAATAAGGAAGAAAAACACATATTTAAGAACAAGAACAAGGTTTTCACAATATGACATTTTTTATTGACAATTAAGCACACTCTCCCCTCACATTATGCAAATAAATTAATATATAAATAAATCATGGTAGTATTTGTTGTCTTGCCTGATTTAATCAGCATAAAATGCATTTTATTACCGCCATTTTATTATTTATTATTAATTTTATTATTCGTTGAGAATGAGAAAACCTAAAAATTAAAACATATAGAGCGGCATTACAGTCATTATTTGACTGTAATAATTGGAACATAATTGGAACAAAATATCCTTTTGCTTTTAATTTTTGGCTGAAATATGACCTGGACATATTTTCAAGAGATTACCAAAGCAAAAGCATTTAAGCAAGCACATTTTCCTCTTCCCAACGACACGATCCTGCGCACCAGAATCCATCATCATTTTGAGCATGGTCTTATGTAAGCTGCTTTCTGCACTTCCATCTCTGTGCAATCTCTCTCCGCTCTTTGATTATGTTGTGCATGCCGGTCCAATCTCACACACTGACAGCTCTTCTATCTGGCCGTAAGTGGCGTCTCAGCCCGTTCCAAAGCCATTTACATGTGGGCTGCTCATTAGGACGCTGTGTGGGCCGGTGCTGCCGTGTTGCGGGCTAATCTCGGCACACAGATTAGATTTCAGCTTTGATAGTCCGGCGCATCGCTCATCCGCCCCGCGGGTGTTACGATCAGACCGACACGGGTGTTGAAACAGAGATCGACACACACGCACATGAGGAGTCACTAATGGGCATTAATCTGTGTGTACAAACACAGTATTATAGAGAGCAGGAGCTTTTTCTTCCTTCAAATAATAAATCCCATACAACTGTGAACATGTTTAGTAGGTGAATAAATATCTTGTTATTATGATGCAAAATAAATATATGCAAACAAATATTTAAAATATACATTTAAAATAAATGATATACTGATTAAATAGATGTACTTATATATTGATTAAATAAATACTGAATATTGAAATAATGAGAAAATTTTCATTTTTGGGTGAACTGTTCCTTAAAGCCTACTGGATATTCTGCACAGAGCCAGCATCTGAAAACCCTGATGGTGTCGACACAAACAGCAGCTCTGATCTCCAGATATGCATGTCACTGCAGCGGCTTTGTGCTGTATGAAGACTGAAGTGACTGTGTGACCCAGACATCTCTCTTCCCTTAAACTGCCCTAGAGCAGACAGGAGGACACACAGAGAAACACACAGACCCGCCACACTACTGTCACACACACAGACCGCCACACTACTGTCACACACACAGACCGCCACACTACTGTCACACACACAGACCCGCCACACTACTGTAACACACACAGACCCGCCACACTACTGTCACACACACAGACCCGCCACACTACTGTCACACACACAGACGCCACACTACTGTCACACACACAGACCGCCACACTACTGTCACACACACAGACCCACCACACTACTGTAACACACACAGACCCGCCACACTACTGTAACATACACAGACCCGCCACACTACTGTAACACACACAGACCCGCCACACTACTGTCACACACACAGACCCGCCACACTACTGTCACACACACACAGAGAAACACACAGACCCGCCACACTACTGTCACACACACAGACCCGCCACACTACTGTAACACACACAGAGAAACACACAGACCCGCCACACTACTGTCACACACACAGACCCGCCACACTACTGTCACACACAAAGTCACACACACAGACCGCCACACTACTGTCACACACACAGACCCGCCACACTACTGTCACACACACAGACCTGCCACACTACTGTCACACACACAGTCACACACACAGACCGCCACACTACTGTCACACACACAGACCTGCCACACTACTGTAACACACACAGACCCGCCACACTACTGTGTAAACACACAGAGAAACACACAGACCCGCCACACTACTGTAACACACACAGACCCGCCACACTACTGTAACACACACAGACCCGCCACACTACTGTCACACACACAGACCGCCACACTACTGTCACACACACAGACCGCCACACTACTGTAACACACACAGACCGCCACACTACTGTAACACACACAGACCCGCCACACTACTTTAACACACACAGAGAAACACACAGACCCGCCACACTACTGTCACACACACAGACCAGCCACACTACTGTCACACACACAGTCACACACACAGACCCGCCACGCTACTGTAACACACACAGACCGCCACACTACTGTCACACACACAGACCCGCCACACTACTGTCACACACACAGTCACACACACAGACCGCCACACTACTGTCACACACACAGACCTGCCACACTACTGTAACACACACAGAGAAACACACAGACCCGCCACACTACTGTAACACACACAGACCCGCCACACTACTGTCACACACACAGACCCGCCACACTACTGTAACACACACAGAGAAACACACAGACCCGCCACACTACTGTAACACACACAGACCCGCCACACTACTGTCACACACACAGACCCGCCACACTACTGTCACACACACAGAGAAACACACAGACCCGCCACACTACTGTAACACACACAGACCCGCCACACTACTGTCACACACACAGACCCGCCACACTACTGTCACACACACAGAGAAACACACAGACCCACCACACTACTGTAACACACACAGACCCGCCACACTACTGTAACACAAACAGAGAAACACACAGACCCGCCACACTACTGTAACACACACAGACCCGCCACACTACTGTAACACACACAGAGAAACACACAGACCCGCCACACTACTGTAACACACACAGACCCGCCACACTACTGTCACACACACAGACCCGCCACACTACTGTAACACACACAGAGAAACACACAGACCCGCCACACTACTGTAACACACACAGACCCGCCACACTACTGTAACACACACAGAGAAACACACAGACCCGCCACACTACTGTAACACACACAGACCCGCCACACTACTGTAACACACACAGAGAAACACACAGACCCGCCACACTACTGTAACACACACAGACCCGCCACACTACTGTCACACACATAGAGAAACACACAGACCCGCCACACTACTGTCACACACACAGAGAAACACACAGACCCGCCACACTACTGTAACACACACAGACCCGCCACACTACTGTAACACACACAGAGAAACACACAGACCCACCACACTACTGTCACACACACAGAGAAACACACAGACCCGCCACACTACTGTAACACACACAGAGAAACACACAGACCCGCCACACTACTGTAACACACACAGAAAAAAACACACAGACCCACCACACTACTGTCACACACACAGACCCGCCACACTACTGTAACACACACAGACCGCCACACTACTGTCACACACACAGACCGCCACACTACTGTCACACACACAGACCCGCCACACTACTGTAACACACACAGACCCGCCACACTACTGTAACATACACAGACCCGCCACACTACTGTAACACACACAGACCCGCCACACTACTGTCACACACACAGACCACCACACTACTGTCACACACACAGACCGCCACACTACTGTAACACACACAGACCGCCACACTACTGTCACACACACAGACCCGCCACACTACTGTAACACACACAGACCCGCCACACTACTGTAACACACACAGAGAAACACACAGACCCGCCACACTACTGTCACACACACAGACCCGCCACACTACTGTCACACACACAGTCACACACACAGACCCGCCACACTACTGTAACACACACAGACCGCCACACTACTGTCACACACACAGACCCGCCACACTACTGTCACACACACAGACCTGCCACACTACTGTAACACACACAGACCCGCCACACTACTGTAACACACACAGAGAAACACACAGACCCGCCACACTACTGTAACACACACAGACCCGCCACACTACTGTCACACACACAGACCCGCCACACTACTGTAACACACACAGAGAAACACACAGACCCGCCACACTACTGTAACACACACAGAGAAAAACACAGACCCGCCACACTACTGTAACACACACAGACCCGCCACACTACTGTAACACACACAGACCCGCCACACTACTGTAACACACACAGACCGCCACACTACTGTCACACACACAGACCCGCCACACTACTGTCACACACACAGACCCGCCACACTACTGTCACACACACAGACCCACCACACTACTGTCACACACACAGACCCGCCACACTACTGTAACACACACAGACCCGCCACACTACTGTAACACACACAGACCGCCACACTACTGTCACACACACAGACCCGCCACACTACTGTCACACACACAGACCCGCCACACTACTGTAACACACACAGACCCGCCACACTACTGTCACACACACAGACCCGCCACACTACTGTAACACACACAGACCGCCACACTACTGTCACACACACAGACCCGCCACACTACTGTCACACACACAGAGAAACACACAGACCCACCACACTACTGTAACACACACAGACCCGCCACACTACTGTAACACACACAGACCCGCCACACTACTGTCACACACATAGAGAAACACACAGACCCGCCACACCACTGTCACACACACAGAGAAACACACAGACCCGCCACACTACTGTAACACACACAGACCCGCCACACTACTGTAACACACACAGAGAAACACACAGAGACCCACCACACTACTGTCACACACACAGACCCGCCACACTACTGTAACACACACAGAAAAAAACACACAGACCCACCACACTACTGTCACACACACAGACCCGCCACACTACTGTAACACAAACAGAGAAACACACAGACCCGCCACACTATTGTAACACACACAGAGAAACACACAGACCCACCACACTACTGTAACACACACAGAGAAACACACAGACCCACCACACTACTGTAACACACACAGACCCGCCACACTACTGTAACACACACAGAGAAACACACAGACCCACCACACTACTGTAACACACACAGACCCGCCACACTACTGTAACACACACAGACCCACCACACTACTGTAACACACACAGAGAAACACACAGACCCACCACACTACTGTAACACACACAGACCCGCCACACTACTGTAACACAAACAGAGAAACACACAGACCCACCACACTACTGTAACACACACAGAGAAACACACAGACCCACCACACTACTGTAACACACACAGACCCACCACACTACTGTAACACAAACAGACCCACCACACTACTGTAACACACACAGAGAAACACACAGACCCACCACACTACTGTAACACACACAGACCCACCACACTACTGTAACACACACAGAGAAACACACAGACCCGCCACACTACTGTAACACACACAGAGAAACACACAGACCCGCCACACTACTGTAACACACACAGAGAAACACACAGACCTGCCACACTACTGTCACACACACAGACCCGTCACACTACTGTAACACACACAGACCCGCCACACTACTGTAACACACACAGACCCACCACACTACTGTAACACACACAGAGAAACACACAGACCTGCCACACTACTGTAACACACACAGAGAAACACACAGACCGCCACACTACTGTAACACACACAAACACACAGAGAAACACACAGACCCGCCACACTACTGTCATACACACAGACCTGCCACACTACTGTAACACACACAGAGAAACACACAGACCCACCACTCTACTGTCACACACACAGAGAAACACACAGACCTGCCACACTACTGTAACACACACAGACCCGCCACACACAGACCCACCACACTACTGTAACACACACAGAGAAACACACAGACCCACCACACTACTGTAACACACACAGAGAAACACACAAACCCACCACACTACTGTAACACACACAGACCCGCCACACTACTGTAACACACACAGACCGGCCACACTACTGTAACAAACACAGACCCGCCACACTACTGTAACACACACAGAGAAACACACAGACCCGCCACACTACTGTAACACACACAGAGAAACACACAGACCCACCACACAACTGTAGCACACACAGACCCGCCACACTACTGTAACACAAACAGAGAAAAACACAGACCCACCACACTACTGTAACACACACAGACCCGCCACACTACTGTAACACACACAGACCCACCACACTACTGTAACACACACAGAGAAACACACAGACCCACCACACTACTGTAACACACACAGAGAAACACACAGACCCACCACACTACTGTAACACACACAGACCCGCCACACTACTGTAACACAAACAGAGAAACACACAGACCCGCCACACTACTGTAACACACAC
>CM031955.1:38900757-38910757 GCA_018749465.1 Paracanthobrama guichenoti
TTGCTTAGTAACTTTTTTTTGCACATAATGTAGGCCAGATCATGTAGCACAGATATACACTTACGGGAATTAACCATGGCTCTAATAGATCGTAAAACCATGTTTTTATTATAATAAAAGCATGTTTTTGCCGTATTGAAAGCCACTTGTATAACCACACAAACACCATATAGTTAAACTATGGATTTGAAGAAAAACTATGGTTAATTTGTGGTTACTATTGAATAACTACAATAACCCTGTTATTTATTTATTAATATTATTTTTGTTTGTTTTATTCATTGTAAAACCATGGTTAAGTTTTGTAAGGGAAGGTATATGCACTATGTATTTCATAGCACTCAGCTGACACGTTTGTTTGAAGGACAGCATTGGACAGGATGTGGAATAGTGTGTGGAATAGCGTATGGTCTTTTTATCTGATTAATCGGAAAAATAATCGACCAACTAATCGATTATCAAAATAATCGTTAGTTGCAGAACTACTAAACACACAGCAACAGCTTTAAACATGAACTGATGAAGCTGCTTTCAGACATACGAGACATTCAAGGTTTGTCTTCACAAGCAAATCAATGCATCAGCATGCATGCAACTGCTTTCCTGTAGCTCAGACAATAAGAGCGTGGCGCTAGCAACACCAAGGTCATGGGTTCGATTCCCAGGGAAAGCAAGAACTGACCAAAAAAATAATAATTGTGTACCTTGAATGCAATGTAAGTCGCTTTGGATAAAAGTGTCTGCCAAATACATAAATGTAAAATGTAAATGCAACTGGGATGGGTAGTTGGTGCGATATGGCTTTGTCAAATTGCATAGACTGTTCATCTATTAAATAGATGCACTACCGGAGTGAAGGGAGGCATTCACACAGCTGATATTGTGAGCTGCATGCCTGCAAACGAAAACAGTGCTGAGCTTCATCAAGGACGTTTAATTTCAGAAATCAGTATAAAATATGACTTGTAAAATCCAACAGTGATTCTTACTAACACTTTTTAGTTAACTTTACTTAATGTCTTAACTTAATTGTAAAAATCTAGTAATCTGTACTACTCACATACTATGCCTTGTTTACTCAGAAAACCCAAGTAAAAAACAAAACAAAAACTCACCATTATGGTGATCATTGTTCTCTATGGATGGGCTCTTGGAACATTTATATTATTGTAATTCTCTTCCTATCGATACAGTGATGCAACAAGAAATCACAGTTATTTGGTTTTAAAGGAAGAAAAGTAATACATAGGTTGCTTTTAAAAACTGACCTGAATAATTAACTATAGTTAATGAATTACTCAGAAATTAGATCACCTTCTAAAAGCAACCTATGTAATACTTCCCTTCATTTCATATAATGATTGTTTACAATATTATTTATGCCTTAAACACCTTGTGAAACTTTTAATTGTGATACATTCCCTCTATACTTGTGACAATATCTTGCAGTTGATCATGCTTGAGTCACACACATTTTATAGTACAACAGTGTTATCATAATACATTTTAGCCTGACAAGCCAGACCCACATCAAGACATTGGGTCTTTGAAGACACTGTTGGCAGGGCTCAATCCGAGGGGCGGGATAAACGGTTGCCTTTCAAATTCCAGAGCGGAACTTGAGGCTTGAGGCCAAGGCAAGAAGAGAAAGAATCAAGACCAAGACAAGACTAAAACTGAGGGGTTGGGACCAAGACAAGACCAAGATCAAGGCAAGACAAGACCGAGTCAAGACCAAGACCAAGACTTTGAGGGGTTGAGACCAAGGCAAGAAGAGAAAGAATCAAGACCAAGACAAGACTAAAACTGAGGGGTTGAGACCAAGACAAGACCAAGATCAAGGCAAGACAAGACCGAGTCAAGACCAAGACCAAGACCAAGACTTTGAGGGGTTGAGACCAAGACAAGACCAAGATCAAGGCAAGACGAGGCCGAGTCAAGACCAAGACCAAGACCAAGACTTTGAGGGGTTGAGACCAAGACAAGACCAAGATCAAGGCAAGACGAGACCGAGTCAAGACCAAGACCAAGACCAAGACCAAGACCAAGACCAAGACTTTGAGGGGTTGAGACCAAGACAAGACCAAGATCAAGGCAAGACAAGACCGAGTCAAGACCAAGACAAGACCAAAACTTTGAGGGGTTGAGACCAAGACAAGACCAAGATCAAGGCAAGACAAGACCGAGTCAAGACCAAGACCAAGACCAAGACCAAGACTTTGAGGGGTTGAGACCAAGACAAGACTAAGATCAAGGCAAGACAAGACCGAGTCAAGACCAAGACCAAGACCAAGACTTTGAGGGGTTGAGACCAAGACAAGACCAAGATCAAGGCAAGACGAGGCCGAGTCAAGACCAAGACCAAGACCAAGACCAAGACTTTGAGGGGTTGAGACCAAGACAAGACCAAGATCAAGGCAAGACGAGACCGAGTCAAGACCAAGACCAAGACTTTGAGGGGTTGAGACCAAGACAAGACCAAGATCAAGGCAAGACAAGACCGAGTCAAGACCAAGACCAAGACTTTGAGGGGTTGAGACCAAGACAAGACCAAGAACAAGGCAAGACAAGACCGAGTCAAGACCAAGACAAGACCAAAACTTTGAGGGGTTGAGACCAAGACAAGACCAAGATCAAGGCAAGACAAGACCGAGTCAAGACCAAGACCAAGACTTTGAGGGGTTGAGACCAAGACAAGACCAAGATCAAGGCAAGACGAGACCGAGTCAAGACCAAGACAAGACCAAAACTTTGAGGGGTTGAGACCAAGACAAGACCAAGATAAGACGAGACTGAGTCAAGACCAAGACCAGCACTCCTTAAATTCATAAAGATCCATACTACTGCCTGAGAAATGACTTATTTTTAAATCAATAAACATAATTAGAATAAGACACTATATATAGAGCTTCATCTTTGCACTGGTGGTGGTACAGATGCATCTGAATTGGTAAATTACAAATGCATAAATAATATTGAGAATGTTTAGATTTTTTTTATTTAATGTTTGTATAAAAGCAATATGTTTGCAGTCAAGCTCAAACTTGTGAAAACAGCTTATAATATAAAATTATATCACGTTATAATATAAAAATCCAATTTTCATACAAATACTTTTTTCCAACAATATCTTGAATTTTGTGAGCATTTGTATTAATTTTGGTGTCATTTTTAACACAATCCCTCATTTCTGAACTGGCACAATAAATAAATCAAAGTAGAAATAAGTTATTGATTGCATCTGAAGCAGTACGTTTTACATCCAGTCACATTAATGATGTTAATAATTAAATCAGACAATGCACCGGCAATTTAGCAATATCCCAGGAGTTGTGGTCTTGACTGGTCTTGAGATAAAATCCTCTGAGTCTGAGACCAAGACAAGACCGAGTACAAATGTGGTCGAGACCGAGACAAGACCAAGACCTTCAAAAAATGGTCTTAAGACCGGTCTTGTGTACTACAACACTACTTTTGCCGTATCCGGTCGGCAAAACTTTGAACACATCTTCCTTTTTCAAGAATGACTTCAGTGCCGTTCTTTGTTAGCAGGGAAGCAGCAGGGAAATCACGCGGAACCGCCACAACTCTGCCGTCATTATGTTAAGCCCGCCCACCGACTCTAGACATGATGTGATTGGCCTGACTAGAGTTTGGTTTTTCAAGCTCGCAAGGCAACGGAGAGTTGCAAGGCACCCTGGCTGCAAATTACATTCGCTGCCGGTAGGGTGCGTCTAGATTTCTAGGCTAAATACATTTCTTATTTTGTTTAATATTTTTAATAATAATCGCAATAAAATCATGATTATTATTTTATAGTAATTTTGAATTGGGAACAGTGGGAATGTGGCCTATAAAAACTCAAGCAGAGAGAATTATTTCTTAAAACACCACATTTTTCAATACCTGAAAATGTGTAGTATTTATTTGAAACAATACTCAAAAGATCAAAGAAAAATTATGACAAGAATGACCAGAAATGACCAGAAAAATGTTGCAAGACAAACTGCGTTAAACTACATAATGCACTGAAAAAAACGGTGCAGAAACGATTCACAACTATTTTAAGTAAACATGACATTTTGAAGTAGAAACAATTAAATAGTAACTCCAATAATGTTTTTTTTTTTCAAATTGTTCAGATCTTTGCCATTAAAAAAATTATTATTATTATTTTTAATTTTCTATGCAAATTAATTCCTCAACAAAATCATCCCAAAACAAAGCATTCTTTCCTAATAGAGATATTTAAGTCATCTAGCGATGGTTCCAGTATGTTATCACAGAAAAAACTACATTTTTTTCCAATATCGTGCAGCTCAAGTCCTTGTGAGCGCGGCACAGTGAGATAACGTGGCGTGGGATGGTATCTGGCCGCTGTCCTGTCCTGTCCTGTAATGCTGCCACACTGATAATGGTGCAGTAATGCAGTGCTGCGCTAATGTAATGCACCAATACATCAACTAAACATACTTCACTGCTTCTGTGAAAACTGTGTGTTCATCCAGTCCAAAACCATCACACTTTCTCTCTACTCACAGCAAAGAAAACGACTCATGACTCATGGATTTCAACAGTTTCCGCTTGCGTTTGGCGTCCAAAAAAGCTGTTTAACAAAAGTCCTGATGATAAACACCATTAATTCCCATCTGTGGGCGAACAAACTAAATTGTCTTTGTGTGACGAAGCTTAGAAAGAAACATGGACCAAAATAAAGCTTCTGAGATGCACAAAAAATAAGTTCATGACTCAAGCCATAAACAGCCTCAATTAAATACATAAATACATTGATATATCAGAGGAGGAGGGCATTTCTAACTACTCAGGTCCTCATTTACATCGATCAGGCATAACATTATGAGCACATGGGCACCCAGCAGAACATTGCCCAAAGCATCACACTGCTTCCGCCGGCTCGCCTTCTTCCCATAGTGCATCCTGGTGCCATGTGTTCCCCAGGGAAGCCACGCACACACACCCGGCCATCCACGTGATGTAAAAGAACACATGATTCATCAGACCAGGCCACCTTCTTCCATTGCTCCGTGGTCCAGTTCTGATGCTCACGTGCCACTGTTGGTGCTTTCGGCGGTGGACAGGGGTCAGCATGGGCACCCTGACTGGTCAGCGGCTATGCCGCCCCCTACACAACAAACTGAGATGCTCTGTGTATTCTGACACCTTTCTATCAGAACCAGCATTAACTTCTGGAGCAGTTTGAGCTCCAGTAGCTCGTCTGTTTGATCGGACCACACGGGCCAGCCTTCGCTCCCCACGTGCATCAATGAGCCTCGGCCGCCCATGACCCTGTGGCCGGTTCTCCACTGTTCCTTCCTTGGAGCACTTTTGATAGATTCTGTCATAATGTTATACCTGATCGGGAATTATACATGTACAATAATTCACGCTCAAAGCAATATATACACTATATAGCAAATATAGTTGAAAATGTAACTATTATCACCCAGCAATATGCAAAATTGGATACATAAGTATATCTAACTTTATCTACATACATACATACATCATACTCACGTCAAGCAATACGGTATATAATGTATAGACAATCTTGGCTATCTGAAAAATGTAACTATTATCGCCTGTATAGCTTATATCCAACTTTACTATATTCAAGTAAAGCTGTATCTAGCAAATCTCAGCTGCTTGATTGCTTGAAATGTCACAGAATGTAACTATATCATCTGATAAATGCAACTTTAAGGCATGAAGATAATAAGATACTATAAACATCAACATGATTTTCTGTAAAGCTGCTTTGAAACAATGTGTACATGTGAAAAGTAATAAAACTGACATATATACAGCGATTCCTGCACAGTTTCCTTTAGTAAACATGGCATTATGGTTTCATGATAATGTAGCTCTATATTTCAGCAGGTTTTATAAGCAGAAGGATTGTGTTAAGAACACTAAACAATGCATGTCAAGACATTTACTTCAACTAAATCATGCTGTGAGATTGTAACCCTTGCATAGACGGCAATATAACACAATTAATAACTAGGAATGTGAAATCAATAGGCGTTTCCTTCATCAGGTGTCTAACCAGCTGACCAATGGAGTGACGTCAAGGTGAAAGACACAGCTGAATGTGCATTAAACAACCTTCAAGTCATCAGCAGAATCCAGACCAGCTTTTCTCCTCTCATTACATCTCCTTTACACCAGACCAACACAAAATGGCTGCATTGCAAAGGGTTTATCATGACCTCTTTCAATTATTTACCTTCCAAATGTCACAGCTGTATCTAAACTACAGTGAATCCACCGGCACAGCTACATGAGCATTATTTTCTGAATCAAATCCGCAAGGCTTCATTCTGATAAAGACATTCACACACTCCAAGGGCTGTTGAAATATCTAGCTCATATACAGCAGCACATCCCATAATAACATGGAATTTCTTGCTATTCTCTTCCGTAACTTCTTGGTTTAATCTGCAATGTCAATTAACCAGCTCTACATATTTAATAATCCGATTATTACTCCTTTAGAATATTGATGCTCTGATAATATGATCAAATAATCGAAGTATAACTGAATATTACACCGTTTGTCTCAATAAACACCGGTGATAACGGAAAAACTACTGTTTGCTAGGTATAAAAATACCAAGTTTGAGCAATGCAAGAATTATCAGATTTGGTTTGAATCAATTTGATGAAAATAGCACAAAAAGGATTACAAGAATACAATTATATTTTAGTGTGTTTTGTGGAGAATATGTAAAAATACTGATGATCTACTCTAAAAATACATCTGGGATAAAAGTAAGGGAAGGAAAGAAGGAAAGGATGCATGGAAGGAAGAGAGGAAGGAAAGGAAGGAAGGAAGGAAGGAAGGAAGGAAGGAAGGAAGGAAGGAAGGAAGGAAGGAAGGAAGGAAGGAAGGAAGGAAGGAAGGAAGGAAGGAAGGAAGGAAGGAAGGAAGGAAGGAAGGAAGGAAGGAAGTAAGAAGGAAGGAAGGAAGGAAGGAAGGAAGGAAGGAAGGAAGGAAAGGAAGGAAGGAATTGAGGAAGGAAGGAATTGGAAGGAAGGAAGGAAGGAAGGAAGGAAGGAAGGAAGGAAGGAAGGAAGGAAGGAAGGAAGGAAGGAAGGAAGGAGGAAGGAAGGAAAAAGGAAGGAAGGAAGGAAGGGAAGAAGGAAGGAAGGAAGGAAGAAGGAAGGAAGTAAAGGAAGGAAGGAAGTAAAGAAGGAAGGAAGGAAGTGAAGGAAGGAAGGGAAGGAAGGAAGGAAGGAAGGAAGGAAGGAAGGAAGGAAGGAAGGAAGGAAGGAAGGAAGGGAAGGAAGGAAGGAAGGAAGGAAGGAAGGAAGGAAGGAAGGAAGGAAGGAAGGAAGATCTAATTTTCTCTGATCAGAAACACACAACTGCACGTCACTGTAATAGAAATAAAATACAGTAACTCATAAAACATGTGGTCTAAATATGACATGATATGATATGAAGCTGTTAGAATCCCAGATCTGACCTGTTCAGTTCACCAGCTGAGACTGGCTTTGATTTACAGGCACAAAACTCTTTATCACTGAACGAGATTAAATCACAACATTAATGGAGAACATCAGTGATGCGCGCGAGAACATCTGCAGCTCGAGCCGCCGTGATCAAACAGAGCAACAGGTTCACACACACACACACACACACACACACACACACACCTCCAGCAGGACGCGCGCTCATCAAGAGCTTGGGATATAAGTGTGTGTCGCGAACGGTTTGAAAGCCTCTTTTTCCTCAGACACTGCGGACTGCGGGTGTGGTGACTGCATCAGCTCTCTCTCTCTCTCTCTCTCTCTCTCTCTCTCTCTCTCTCACACACACACACACACACACACACACGCTTTCTTCCACAAGCGCACATGCACAGCACAGCATTTAAACGGCAATGCAACAATATCAGCTCCTTTAACGCGTGAAGTTTAACGCATCACGAGAACAACTGCAGTAAATAAACACCCATACAGCATCTCCTCTTCACACACGAGCCAATTAAATCCGGATTACATGCACAGCACTTTCTCTCGCGCATCATCATCACCACAATGAGCATCGCACTCATCAATGCATTCCGATCAAACGTGCACAGCAGAAGCATTCGCGTGACATGTCGAATCATAACGCGCTCCGACCTCCCAGTCGATGGAGTCCCAGTCCTCGGTGAACATTCGGCGGCTGTGAGCTCGCGCGCTCGGCGCCACTACGGACGATCGGATGGCATTGCGCGGTACAAATCCTCGTCAGATCGCATCCACGCGGCGATATTCCCAGCATGAGTCCGAGTGCGGAGCGAGAGAGTCGCGGAGATGCTGCTCATCGAGCCGCGCTGCCATGAAGAATGAAGGGGGCGAACAAACAAGTGCCCTCACACACACTCACTAATTACCCAAAGCACACACAGGTTCAGCTCTACTCAGCTCTAGTTCAAACCTACAACCCACTGATGCGTTTCACGCGCGCAGGCTAATCCAGCAGTGCGCCTTTAAGAAAACTTGTTGTATAAGGGAGAATTTCCATCGGTATATCTATCATAATCGGAAGCAATCCAAATCAAATCAGATCCCACTGGATAGACTGAAACTCATTGTGTGACTCCAGTTCATCCAGAAGGCTCGTGTTTGATTCAGCGCATTTACTCAAAAGCAGGGCTAAAGCGCGCAGCCGTGACGCACCTGACGCGGCTTTACTTCTGTGTCAAATCATGACGCATCTCTTCACTTGTTCAGTTTTAATGTTTGCACTGCTTATAATGTTATACTTTCATAGCTGCGTGGTTTTATTGCATATTTCAGTATTGCAAATGACAATTGTAATGCGTAAATCCATTTGTACACAGTATATGTGATGCGTCTTTGCGTGGCATTAGATGATTCTTTGATTGCATATGCTTGTTTTTGAGTAAAGTGTTGCATTGTTTGCTATGCATCTACACGCATTTCGCTATATAAATACACGTGCATTGAATTATCGCCTCGCCGTAATGGTCACGTGCACCCACTACACCTCACCTCACCTCACACCATTTGCCCTTGCAACAATGCTATTTACACTTCTGTTTGCATGCTCACCGTGTTGCATTGGCTCAGTATCAATACTCCACTGACTCTGACGAGCACGAGACTCTTACCATGAGCACGGCGAGGTTGTTGTGGTGCGCGCAGTGGATGGTGGTCGTGTTGTGCGCGGAGCCCGTTATCTGGCAGCCTTCCGCGCGCCAGCCGCCGTGTCCATCCAGCAGGTCAAAATCCCAGTATGCCGCGGTGGGGTCTACACCCAACGAGAAGTGCCGGAGAGCGACGGTAACCGGCTGCACGGGGCTCCCGGGGCTACACCCATCTACACAGGAGAGCAACACATTGCGTCAAGTCACAAGTGCTCAAGTGTTACAAACCACACACACATGCATGCACGTCTGAGGCGTGCAATATCGTTTCCTAATCGCGCAGCCTTATTCTAACTCGTGCAATAATGCAGCGCAACTGTTGCAACATCGTGCAAGCACGCGCATGTTTTCCTCATAATTGTTAAAGCCGACAAAATATGCATTTTCCCCCATTTAAAACAACTAATGCATGCATGTGTGTTGATATGCCGTGTGAAAAAAAGCGAATGCATGAAAAAAATGCAGCATTACCTAATTTGGTGAACGCAACTGGTGTCGAAACGCTCCTGCGCTTCCCATCATCCGCAAGATTTGACGAATTCCCCGTGCACGGAAAGAGTTTTCCATTGCGGAAGACGATCAGCTGCAGCTTACAGGTGGAGTTCTGCCCGGACTGAGGGCCAGCCAGCGGGAAGTGTATGGAAGCGATGGCCACCGTGTTCTGGAAACGGGGAAATGGGAATGAAACATGTGCAAGAGATGCGCAGAAGTGTCAGCCTCTCTCCGACTGAGACACGCGCTTCCCGTTGACAGGGGGAAGAGCTGGAG
This sequence comes from Paracanthobrama guichenoti, assembly GCA_018749465.1. Taxonomy (NCBI): domain Eukaryota; kingdom Metazoa; phylum Chordata; class Actinopteri; order Cypriniformes; family Gobionidae; genus Paracanthobrama; species Paracanthobrama guichenoti. Next base: position 38,910,708 of record CM031955.1, read on the forward strand.
GAAGCAGGGTTTATCCTTCCTTCTCTCTGCTTTTCTTTGGTCTGCCGCAG
>CM031955.1:38915757-38938257 GCA_018749465.1 Paracanthobrama guichenoti
CTTATGGCATCTTCATTTTAAAGGCCCTCGATGGTTCAGTCCCAGAGATGTGGAGATCTTAATGTGGCTTCGTGAGTAAATTGTACACATTTTCAGTGGTCAAAAACCAAATGTGGGTCTCTTTGCACACAGCCAATACTTTAAAGAGGAATACCCGAACAACAAATAATGCTGAAACACTGGTTGAGTTGACAAGGAATGACTCTCGAGTCTGATATAGTGAGAATATGGAGGGAAAAACAGCTCAGTTTTATTCACAGATAATATGCTGCAGATGCTTATTATTTCTGATGGACGCTTGTAATGTAAATCAATGAGATCTTTATAACAGAATAGCTGATACGGGCATACACTGCATATCAATATCTGTCTTAGTGAGATGATATTTAAATGCTTAGTTTTATGATAAAAGCTCTGTAGTTTTAAAACATATAATTCAATGAAATGCAATGAGAGATGAACAAATAAACCTTTCTCAAAAGATCATATTTGATAGTCAAACATGAAGTCTGGATAATCAAGTGAACCTGCTTCAGTCCAGAACTGAAATATTAAGGTGTTCGATCAAAAGAGAACTGAACACAAAATACTGACTGAATTATAGTTTGGAGGACACAGACATTATTCAAGCACTGAACTAGACGTTTATGATGCAAAAACACTGCCAGAGAAAACAAGCATTGAAATACACCGATCAGGCATCACATGACCGGTGAAGTGAATAACACTGATGATCTCTTCCTCACGGCTCCTGTTAGTGGGTGGGATATATTAGGCAGCAAGTGAACATTTTGTCCTCAAAGTTGATGTGTTAGAAGCAGGAAAAATGGGCAAGCGTAAGGATTTGAGCGAGTTTGACAAGGGCCAGATTGTGATGGCTAGACGACTGGGTCAGAGCATCTCCAGAACTGCAGCTCTTGTGGGGTGTTCCCGGTCTGCAGTGGTCAGGATCTATCAAAAGTGCTCCAAGGAAGGAACAGTGGAGAACCGGCCACAGGGTCATGGGCGCTTTCTTTTCCATCACGTGGATGGCCGGGTGCGTGTGCGTGGCTTCCCTGGGGAACACATGGCACCAGGATGCACTATGGGAAGAAGGCGAGCCGGCAGAGGCAGTGTGATGCTTTGGGCAATGTTCTGCTGGGAAACCTTGGGTCCTGCCATCCATGTGGATGTTCCTTTGACACGTACCACCTACCTAAGCATTGTTGAGACCATGTACAGCCTTTCATGGAAACGGTATTCCCTGGTGGCTGTGGCTCTTCCAGCAGGATAATGCTCCTGACACAAAGCACAAATGCTTGAAGTTGAAGTTGAAGTTGAAGTTTATTTGTCATTACACATGTACAAGTACAGTATAACGAAATGAAGTTTGGAGCAAGCCTCCGGGCCGCAGCCGATTATTCAGGCGCCGCCCTTCAGGAATGGATTGAGGAGCTCAACAACGAGTTTGAGGTGTTGACTTGGCCTCCAAATTCCCCACATCTCAATCCAATCGAGCATCTGTGGGATGTGCTGAACAAACAAGTCCGATCCATGGAGGCCCCATTTCGCAACTCACAGGACTTAAAGGATCTGCTGCTAACATCTTGGTGCCAGATACCACAGCACACCTTCAGGGGTCTAGTGGAGACCATTCCTCGACGGGTCAGCAAAAGGGGGAGCAACACAATATTATGTTACAACATAATGTTATGCCTGATCGGTGTATATTCTATAAAGCATGTGACTCATTCCTGGATCTTTATTAGCAGCTTCATTTAGTTCATGTGTATTTATACTGAAGTGAAGCATCAGGGGTTTAGAAACATGAAGCAGCGTCATGTCCAAATGATAGAAACTCATTCACAAACTCGCTTCTGTTTTTTTTTTTTTTTTTTGCTGAGAAATTGCACGTTGAGAATTCATCAGACAAAGAATAACATTGTCATGCCAACTGGCCGCTCTACCATTACACTGTTTGGACTAAAGAGGAGATTTCACACAGAACATTCAAAAATTAGATCTTTACATTCTTTGAAGATGTGAATGACGGACATACTTGTGTGTTCTGGGGGCTTGCGGTGGGATTTATGGTCCAGCAGGAGAATATGGTGCATCTGAATCACTGAAGAATCGCTCATGTCTGGAGCACAAAAGCTGCTCTGACTCTAAAACATATCATTTACTTTACCCTGCACTTTGTGGTGGTACCGCGGTACAGTGGCAATGTAACATGGTGTTAACATGACAGTCCAAGGTATTTTGAAGAACGCCATTGCTACTGTATTTACCATGGTACAATTTGGGGAAAAAAGTCAAAATAATCATATAGTACGATATGCTGTAGAACTTTATAAAACGATTTATACCATAGTATCTGCATGGTAAAGCTGCACGATTTGGCAAATTTTCTGATAAAAATTGCAATTGTTATTTAAAATGTGATAAAAAAATATATAAAAACCTAGGTTTTAGCCAAAATATTGTGATTTTATATAGCATTATGCTATATAATAATAATAATAATAATAATAATAATAATAATAATAATAATAATAATAATAATAATAATATTTTATTACTAAAATAATAACAATAATAATAATAATAATTATTATTATTATTATTATTACTAAGTAAAATATTTAACAACTAAAATGCAAAAATTAATATTAATATTACTATTTTACATAACTGTAATATTACAATACTTATTTTTATGGCAAAAAAATCTAATTGCAAATTTTCTGACAAAAATTGACTGATTTAAAAATGATTAAAAAGGTTCCACAATTTGGCCAAAATTTTTATTTTATATCAACAACAACAACAACACATTTATTATTATAATTATTATTAAATAAAATGTAAAAATACTAAAATATAAGCTAATAAATATTACTATTATAATATTTCACTGAAAAAATACTACATTATTATACTGTGCAATACTAATATTTATGAAATAAAATGCATTGTGATTTTGCTGATAAAAATTGAGATTATGATTTTAAAAAGTTTGCACAATATGGCGAAATTTGATCAATGACTATGATAATAATAATGTTAATAATAATAATGTGAATAAAAATTAGATTTTATAGATCAATGATTTTAATAATAATAATTATTATTATTGTTATTATTATTATTATTATTATTACTACACTAAATAAAAATATAAAAATTACTAAATACAAAATTAGATATATTAATATTGTCATATTTCACTGTAAATAAAAAAATCAAGTATTTAAGATTATTACAGCTGTAAATTACAATTTATATTTTTATAGCCATCTTAATTTCTTAATTTTCAGGAGATTAAACCATGAAACTACTTCCGACAGAACCCATGAAAGCAGCTCCAGGCGTTCCTGAGCGACTCCAGGGTTTTTCCTGCATCCCTGTATTCACTTCATTGAGTTTCAAAGGGAAGATCTGAACTCAAATTACTCCCGCTTATCATTAGAGGACTAAAAAAAGGACACGGCATGAGAGATGGAGCCCATAAAAACCTGGCCGTGTAACAGGATGGATGAACCTCTCGGTTTATTTAAAGAAGTCTTTTCTGTCATCAATTTCCCACAGATACCAGTGCTTTCATCTGCTTTTATGAATCATATTCCCTGTTCAGAGCCAGACGTGATGAAAGCAGAGGAGTTTCATCATTCGGCACGAGAGCCTTTCACATCAAGATCTTCACTTATGAGCGCTTGCTATGAGTAATCTATAGTAGACTGTGCACAACTACTCAATGAACCCTATAACGGCTTCGGTTTGCTTCACTATCCATATATCATTTTCATGATATCAAATATGACCATCAGGCTTTTGAGCAGGAGTCTTATGATCCATTACAAACACGCTGATCATCTTATCATCTTATACTGTCCCATCATGCGTCATATTCTATACTGTCCCATCATGTATCATCAGATTCTATACTGTCCCATCATGTATCATCAGATTCTATACTGTCCCATCATGCATCATCAGATTCTATACTGTCCCATCATGCGTCAGATTCTATACTGTCCCATCATGCGTTATATTCTATACTGTCCCATCATGTATCATCAGATTCTATACTGTCCCATCATGTATCATCAGATTCTATACTGTCCCATCATGTATCATCAGATTCTATACTGTCCCATCATGCGTCAGATTCTATACTGTCCCATCATGTATCATCAGATTCTATACTGTCCCATCATGTATCATCAGATTTATACTATACTGTCCCATCATGTCCCATCATCAGATTCTATACTGTCCCATCATGCATCAGATTCTATACTGTCCCATCATGCATCATCAGATTCTATACTGTCCCATCATGCGTCATCAGATTCTATACTGTCCCATCATGTATCATCAGATTCTATACTGTCCCATCATGTATCATCAGATTCTATACTGTCCCATCATGTATCATCAGATTCTATACTGTCCCATCATGTATCATCAGATTCTATACTGTCCCATCATGTATCATCAGATTCTATACTGTCCCATCATGTATCATCAGATTCTATACTGTCCCATCATGTATCATCAGATTCTATACTGTCCCATCATGTATCATCAGATTCTATACTGTCCCATCATGCATCATCAGATTCTATACTGTCCCATCATGTATCATCATATTCTATACTGTCCCATCATGTATCATCAGATTCTATACTGTCCCATCATGTATCATCAGATTCTATACTGTCCCATCATCGTCAGATTCTATACTGTCCCATCATGCGTCAGATTCTATACTGTCCCATCATGCGTTAGATTCTATACTGTCCCATCATGCGTTATATTCTATACTGTCCCATCATGTATCATCATATTCTATACTGTCCCATCATGTATCATCAGATTCTATACTGTCCCATCATGCATCATCAGATTCTATACTGTCCCATCATGTATCATCAGATTCTATACTGTCCCATCATGTATCATCAGATTCTATACTGTCCCATCATGCATCATCAGATTCTATACTGTCCCATCATGTATCATCAGATTCTATACTGTCCCATCATGTATCATCAGATTCTATTGTCCCATCATGTATCATCAGATTCTATACTGTCCCATCATGCATCATCAGATTCTATACTGTCCCATCATGTATCATCAGATTCTATACTGTCCCATCATGCATCATCAGATTCTATACTGTCCCATCATGCGTCAGATTCTATACTGTCCCATCATGCGTCAGATTCTATACTGTCCCATCATGCGTTATATTCTATACTGTCCCATCATGTATCATCAGATTCTATACTGTCCCATCATGCATCATCAGACTCTATACTGTCCCATCATGTATCATCAGATTCTATACTGTCCCATCATGTATCATCAGATTCTATACGGTCCCATCATGTATCATCAGATTCTATACTGTCCCATCATGCATCATCAGATTCTATACTGTCCCATCATGTGTTATATTCTATACTGTCCCATCATGTATCATCAGATTCTATACTGTCCCATCATGTATCGTCAGATTCTATACTGTCCCATCATGCATCGTCAGATTCTATACTGTCCCATCATGCATCATCAGATTCTATACTGTCCCATCATGCGTCATCAGATTCTATACTGTCCCATCATGCGTTATATTCTATACTGTCCCATCATGTATCATCAGATTCTATACTGTCCCATCATGCATCATCAGATTCTATACTGTCCCATCATGTATCATCAGATTCTATACTGTCCCATCATGCATCATCAGATTCTATACTGTCCCATCATGTGTTATATTCTATACTGTCCCATCATGTATCATCAGATTCTATACTGTCCCATCATGTATCGTCAGATTCTATACTGTCCCATCATGCGTCAGATTCTATACTGTCCCATCATGCATCATCAGATTCTATACTGTCCCATCATGCGTCAGATTCTATACTGTCCCATCATGCGTTATATTCTATACTGTCCCATCATGTATCATCAGATTCTATACTGTCCCATCATGCATCATCAGATTCTATACTGTCCCATCATGTATCATCAGATTCTATACTGTCCCATCATGCATCATCAGATTCTATACTGTCCCATCATCATGTATCATCATATTCCATACTGTCCCATCATGCATCATCAGATTCTATACTGTCCCATCATGCGTCAGATTCTATACTGTCCCATCATGCGTCAGATTCTATACTGTCCCATCATGCGTCAGATTCTATACCTTCCCATCATGTATCATCAGATTCTATACTGTCCCATCATGCATCATCAGATTCTATACTATCCCATCATGCATCATCAGATTCTATACTGTCCCATCATGCATCATCAGATTCTATACTGTCCCATCATGCATCATCAGATTCTATACTGTCCCATCATGTATCATCAGATTCTATACTGTCCTATCATGTGTCAGATTCTATACTATCCCATCATGTATCATCAGATTCTATACTGTCCCATCATGTATCATCAGATTCTATACTGTCCCATCATGTATCATCAGATTCTATACTGTCCCATCATGCGTCATCAGATTCTATACTGTCCCATCATGCGTCATCAGATTATATACTGTCCCATCATGCATCATCAGATTATATACTGTCCCATCATGCGTCATATTCTATACTGTCCCATCATGCATCATCAGATTATATATACTGTCCCATTGTGCGTCTGATTGTATACTGTCCCATCATGCGTCTGATTGTATACTGTCCCATCATGTGTCAGATTCTATACTCTCCCGTCAGATTCTATACTGTCCCATCATGCATCATCAGATTATATACTGTTCCATTGTGCGTCTGATTGTATACTGTCCCATCATGTGTCAGATTCTATACTCTCCCGTCAGATTCTGTACTGTCCCATCATGCATCATCAGATTCTATACTGTCCCATCATGCATCTGATTCTATACTTTCCCATTATCGTCAGATTCTATACTGTCCCATTCTATACTGTCCCATCAAAAATAATAATAAAAAATTACATAGATATTTTAAAAACAAATAAAGATTTATTTAAACTTTCAAATGAAAATGAAAATAAGAAAATATAAATAATTAAAAAGAAATAAATTAATACAACTATGTAGACATTTAAAAAATAATACAACATTTCTAAATTTAAAATGAAAATAGAAAATATTAAAATAACTAAAACTGAAATAAAAAAGAATATAAACTATGTAGTCATTAAATAAATTATAAAGATGAATTTAAACTTTATCTTAACTTTAAATGAAAACAGAAAATAAAAACAGCTAAAATGAAAATATAGATGTTTAAAAAATAACTAATAAAATTACTTTTACTCAAATGAAAATGAAAATAGAAAATATTATAATTATTAATAAAATAAAATAAAAAAATAACTAAAACTGAAATAAAAATGAACAAAAACAAATATATATATATATTTATTATTATTTTTTTAATCTAAATATATTTTTAAATCTAATAAAAATGACTAAAATGTACCTAAAATTAAATATATAAACAACTAAACAACTATAAACAAATTAAAATAATAAACGCTTTCACAGTATCTCACTGATACACTGATATAGAGAGTGTGTTATTCTGAACACAGCCAAACACAGTATGATGATGGTTTGTGCTGGTGTGTGTGTGAGGATGTGTGTATGCCGTCTGCATCAGAATCAAAGCCTCCATATCTCGGTGTGTCACGCTTCTGATGAGACGCAACGTTTCTTCAGCGCTTCGACTCTAATGGCAGTCAATTATTTATTGCGTTGTTGAAACTGCTTCACATCTCTTTCATGTGAATACAAGAAGCCTCATCACAGTCTCAACCCGCTATTGGATCTGAAATCTGCTTATTGTTTTCCTGAGATGTCGATATTTTCTTTGGCACGTCCAAAAGCCCTGAGAGTCTCGATGGGTTTCATCAGTGAACGAGACCGCAGAAACTCCTCTAACGCAAATGAACAACTAATGTCAAAATGAAATCAAAACCGACTCTATTTACTGCACTGACGCATGATTTACCAGCACATGTTATTCTGAATTTCTTTTTTCACTGAATGAATTAAATTAAAATTAAATGTTGTTTTGGTGTCTCCTAGAACAGGTTCACATGCATCCAAGGTCAAAAACACTGTAATTCTCCCATAATCTCCACTGCAGCATCAGCTCTTTCCTCTCAGAGTCTGAAACGCTTCATTAGAAGATTCAGTCTCTCTAAACCCCGCCTCTCTGAGAGCTGCTCTGCTCTGATTGGTCAGAAAGCAAACGCTCATTATCATATCTGAATCTCTGCTCTTGATTTACAGTGATACAAACATTAATGATGGCATGGGTTTGACCGAATCAATCAGCCAATGGAGACCAGAGGCCGGCATTATGCAAATTAGTTACAAACCTATGTAGATACACCTATCATAACTTTATGACCTAATATACCTAATACAACATTAATATTGTGTTGCTGCCAAAACAGCCCTGACCTGTCAAAGCATCACACTGCCTCCGCCGGCTCGCCTTCTTCCCATAGTGCATCCTGGTGCCATGTGTTCCCCAGGGAAGCCACGCACACGCACCCGGCCATCCACGTGATGTAAACGAACACGTGATTCCTCAGACCAGGCCACCTTCTTCCATTGCTCCGTGGTCCAGTTCTGATGCTCACGTGCCACTGTTGGTGCTTTCGGCGGTGGACAGGGGTCAGCATGGGCACCCTGACTGGTCAGCGGCTATGCCGCCCCATACTCAACAAACTGAGATGCTCTGTGTATTCTGACACCTTTCTATCAGAACCAGCATTAACTTCTTGAGCAGTTTGAGCTCCAGTAGCTCGTCTGTTTGATCGGACCACACGGGCCAGCCTTCGCTCCCCACGTGCATCAATGAGCCTTGGCCGCCCATGACCCTGTGTCCGGTTCTCCACTGTTCCTTCCTTGGAGCACTTTTGATAGATCCTGACCACTGCAGACCGGGAACACCCCACAAGAGCTGCAGTTTTGGAGATGCTCTGACCCAGTCGTCTAGCCATCACAATTTGGCCCTTGTCAAACTCGCTCAAATCCTTACGCTTGCCCATTTTTCCTGCTTCTAACACATCAACTCTGAGGACAAAATGTTCACTTGCTGCCTAATATATCCCACCCACTAACAGGAGCCGTGATGAAGAGATCATCAGTGTTATTCACTTCACCGGTCATAATGTTATGCCTGATCGGTATATTACAGAAGTAAGACTGGAATTACTGATGACTTGTTTTAACAGTTCAGAATCGCTTCTTTCTTTATTTTGTCATGCACTTTGATCTGAGATTCATAAGAATCATCCTAAGAGTAAAGAGTGTTGCACAGACAGAGACGCCCCTCCTGATGGGCTCTAATGCATCCATACAGATGATGCTGCTGTTTGTGTCCGAGAGCAGTAGAGGCCAACACACACATTACAGAGGCTGACACAACTGGGCTGAACCGCAGGGACCGCATGATCACAACATGAGCGATCATCTCACCATCTCTCACAGGCTTTTTATCACAATCAAAACAAACAGACACAACAAGTCTTTCCAGCTGAAAATGAAATATGCTGTCATGTAAAGCAGTGGTTGACCGACATTGATTTTTTTTTTGATGGTCAAGCGATGCCAATAAAGTAGAGAGCAGATTGGCTGATGGTCTATATTAAGCACACACACACACAAACACGCATGCACACGAGCGCACACACACACACACACACACACACTTAATAAAATAAATGAAGCCTTGGTGACTTCTAAAAACATTAAAAACCTAACCAAAACCTAACCTAATCAAAATATTTATTTTACATATTTTCTTAAATTATAGATAATAAACTATAAATAATTTGAAAATAATTATATGTGAAATAAACAGACTTTATGGCCAACTGGATATAGTGCAGTTACTTACAGTTTGAAATCAATAGTTTATAAGACAGAACTGATAAACAGAGTAAACAATTGAAGACGGAGAACGGGAGCTTTCTGAGCACTGTCAAAATAAAAGTCCCGCTTCCAACAAATCGTTCAACAGAAAAACTAGAATTAAAAACAGTCGTGATCTGAGAGCATCATTACATCAGCTAATCTGTTCAGCCTGTGTGTCGTGGAGAAATCGATTTCATTTGCACTGACATGAAAGAAGTGCTTCTGTCTGAGACTGAAACAGCAGAGGAAGCTCCACTGATATTATTCCACTGATGCAGCACTTTCATGCCAACTCGTGTCATGCATTAAGTTTGATTCAAATCACTCACACGCTCTAAAAATGAGCAAAGCTAATCATGATGTTTGACTTGGTGAGTGTTTCTCAACTTTTCATTTCGGCAGGGTTTAAAACTGATGCTAAACAAACTTACTGTCAGGTTTTTGTGGAAGCAAACAAGGTCAGATGAGTTTGTGTTCTGCAGCTCTGAGGAAACTCTATGTATCTCTATATCTCTATGTATCTCAGTATAACTCTGTATCTCTATATATCTCTATATCTCTATGTATCTCTATATATCTCTATATATCTCTACGTATCTCTCTGTATCTATATATCTCTGTATCTCTATATATCTCTGTATCTCTATATATCTCTGTATCTCTATGTATCTCTGTATCTCTGTATATCTCTGTATCTCTATGTATCTCTATATATCTCTGTATCTCTATATATCTCTGTATCTCTATGTATCTCTGTATCTCTATGTATCTCTGTATCTCTGTATATCTCTGTATCTCTATATATCTCTGTATCTCTATATATCTCTGTATCTCTATATATCTCTGTATATCTCTGTATCTCTATATATCTCTGTATCTCTATATATCTCTGTATCTCTATATATCTCTGTATCTCTCTGTATCTCTATATATCTCTGTATATCTCTGTATCTCTATATATCTCTGTATCTCTCTGTATCTCTATATATCTCTGTATCTCTATGTATCTCTGTATCTCTCTATGTATCTCTGTATCTCTGTATATCTCTGTATCTCTATATATCTCTGTATCTCTATATATCTCTGCATCTCTATGTATCTCAGTATAAGTCTGTATCTCTATATATCTCTATGTATCTCTATATATCTCTCTGTATCTCTATATATCTCTGTATCTCTATATATCTCTTTATATCTCTCTGTATCTCTATATATCTCTATGTATCTCTGTATCTCTATGTATCTATATATATCTCTGTATCTCTATATATCTCTCTGTATCTCTATATATCTCTATATATCTCTGTATCTCTATATATCTCTGTATCTCTATATATCTCTATATATCTCTGTATCTCTATATATCTCTGTATCTCTATATATCTCTATATATCTCTGTATCTCTATATATCTCTATATATCTCTGTATCTCTATATATCTCTATATATCTCTGTATCTCTATATATCTCTGTATCTCTATATATCTCTATATATCTCTATGTATCTCTATATATCTCTCTGTATCTCTATGTATCTCTGTATCTCTATGTATCTCTGTATCTCTATATATCTCTGTATCTCTATATATCTCTGTATCTCTATATATCTCTGTATCTCTATATATCTCTGTATCTCTATATATCTCTGTATCTCTATATATCTCTATATATCTCTATATATCTCTATATATCTCTATATATCTCTATATATCTCTATATATCTCTATATATCTCTATATATCTCTATATCTCTCTATATCTCTATATATCTCTGTATCTCTATATATCTCTGTATCTCTATATATCTCTATATATCTCTATATATCTCTATATCTCTATATATCTCTATATATCTCTCTGTATCTCTATATATCTCTGTATCTCTATATATCTCTATATATCTCTGTATCTCTGAGTGACCAATCATGCTTCTCTGTCTGCCAATCCCACGGACGAGTCTGGGTTTGGCGGTTGCCAGGAGAACGGGACTTGCCTGACTCCATTGTGCCAAGAGTAAAGTTTGGTAGAGGGGGGATTATGGGGTGGGATTGTTTTTCAGAGGTTGGGCTTGGCCCCTTAGTTCCAGTGAAAGGAACTCTTAATGCTTCAGCATACCAAGACATTTTGGACAATTTCATGCTCCCAGCTTTGTGGGAACAGTTTGGGGATGGCCTCTTCCTGTCCCAACATGACTGCGCTCCAGTGCACAAAGCGTCGGTCCATAAAGACATGGATGAGCGAGTTTGGTGTGGAGGAACTTGACTGGCCTGCACAGAGTCCTGACCTCATCCCGATAGAACACCTTTGGGATGAATGAGAGCGGAGACTGGAGCCAGGCCTTCTCGTCCAACATCAGTGCCTGACCTCACAAATGCGCTTCTAGAAGAATGGTCAAAAATTCCCATAAACACACTCCTAAACCTTGTGGAAAGCCTTCCCAGAAGAGCTGAAACTGTTAGAGCTGCAAAGGGTGGGCCGACTCCATATTAAACCCTACGGATTAAGAATGGGATGGCATTAAAGCTCATGTGCATGTGAAGGCAGAGATTTTATCTCTATATAACTCTATACATCTCTATTTATCTCTGTATAACAGGCCCATTTTAGATTCTAGAGAGAGAGAGAGAGAGATCCTCACTAGTCCTGTTGCTCATTTTGCATTAATTTACATAAAGAATTTTAATTTGCAATTTAATTAAATGTATTTATAAGAAAATGTAATGGCATTTCTTCCGGAAGCGTTGAGAGAGAGGGATTTTGGGGAGCGTTTCTAAAATTGCTCACAGAACCTATTAGGAACTTTTCACCAAACGGGTACCATATGTTCCAGAAAATAAATCACACTAGATCAAAATTGGATTGTTGAAAGAAAAGAAAAGAAAAAAAAAACAGTGTACAAATCACATTGTATTATTACATTCAGAAATCAATGTAAAATACCAGTAAATAAACACATATTCAAGTTCCCCTCACTCCACAATGAATCAATGGCACTCAGAACAGAAGAAGAAAGAAAAATACCAGCATAAAACAGCCATAAATGATAGTGGCATTAGATCAATGCAGTTTTCTGAAGCTTGTTAAAGTCTTTCACCCTGAGGAGAACAGAGAGCGGGTTCTTTCACGTCATTGTCATGCGGTTTAAGGCGATGCGTGCCCTTGAGTGCTGGATTAAGGTGAGGGAATGTTTCTGTGCGAGGGTTTGCGTCGTCCTCGTCATCAATGCTCTATCTCTACGACCTTTATCACTTCTCCATCAGCTCACGTCACTCACATGCCAGAGACCTTCACATACATATTTCACCAATAAAACCCATCAAAACTGTGTCTCCATACTTCTATTCATAAACAATGGAGCGTCCCACACTGTGGAACATTATATGATCAATAAGTCATGGCAGCATATGTTTTTACATTGCTTTAGCTGGGGGTTTGCGAGTTGATGAAAAGCTAATATTGAATGTTAAATAAGAATAAATACATCTGGCTGCACAGTAATTGTGATAAGCTTAGTGTAAAATAATTGTACAGTGTGATGTGCTGCCTGTTTCACATCATTATTATAATTAGCACGTTTTTTATATTACAGTACAAGTGTAATTTACAACAGTAATGTTTATAATTAGTCAAATTCAGAACAAAATACTACTATAATAAAAATGACTTTAAAATTTAAGGTATTAACTGAATATACGTTTTTCAGTTGAAGGGATTTTTTTTTTGTAGTGCATGATTAATAAAGACATACAGTACATCAGTAGCTATATTCACAGTATGACATCCATTACTGCAATAATGCTACTCCTTTATTCAATAAATGTTACAGCATTTGATCTGTGATCCAGAGCGAATGCAAGAACCGTTTAATATGTTTGATCATCATCCAAACATCATCTGATGCTTTTTAAATGAAGCCCACAATCACCTCGCCTCCGTTATGAGTGTGTTATGAAGTCAACGGCTCATCTAGTTTTACCCGAGCGTCCTCAATCCCACAATCCTCCTCTCCTTGTCTCGCTTTCAATACAAACAAGGCCAAGATCAGTGTTGCCGACCCTGGGGCTTGTAAAGCAGGCTTTGCCGATCGATTTCCCAGGAGAGAGTGTGTCTGATTGATACAAAGGAGCCATACAAACGTTTCCATCCCTACATTGACAGATTCATTAGAGCGGCTTCCAGCTAATACATCATTCATGCTTCCAGTGTCGCCTCACACACGGCCAACAGTGTGCAAACACACACAGATGACAACACACACACACTCGCTTCAGACCTTGAAAGTGTGTGAGAAGGTCTAGCGCACACATCTGTTAGTTGTCAAGGTGTGAAGGTTTACAAGCCCAAGCCCAGATTTTGAACGGTTTTGAAAGAGTCTCTTCTGCTCACCAAGACTGGATTCATTTGATCAAAAATACAGTAAAACAGTGAAATATTCCTCCAGTGTAAATCAGCTGTTCTCTATGTGAATATATAGAAATTATGCTTTAAATTGATCAAAAGTGACAGTAAAGACATTTATAATGTTACAAAAGATTCTATTTCTAATAAATGCTGTTCTTATTAACTTTTTATTCATCAAAGAATCATGAAAAATCATGGTTTCCATAAACATATGAACTGTATTCAACACTGATAATAATCCTAAATGTGTGTTGATCATCAGATCCTCATATGAGAAATGATCAGTGAAGGATCATGTGACACTGAAGACTGGAGTAATGATGATAAATTCAGCTTTGATCACAGGAATAAATCACACTTTACTATATATTCACACAGAGAACAGCTGATTTACATCGTAATAATATTTCAGAATTTTTACTGTAGTTTTGATCAAATAAATCTAGCCTTGGTGAGCAGAAGAGGCTTTTATCAAAAACATTAAAAATCTTAATTGTTCCAAACTTTTGACCACTAGTGTATGAGAAAACAATATAGTGTTTGTCTTTATATTACTAATAATAGAAAGGCAAACTCTATAATATTTTATTCATATGCCATTCGCTTTCTGTCTTTAACAGCTCTGTCTAATTTCTTTTGACAGCTGGAGATTGCATGCCCTTGTGGATGTGGCGCTGCATTCTCAGCCCTGTCAAAATAAAAGTCCCACAATTATAGGCCGATCCGATAATTAAAAAAATGATAAATATCAGCTGATATATCGGTCAGCCACTACCTGACAGCAATTTAACACATGAAGAGGCATTTACAGGTCATTTAATGGGAAAATACACTTACACATAAAGGGTCCAAAATGGTTTAATTGCAGTGATGTCATAGAAGAAACATTTCTGGTTACCTTAATGATGATCAGTGATCAGTTTTTACAAGAACCATTTTTTCTTAAAGGAGGGGGGGGGGCCATTTCCTGCATTCTGCCTTATTGACACCGTTAAAGAGTTGATTCTCATGATAAACATGGACAAACTTTCTGTGGCAAATACACTCCTTCAGGATTCAAACAAGTTTCGGGAAGATTTTTTTTTGAGTATGGCCCTGTATAACATCATAAAGGGCAGAACTCCTTATATGGACACTTCTCCTGGATGAGCACACACACACACACACACACACACACACACACACACACACACACACACACACACACACATCACACGCACACATCTCACAGAACGAGAGCAAGAGCGTGTCCATCAACGAGCTTCGTTCGGGTTACGGGAGCCGTCTGTGGCGCTGGCATTGTGTTTTTAGACACGAGATCAACAATGTCACTAAAGAAGTGTGTTTCTGGTGTGAGGGAAAGATCCCCTTGTTCAGCTTCCCAAATAACCCAGCGTTAAGGGAACAGTTTTAAATTTAAAATGTTCAATGCCTTATCGCACTGATGCGTATCTCATCTTGCGTATCTCAGGGTCAGCTCTCCCGTCTCTGCAGGACGTCTACACCAAACGCTGCAAAGGTAGAGCTACCAAGATCATCAAGGACTCTAATCACCCTGCAAACCCTCATTTCACGCTGCTGCCATCTGGTAAGCGCTTCCGAAGCCTGATGGCCAAAACTGAGAGACTCAGGAGGAGCTTCTTCCCCCAGGCCATCAGACTCCTGAACTCAGTCACTTAACATCACGTGACTTCACGTCAGGATAAACATCGATACACTGACATTGCACTGCACTTTCTGTTCTCATTGTTACTGTGTAACAACCTGTCATAAACCTGTTTGCACATTATACTCTTTATACATTTGTTAACCACATATTTATAAGTCTACAGTTTACTCACTGCACAGTCTACTTCAATTATTTTATTCCACTTTATCCTTATTTGTTACCTTTTTTTCTCTTGACTTGATTATTTATAATTCTACAGATATAGACATATATATATATATATATATATATATATATATATATATATATATATAGAGAGTACTTTTTTTTATATCCTATTTCTATTATAATTTCTTCCTTGTGTTTTTAACTGTGAATTTGCACTGTCCATGGAGCGGACCTGTTTACATTTCACTGCCGGTTGTATATTCTGTATATAACTGTGTGTGTGACAAATAAAACTCTTGAATCTTGATGTGACCGGGCCAACCTGAACCCGGACATCATTTCTAAATATCTGTCTGAACCCGGCCCGGCCCGTCGGGTCCCATTAGGCTCAGGTCGGGTATCCATCCTCTAGTGTGTGTGTGTGTGTGTGTGTGTGTGTGTGTGTGTGTGTGTGTGTGTGTGTGTGTGTGTGTCTCTTTAGCTCCGCCCACTGCACGCCTCCATGAGCTCGGCTGTTTTCAGAAAGAATCAGTACAGTGTATCTATCTTTTATAAATATAATAAACTAAAGACTCTTGTGAGATATGAAGGATCAACACTACTCTATAGATACTCAAGATTAACACGAGACTGTGTGTGTTATGACCCATTGAATTAAAAATCTAAAGAACATTTTTCCACTATAAAGAACCTTTAGTGCAATGGAAAGAGTCCATGGATGTTAAAGGGGTGATGAATGGAGAAATCAACTTTCCCTTGAACCTTTGATATATAAAAGTTCATTGTGATATAAGAATATCCTGTAAGTTTCAGAGCTGAAAACTTCCTTGTTAGTCAAAGAAAAGCTTTTATTGACACCAGACCCAGAAAACGATCGATCTCAGAATATGTCGACCCTTGATGTCATAGAATGCAGAAACGCCGCCTCAACAGATAAATATGTACGCCTGCTTCTGTAGCCCCGCCCACCGACTCGTGGAGCTAAACGGATCGCGCTACCGAGCAATAAAAATGCAGAAGATAGCAAGATATTGCTCTGTGCCTGGTTGTGGAAGAACACAGTCACTGCAGAAGCTTCCTTCGGATTCTAAGATTAGGAATGAGTGGTTGAACTTTATTTTTAATGAAGATCCAGCTCACGAGCGTAAGTCATAGCGCGCTTGTTTGCTTCATTTCACCGCGGAATCGTTTATAGACAAGACACAGGTCGAGACTGGATTTGCAGACATGTTGAGATTAAAACACAATGCTGTGCCTTCTATACTGGATCCCACAGGAATGGTGCAACACACTTATGTGAGTAAAACATGTTTTTATATGTGATAGTATTGCATTGTTACAGATGGTTTTGATTATGTGTACGTGTCTAACTGAACATACCTTAGCACGCTGTCATAGGCTGGCGAATCCTTTATGTTGGTTCATTGCGATTCGGGACCAGACTCGGACATGTATGGGCCCGGGCTCGCAAAGCTCAACGTCCCGGGGCTATGTGTTTTCCAGACAGGCTACCAAAACATAAGCCCGTCGGCAGGCCGGTGAATCTTAAATAGTGAAATAATATTCCTTTTTGATCTGAGTTGTTCACTCTCTTGACTTGATATTTGAAGGACTTATATCCACCGATCGGGCAGGCCAAGTAATAAAAAAATAACATTCCAATCAATCGGTTGCCGCTTTCAAAACAATCCCGACTGGACATGTTCCGGGCGAGTTCAGCTGACGTCAGCGAGTTCACGGATGTGGCGCTTTGCTTCGTCAACACGCTTACAGAGCAAGCCACACAAACAATAACAGTAATGTCCTTCTCAAATCAGAAACCGTGGGTGGACAATTCAATCCGCGATGCAGTGAACACACGCACTGCCGCTTACAACGCCGGTCTCCTATCGGGGAACATGACTGAATACAGATCGTCCTGCTATGCTCTGCGACGTGCAGTTAAAGCCGCAAAGCTCCGTTATAGGGATTGAGTGGAGTCTCATTTCCAAATCAACGACTCGCGGCGCATGTGGCAAGGGTCTGAGGTCCATCTGTTCTTTTGGATCTAAATCCTCTGCAGAGGTCAGAGCTGATCCGGTGCTTGTGAATGAGTTAAACTCTTTCTACGCTCACTTTGACTGTAATCGCGGCAGCGCGACTCCGCCAAGTGACACGTCAGAGGGAATTACTCAGAGCAGCAACAACCACGTGATCTCTGTCTCGGAGGATGAAGTTCGGAGGGCACTCTAGCGTGTGGACGTCAGGAAAGCTGCTGGGCCAGATAGTATTTCAGGCCGTGTTCTGAGGTCCTGTGCTGATCAGCTCGCCGGATTGTTTACATCTATCGTCAATGAGTCCCTCGCTACATCTGTGGTCCCCACCTCCTTCAAAAAATCCACCAGCATCCCTGTCCCTAAGAACAGTAAACCCTCTTGCCTAAATGACTATCATCCAGTGGCTCTCACATCTATAGTCATGAAGGTCTTTGAGAGACTCATTAAAAACACCATTTGCTCCTTCATTCCTGACACTTTGGACCCTCTTCAGTTTGCCTATCGTCCCAATAGATCGACTGAAGATGCCATCTCTCATGTCCTCCACTCCTCCCTCACTCACATCGACAGCAAAAGCCTTTAACACCATAGTTCCCGTTAAGCTAACCCCCAAACTCCTGGATCTCGGCCTGAATTCTTCTCTCTGCCACTGGATTGAGGACTTCCTCACTGGCAGGCCTCAGGTGGTGAGAATAGGCCAGTTCACCTCCACCTCCATCTCCCTGAGTGTGGGAGCTCCACAGGGCTGTGTCCTGAGTCCCCTGCTCTACTCTCTCTACACACATGACTGTTTGTCCACACACAGCTCCACCTCTATCATCAAATTTGCTGATGATACTGTTGTCCTGGGCCTCATTTCCAACAACAATGAGACGGCATACTTGGACGAGGTGGAGCATCTAACATCATGGTGCCAGGACAACTGTCTCTCTCTGAATGTTGGCAAGACCAAAGAAATTATTGTGGACTTCAGGAAGAGACAGCAACAGATATACTCCCCCTCATGATCAGCGGGTCACCAGTAGAGAGAGTGAGCAGCTTCAAGTACCTGGGAGTAAACATCTCCGAGGACCTGACCTGGACTGCTCACATTCAGACACAGGTGAAAAAAGCCAGGCAAAGACTGTACCACCTGCGCCAGCTGAGGAAATTCAGGGTTTCACCAGCTATCCTGAAAACTTTCTATTTAGGGGCGATAGAAAGTGTTTTAACATCACAGCGTGGTATGGGAACAGCACCAGTCATGACTGCAAAGCCCTGCAAAGAGTCGTGCGCTTATCCGAGCGTATCTCAGGGTCAGCTCTCCGCCTCTGCAGGACGCCTACACCAAACGCTGCAAAGGTAGAGCTACTAAGATCATCAAGGACTCTAATCACCCTGCAAACCCTCATTTCACGCTGCTGCCATCTGGTAGCGCTTCCAAGCCTGATGGCCAAAACTGAGAGACTCAGGAGGAGCTTCTTCCCCAGGCCATCAGACTCCTGAACTCAGTCACTTAACATCACGTGACTTCACGCCAGGATAAACATCGATACACTGACATTGCACTGCACTTTCTGTTCTCGTTGTTACTGTGTAACAACCTGTTATAAACCTGTTTGCACATTATACTCTTATACATTTGTTAACCACATATTTATAAGTCTACAGTTTACTCACTGCACAGTCTACTTCACTTATTTTATTTTATTCCACTTCTTTATTTATTTTTATTTTTTCTACTTGATTTATTTATAATTCTACAGATATATATATATATATATATATATATATACTTTTTTTTTTTATCCTATTTCTATTATAATTTCCTCCTTGTGTTTTTAACTGTGAATTTGCACTGTCCATGGAGCGGACCTGTTTACATTTCACTGCCGGTTGTATATTCTGTATATAACTGTGTGTGTGACAAATAAAACTCTTGAATCTTGAATGACTGAATTGATGCATAAACCTTTAGCTTTATAAGTAGAATGAAATGGTCCAATATAGATGAGCCCTTCAGTTCAAAGAACATGGGAGATGTTTTAGTATTTACTCGAAGAACTGAAGAACAGATCTTTAAACATGAACCATGAGTCCGACTGAGCTTCAGGAGGACAGAGATCTGACTCACGGCCACATGAGGAGGAACTAAACGCTAAACTAAACTAACAGAAATCAGCTCAGCATCACTCATGCACTGCTGTGCTTTGGGACGAGAGCTGTAAATCACAAGCAAACGCACACAACAACAGAGGAAGAGAGGGATTTCAGGGAGCGTTTCTACAGGAAACCATCACGTATCAGCAACGATTCACAATGAAAGATTCAACAAACATAATAAGAGCAACTCAAATTCATACGCCATTATTAGATGCTTGATTGATGAGCTTCTCACATCATTAACAACAACCACAAACACACATCCATTCCTGAGATCAAACCGGTCCAAATCTAAACAGCTCCCATCATTCCCTTCAGTGTGAACATATAAATCTCACCAAGTCATTACTTCCTCAAATCCTTCAGTCGAGTCCCATGATCAATCACAATTATTTCACAAAGATGCATGAAAATCCATTTGACTTTGAGCATTTAGAGACATACAGTGATTGTATTATATAAGAGAAGCTGAACTAAAGGCCGCAAACACATGTTTCCTGCTGACAGGTGTACCAAATTAAAAGTCCCCCAAGAAAAGTCCCAAATAAATAAATAAAGACTGGAGTAATGATGATAAACTCAGCTTTGATCACAGGAATAAATCACACTTTACTATATATTCACACAGAGAACAGCTGATCTACACTGGAGGAATATTTCACTATTTTTACTATATTTTTACTGTACATTTTTATTGTTTTTTAAAATGTATTTTAAATTACATTTTAAAATATATTCGGATAGGAAACCTTTAGTTTAAATAGTAATAATATTTCACATTATTTACTGTATTTTTACTGTACATTTTTGATTGCAATTTTTAAATTACATTTTAAGATATATTCACATAAAAAAATCTTTATTTTAAATTGTGATAATATTTAGCAATTTGTACTGTATTTTTGTTCAATTAAATGCAGCTTTGGTGAGCAGAAGAGACTTTTATCAAAAACATTAAAAAAAATTATATTTATTAATATAAATAATATATAAATAATATATAAAAAAACATGTTTTTGTATTTTCTTTTTTCATTTGACCAGCCAGTAAAGTAAATTAAGTAAACACAGTTACTTAAACATAACATTATCTGTTCAAACTTTTCCACTAGTGTGACTGTTCACAGAATCTGATCAACATGAACAGTGTGATAGAAATACTATATGAATATATTGATGTAACTGAGGTCTACTTTCAAAAATGACCGGTCATAATCATAAATTGGAATATATACGATATCATCCTAAAAATGTCTACCCATCACATCCCACAAAAATTCTGAAATTCCCAATTGAGCGTTGATCTCTTGACGTTCCATGAAAATGTTGCGATATTTTATGACATTTGAAAGAAGACATGGAGAGGGAGAGTTTTGCCTCCTATAAATGAATATAATGTTTTATTAATTAATATTTATGGTAAACCCAAACAAATAAACCCATCCAAAACTCACATGGCAGAACTGACTGAAATGATTTTAAGACATGCAGTCTTTTTCAAAATTACAGTCATGTATGTGGTTTATATATTACACCAGGAACTGTTATTTACTCTCATGAAGATTAACCAATTAAAACCAATTAAATCAGACCAATTAAAAGAGAGAGAGAGAGTGAGCAGATGGCTTCAGCCATGCACTGGGTAAACATGTTAAAAGTAATCTTTACTGTCATTCACCATATGCTCAAATCTTTATTTAACAGAATATGTGTCTAGAGAGCTCTGAATAATCACAAATCTGAAGATGCAACATGCAGTATGAATTATAATAAGGCACTGCAGAAATGCTGTGTAATTCTGCATTCCCTCCATTTCCTCTATAAAAGTCAAAATTTTTACGCACGTTTCTTGGCATTGTGCACATTTTCTATGACTTCTCATATAGAAGCAGTAAATGTCAAATATAAAGTGTGTTATTGGTCATAACTAGAGCTAATGCTTTATTGTGTAAGCAGAGATGATGATAAAGCGAGTCAGACGGGAATGAAGCCGCACGAAGAGACGACGGTTCTCACTGATGAGTACAAGCACCAAACCGGACTTGCACTGAGCGTTTATGTGCATCTGAACTGCAGACACGATGCTCTTCCTCAGTGTTTCTGTGTTTTCCAGCACAAACATCTAAAGATCCTTACATCAAGACACATTAA
>CM031955.1:38943257-38973257 GCA_018749465.1 Paracanthobrama guichenoti
AATTTCATGATTAAAAATCCTAAATCAGGTGCTGGTGCCTCCATCTGTAGAACTGAGTGTGAGTCTGGAGCTCTGCCAGGACAGTGGCATATAAACAAACACCATGTGTGAACATTTTTTACAGAGTTACATATATAAACTATCACAGACACATGCTCACGAGTTCACAGCTCTGACACGGACCATGATATTCCCGGCAGAATTCACAGCAGTTAAACGTAACGAGGTGTTACTGTAATTAGCAGCCCTGAAAGCTCCTGCCCCGATCGTCTTCATCTCAGTGTTTTAATTCAAGCCCACAGATGGGCCGCATGCACACAAATTGCAGGTCAATTTGCAAACGTCCTTCCGCTTTTTTTGGGGACTGTAGATGAGAAGAGTAGCTTGGCTGAGATCACGTAGACGACAGCGGTGGAGACCTTATTCACTGACTGTAAGAATTAACACATAATGAGATTTGGGGTTTGAACAGCAGCCATTACTGGAAATAAGAAACAGATGCGTGTTGTGGTGTGTGTGAAAAGATCTGTGCTCCTTCTGTGTGTTTCATAACTCTATTCCGTGTATTATATTCCTTAGATTTGATCAAGTTAGAATGAGAGCGAGAGAGACTTAACAGAGAATCATTTAATACTTCACATTCTCAATGGTTTCTCTCTCACAACTCTCAACTTGCACCCTAAAAAATCTTGTGTTGTTTTTTCTACCCAAATCCTGGGTTGAGCCTTTTTTTTGGGTCATATTTTGGGTTATTTTTTCAGTGTTTGGGTAGTTTTTGTGTAACCCAGATCCTGGGTCAGACGTAACAACCCAGTGTTTGGGTAGTTTTGGTGTTACACAGATCATGGGTCAGATGCAACAACCCAGTGTTTGAAGTTACAAGTTCTCCTGCTGTACACGACACAAGCTCCGGCACGAGATCCAGTGCCGTTACGGTGGAAACGGGACAACAGAGACACGTGATTACACGTGAATTACTTCTAAATGTTTAATTTTTACTTCTATTATTTGTTAAATGAGCTTAAATGTAGGCAATATGTATTAAAAATTATATAAAATATGCTGTGAAATATGATAGAAAATAAAGGAATTATCATGCATGAGTATTTCAAAAAAGTTTAGAGGATTTAAGTTCATCTGTAAACATTCATTCTTGTATGAAGTAAAAAAATAAGCTAGTATTATAACATAATGAATCAACCCATTATGCTGGGTTAAATAAACAACCCAATTTGCTGGGTAAAATTAATCTGTGTTCTGTCCTATATTTACCCAGCCCTTGGGTTGAAAACAACCCAATTATTAAGCCAGTGTTTTTAGAGTGTGTGTTTGAGAGATCACAGATTTCTCATCAAATTGTGTCTGAGCTGCTTTCCACATTATTTGTGTTAATAGAATTAAACAGAATCTCACAAAATATGAAACGTATATGAGGAGAATATATATGAACACATTCTTAGAACATATATTTGTTAACTGGGTATCTGCTAAATTTAAATGTTTTAAATGTTTTTTCTTGGTTATGTGAATGTAAAGGGAACATTGTATCATTCTTCACACATTATGGAATGTTACATTGAATGTTCTCTGAACATTCCGAATCAAGTAGATACATTTAAAAAAATGTTTCAGGTAAAAACATTCCATGAACGATGTATAAATAATGTTTTTATGTTCAAAGGTTTGAGAACATTTTTAAATACCAGATAACTTTGAATGAACACTCTAGTAATGTCACTGGAAGAACGTTTGTTCATAACCTTCGAAAGAACCTTGACAGAATGTTTCCTGTTAGCTGGGTAAGAGTTGCTCTAAAGGCCGGTCACGACACGACTGTAACACACACACACGCTCAGTGAATCACACATCACTCCTGCAGATCACACACGTCTCTTACTGTACACACACACTGAACCAACGGCAGACATGATATCAACACAAAAAAACATTCAACTGTGTGCTGGGTTACTTCAGGGAAACTACTCACGGGTAAAACTTCTCTGGATATGAATTATTCACTTCTGGAAATGTTAATATCGGCAGCATGAAGACAATATCATTTGCATACACAAATGGACTGGCGTATGGCTATATAATTATCAGTGGAAATAAACACAGACCATGACCCAGTCAAAGTGACAGATAATGACTATAGTTCAAAAGAACGGCACGAATCTCTGCACTTCTCTTTCATTTCGCCCTCATGGGTCAGACGGGTCAGATATGCTGATGCTTTAGCTGTCGATGGGAGAGTGTCTTTATCTGATAATGTGACCGTGTGATTTACAGACTCCGTTCTCTCTATCTCTCTGGCGCAGCGGGGATGAAACGCTCACAGTGTTTTAGCATGCAGAGGCGTTTCTCTGTTTGCTTGACGCAGGTGAGTGAGTGTCGGAGAGCTGTGCGATACATCTTTAATGCAGCTCTGCAGATCAACGGCCTAAACACAGAGACACTGGAACAAATGGAGGAGATGAACACGCATGCATGAGAAAACCTCACAGATGAACACAGAAAAAGTTGTCAGGGTTTTTTGTCTGGCCAGAATATATTGAAATATATGTGTAAAATATATTTTGCTTAAACCTTTCAATGGTGTAATATGTCCAAAAATGATAACATTATGACCACCTTTCTAATATTGTGTTGGTCCTGACCCGTCGACGCATGGACTCCACTAGACCCCTCAAGGTGTGCTGTGGCACCAGGATGTTAGCAGCAGATCCTTTAAGTCCTGTAAGTTGCGAGGTGGGTCCTCCGTGGATCGGACTTGTTTGTTCAGCACATCCCACAGATGCTCGATTGGATTGAGATCTGGGGAATTTGGAGGCCAAGTCAACACCTCAAACTCGTTGTTGAGCTCCTCAAACCATTCCTGAAGCATTTGTGCTTTGTGTCAGGAGCATTATCCTGCTGGAAGAGCCACAGCCACCAGGGAATACCGTTTCCATGAAAGGCTGTACATGGTCTGCAACAATGCTTAGGTAGGTGGTACGTGTCAAAGTAACATCCACATGGATGGCAGGACCCAAGGTTTCCCAGCAGAACATTGCCCAAAGCATCACACTGCCTCCGCCGGCTCGCCTTCTTCCCATAGTGCATCCTGGTGCCATGTGTTCCCCAGGGAAGCCACGCACACGCACCCGGCCATCCACGTGATGTAAAAGAACACGTGATTCCTCAGACCAGGCCACCTTCTTCCATTGCTCCGTGGTCCAGTTCTGATGCTCACGTGCCACTGTTGGTGCTTTCGGCGGTGGACAGGGGTCAGCATGGGCACCCTGACTGGTCAGCGGCTATGCCGCCCCATACGCAACAAACTGAGATGCTCTGTGTATTCTGACACCTTTCTATCAGAACCAGCATTAACTTCTTGAGCAGTTTGAGCTCCAGTAGCTCGTCTGTTTGATCGGACCACACGGGGTCACAATGAGGACAAATGAGGACAAAATCATATGTGGATACCCGGAGCTGTACGATACATCTTCTTACTTTATAGAAATAGGAATAAAAAGGATCTTGCTTGGAAGAAAGTGAGTGAGGAGGTCGGACAATCTGGTAAGTTGTAAAAAACACTCTTTACTCAATTTGAGCTCTACATAGGGTGATTTCAGGGTGACTGTGACACTTTCTGCCATTGAGATCCCGATCACCCTGAATTCACCCTATTGAGACTACAAGCTAGCTATTATAGCTAGCGGCAAATTAAGCTTATTCGCTGTATTTTAAAACAATCCATGTCAGCCATTTCTCAACGAGTTGAGCCGCCTGGCAGAAGCCCCTCGAATTCGCGTCTGTTGTGAAGTGAATGTCACGCGCGAATGAAGCGAGTAAACTGTGTTCAAGCGTCCAACTCATTTATTCAAGCAAGTTGCGTCTGGTGTGAACACACAGTAAGGCACACGTGTGCGATAATCATTCTGTCTAATCAGCATCTTGATATGCACACCTGCGAGGTGGATGGATTATCTCGGCAAAGGAGAAGTGCTCACTAACACAGATTTAGACAGATTTGTGAACAATATTTGAGAGAAATAGGCCTTTTGTGTACATAGAAAAGTCTTAGATCTTTGAGTTCAGCTCATGAAAAATGGGGCCAAAAACAATATTATATAGTTTGTACATTATACTAATTACATACATACATTAAATATCTAAAAATATACATACAGAATATCGTCCTCTTATAAATTTAGCTGGGCTGGGCCTATATCACAAAACTATGTGTTTCACTGGAAATTAAATGAAAAGTTTTAATGTCTGCTTCACCTAAAGATTTTTATATTAATGCATCAAGTTGCGCTGTTTCTCTCCAATTATAAACAGCTAAACTCCACTCGAGTTGTGTGTCATGTCTCTTCATCACGCGTGTAAACGTGTAAATAACTACTCATTTACTCATCATGCACATGTCAAATTATTAAATGGACACGAATGTGAATGAGATTCAGAGTAGAAAAGCATTTTTAGTGAAATTTCAGTTTCTGTTCCAAAGAATCACATGATTTCAGAAGATCATATGCCATATGTCAAGATTTTCATCTTTGGCTGAACTAATCCTGTAAGGACAGACAGATGGCAAAATGGACTTTGTAATATTTGATTTAAATGTTATATAAATCTGTATGTGAATGATATGATCATTATGAATGATCTAAATCTCCCAGAGGCAACTGACACACAGCCGGCAACTGAAGTCCTGATCAAAATATATTCCAAATAGAAGGCAGCGGGTACTTCACTTGTTAGTGTGCACTCGGGCAGAATGATGATCAATTAACCAGACCCCGAGACCGATACACATGAGATCCGCCTCCAGCGCTTGTGTGATTTATAGCGAACTTCACTGTTGCTCCTCATTAGACCAATGATCTGCATCATCAGCTCAACAGCTCTGCGTTTCTAACAATGCATTGAGCCCTACGGATGAACTAATGTATATGTTCTAGAATTATCATAGAACAATACAGAACTATCAAGCATTTCCAATTCCAACAACTGCATAACAGGCCGCACAAATCAAACGAAAAGATTATTTCTCTGATATCAGTTAATGGTCACATGATATGCAGGTAAACCAATAAAATATTTCATGAAGGCCAAAAGTTTGGATTTTTAAAATATCTGTTCACAAAGACTGAATTTATTTTTAATAAAGCTTGTAATATACACTCCCCTAAAGGATTATTAGGAACACCATACTAATACTGTGTTTGACCCCCTTTCGCCTTCAGAACTGCCTTAATTCTACGTGGCATTGATTCAACAAGGTGCTGAAAGCATTCTTTAGAAATGTTGGCCCATATTGATAGGATAGCATCTTGCAGTTGATGGAGATTTGTGGGATGCACATCCAGGGCACAAAGCTCCCGTTCCACCACATCCCAAAGATGCTCTATTGGGTTGAGATCTGGTGACTGTGGGGGCCATTTTAGTACAGTGAACTCATTGTCATGTTCAAGAAACCAATTTGAAATGATTCCAGCTTTGTGACATGGTGCATTATCCTGCTGGAAGCAGCCATCAGAGAATGGGTACATGGTGGTCATAAAGGGATGGACATGGTCAGAAACAATGCTCAGGTAGGCCGTGGCATTTAAACCATGCCCAATTGGCACTAAGGGGCCTAAAGTGTGCCAAGAAAACATCCCCCACACCATTACACCACCACCACCAGCCTGCACAGTGGTAACAAGGCATGATGGATCCATGTTCTCATTCTGTTTACGCCAAATTCTGACTCTACCATCTGAATGTCTCAACAGAAATCGAGACTCATCAGACCAGGCAACATTTTCCAGTCTTCAACTGTCCAATTTTGGTGAGCTTGTGCAAATTGTAGCCTCTTTTTCCTATTTGTAGTGGAGATGAGTGGTACCCGTGGGGTCTTCTGCTGTTGTAGCCCATCCGCCTCAAGGTTGTGCGTGTTGTGGCTTCACAAATGCTTTGCTGCATACCTCGGTTGTAACGAGTGGTTATTTCAGTCAAAGTTGCTCTTCTATCAGCTTGAATCAGTCGGCCCATTCTCCTCTGACCTCTAGCATCAACAAGGCATTTTCTCCCACAGGACTGCCGCATACTGGATGTTTTTCCTTTCCACACCATTCTTTGTAAACCCTAGAAATGGTTGTGCGTGAAAATCCCAGTAACTGAGCAGATTGTGAAATACTCAGACCGGCCCGTCTGGCACCAACAACCATGCCACGCTCAAAATTGCTTAAATCACCTTTCTTTCCCATTCTGACATTCAGTTTGGAGTTCAGGAGATTGTCTTGACCAGGACCACACCCTAAATGCATTGAAGCAACTGTCATGTGATTGGTTGATTAGATAATTGCATTAATGAGAAATTGAACAGGTGTTCCTAATAATCCTTTAGGTGAGTGTATTTATACATTTAAATTTATAGTGTTTTATTTTGATTGTTTTTCTTTTTTTTTTATTAAATACAAAATGTATTTATTATAAATTATAATATGCTTTACTATTTAATTTAATTTTAAAATTTAATTTAATTTATTTTAACTTGATTTGATTCAATTGTATTTTTAATTGTATTTTATTTTAATTATTTTATTTTATGTTATTTATTTTATTTTAAAGCTTGTAATATATTTATACATTTAAATTTATAAAAAAAAAAAAAAAATATATATATATATATATATATATATATATATATATATATATATATATATATATATATATATATTTAAACATTTATAGCATCTGAGAGTGATCAGTGAAGGATCATGTGACACTGGAGACTGGAGTAATGATGATAAACTCAGCTTTGATCACAGGAATAAATCACACTTTACTATATATTCACACAGAGAACAGATGATTCACACTGGAGGAGTATTATATAAATATAGAGCAGAAGACACTTGTTTGACTGACAGCGTCGTGTTTTAATTTGATATTTGATTTAGTTTTTATTATAAATTATAATATGCTTTATTATTTTATTTTATTTTATTTTATTTTATTTTATGAATGTATGTATGCATGTAGGGGTGTATATATGTATGGATATATCCATCCTTCCATCCATCCATCCATCCATCCATCCATTCTATTCTATTCTATTCTATTCTATTCTATTCTATTCTATTCTATTCTATTCTATTCTATTCTATTCTATTCTATTCTCCTCATCAGAGCTCCAGATCTCACAGCTGGACGTCCAGACAGACACACATGTTATCAAGACATGTTATGGAAGCAAAGTGTCTTGCCTTAATTCAAGTAAATCAGACAGGACATTGATTGGTTAGTGTTGACTCTCACCTGGCTGAGCTGACCCATGGGTGAGCCCGAGACATTAACCGCGTGGCATCTGAAGTTGAGCAGGGTGTCTGTGCGCTGTGATCCGCCCTCGCCGTGCCCCGCATCAGCCACAGGGGGCAGTAGAGGCGGACGCTGCACCACGGTGCACAATAACCCCGTCAGAGCGGCCGCTCTGACCATCAGGGCCTCCAGAGCGATGTTAGCAGAAACCTGCCCACACACACAAACACACACACACAGGACGTTACACGACCTACTTTCCTCACACTAATTGCTTGTTGGAAAATAACCATCGTTCATTGTATGAGGGTTCTGCTGAGCGAGTCAAGGACTGATTATGAAAATATAAAAAGACTAAACAAAGACTCCATTAATGATCAGAGTCTGTAACCTACATTACCAGAACAACAACAGAGCAGCAGCTCACAAACGGTGACGGGTCTGTGATCAACTCAACATTTACACGTTTAGAGTAGAAAAACCCATCTGAGATACAGACAGCATGTACAGTATTAGTCCACAGATTAACAAACGCAAGGATCCCAGGGCCCACAATGCACCAGGGAACAAATCAGCAGCACACAAGCGCCTTTTCATTAGTGTTTAATGAGCATATCTCAAGAGTAATTCATGGCAATTCACAAAATAAATGCTTTTTTAATCAAAACAAGCATGCATTCCATACACAAAATTGTTTTGCATTTAAATGAGTTACTTATACATACATTCAGCCTCTTTTTAAAGTGCATCTTTTACCAAATCAATCAAATAAGTTAATAAAAAAAAGTAACTGCAACTTTTTACCTCGCAATTCTTGATTTCTCACACTTATTTCTAAACTCGGAATTGCGAGAAATAAAGTTAAAATTGCGAGATACACTCACCTGTCAGGATTATTAGGAACACCATACTAATACTGTGTTTGACCCCCTTTCGCCTTCAGAACTGCCTTAATTCTACGTGGCACTGACTCAACAAGGTGCTGAAAGCATTCTTTAGAAATGTTGGCCCATATTGATAGGATAGCATCTTGCAGTTGATGGAGATTTGTGGGATGCACATCCAGGGCACGAAGCTCCCGTTCCACCACATCCCAAAGATGCTCTATTGGGTTGAGATCTGGTGACTGTGGGGGCCATTTTAGTACAGTGAACTCATTGTCATGTTCAAGAAACCAATTTGAAATGATTCCAGCTTTGTGACATGGTGCATTATCCTGCTGGAAGTAGCCATCAGAGAATGGAAAGGGATGGACATGGTCAGAAAAATATTGCACGTTTATTAGTATGGTGTTCCTAATAATCCTTTAGGTGAGTGTGTATATAAAATTTTATTTATTATATTATTTAATTATTTTTTATTATTTAATTAAATGTAATATTTAATTAATATATATATATTTTTTAATATTTTCTATTCATATATATATTTATTAATATTTGATTTTTTTATTTTGAAATTTTATATTTTATTTATTATTTTGTTTTATTATTTTATTTATATATTTTTATTGAATTTAAATTAAATTAATATTTTATTATATATATTAATTATTAATTAATTATTATTATTATTTTTATATTTAATATTATTTTATTGTTTTATTATTATTATTATTATTATTATTATTTTTTAATTTAATTTAATTATTTATTTTTATTTATTTTTATTTGTTTATTTATTTTTTCAACTCACAAACCCCACAACTGAATACATCAATTATTAAGCAGAAAGAACGTTCTTTTCTTCTAGACATGTATCCTCCATGATGAACTCTGTCTGAATGACGAGCTTCACCTTTGAGATGATGGTGGTGTTTGTGTTGAGCGCGAGATCTGCGATCCGCTCCACGCACTGGACGATCCGCGTACAGGCGCGCGCTTCACTCTGAGCCATCCAGAGAACGTGTTCCTCCACCTGCATCATGTCACTGCCGATGATGAGCACCTGGTCAGCCAACTACACACAAACACAATCATCACATCACTGACAAAACTCATGTCCTTCCTCAGGACCTATTCTGCTTTTTCCATGTTCATCTCTCTTCAGTGTGTGATGTTGCTGTTAGTTCTTCTCTATCTCAGGGTCAGTGTTTCTGAACTCCTGAAACGCCTCCATTGTAGTGTTGAGTTTTCTTTCAGGAACAAACACATGACAATATTCCTCATTATAATAATTAATGAGCAGAATAAAGGGGCGGGGCCTGGTTGAGTTAGTTAGTAGAGTGTTGAAACTGCTGGTTATGGTAAGGGGCGGGACATTTCCCAAACACCAATCACAACACACTGCTCCAGCCGACAAATCAGAGCACAGTGTGCTTCTCAGAAGGCGGGGCTTCATAGAGACAAGAACTAAACAGAGCGTTACTGACAGACTGGGAAGAGAGGAGCCGCTGTCATGAGAAATCCTGTCCCCCTGTGAAATAGTGTCTGCTTAGGACCCAACGTGGTAGCTGTTTTAAATGCCTGATCAAAAGCTTTTGTTTAATGGCTAATCGAAACATTAATAATAATACTAAAAATGTATACTATAAATTTTAATACTATACTATATAATGCTATACATTAAAAAAATGAATTCTTTGTCATACTAAGTACACACAAACATTTATTTGAAATATGTAATTGATTGCTATAATGGGAGCAATAACATGCCTAACATATTGTAAATTATTTCAATTGATAAACTAAGTAATAATACCAATACAAAATCATAACTGTACTGACTGTACTGAACTGAATGTATGTCTTGTACAAGCCATCAAAACCTATAAGAGCACTGATATGTGTGATAAAGATGAGTCTCTATAGCAGAACTGAAGGTTATATCTCATTTACTTGAATAATAGAGGAAACATGGGCAATATTCACAGCCCTTAAACGACCTTTGAACCATGACTGGAATACATTATTGTAACTTTAGGCAGTGAACGAGCAGCATTAGTATTAAAGCTGAGTGTTTCAAGTGTGCACTTAGCACACAGATAAAGTCACGTTCTGTTTTTATTTACCCGTAAAGCAGCTTTGTGCTAATCTTATACAAACACACAGCTTTGGTCACGAGAGCTGTTGATTCAGCATTTCATGCAACATCTTAGGCAAAAGCATTAACAGTAACGCCTCAAGTACATGCCCCGCTAGAAACTGTACGTTCCCAGAATGTTCTTAGAACGTCCCCGCTGGTGTCAAGGACGTTGCTTGGTAACGTTCCCAGAACGTTCAGAGACGGTCATGATGTGGAGTTCTTGTAGGTGCAGTGTGTAGATTGTAGCAGCACCCGCCCACCGCTCACCCCTCCCTTCTGAAGCACAGAGAAGCTACGGTGGCCGACACAGGACAAAGATGCGGTCGTCTGAGACAGCAGATCCTCATAAATACCAAGGGTTGGGGAACGTTATTTGACGGACCTTCAGGGAACATTCAGGACGTTCTGGGCATGTTTAGGGGATCATTACTATAGGACATTCTCTCTACACTACATTTCCATAACGTTTGCAGGACCTTTAGGGGACCTAGAATGTTATTTAAGGTCCTATTTAGGTCCTTCATCACGTTTACTGAATGCTTTCAGAACATGTGTGTGTGAATCAGCGTACACTGGGCTGCTTTGCAAACGAGGGAACTGCACAAAAGTTGCTTCTCAAAGATGGATCAATACCAAACCTTGACATATGTTTCAGCACAGTCCCGACTGAAACATTCCCATCTGACTAACAGGAAACCGTATGGGAACGTTCTGCTAGTGTCCCAAATGTCCTCTTTGTAACGTTCTTATGTGACCATAGAATAACCAAACTGGAACGTCCCCCTAAAGTCATATCAGGAACCCTGAACTGCAGCACTTTCAGAACCAAAAGAGGACGTTTTAGGTTCGGGATTTTCGTCACCTTTAAGGCCCGTTCACACCAAGGACGATAACTATAACGATAACGATAAAGATATCGTTCTAAAAATCATTCTCAATATTAAAGAATAGCAGAGTTCACACCACAGTGATTTCAGAACGATTTTATCCAGCTGATGAATGATAAAAACACTGACAGCCAATCAGAATCCATCCTGCTGTGACGAGCTGGAGCATTTAAATACATGCTCAGAATATACAGAACGATATCGTCCGCTGGTGTGGATGCTAATACAGTCATCGGCCTGTAGAGAGCACTCTTAGGGAACGCTGCGCAGGTCGTGAGAACGCCCCTACTTGTGATAGTTAACGGCTAACGGAGAACATTAATAGAATGTTTGTTCAGCGTTCTCTGGTCGAAACATTTGCACATTATTGATGCATTTTTTAAATGTATCTACTCAGTGAACATTCAAATGTAACGTTCCCATGATGTGTGAAGAATCAAACGGAATGTTAAACTTAACGTTCGCACGAGCAAGAAAACGGAACATTTAAAAAAACTGGATGTTCAGAAATAACATTTTCATAACTTGAACATATTTTGGTCCGCTTCAGCCCGGCTCAACACATCTGGACGTGCAATATGTGCATTAAACCCAAGCATGAATGAGATTTGAGGGTCAGTTATTATCTTTAGGTGAGCTATCTCTTTAAGCAGACCGACTGCTCTCCTTTAGTCTGCTTTCTTTCACTCCATCTTGTCCACATGTAATACCTCATCTCTCTGAAGTCTAATGCTCTGTAAAGGTTCGGGATTTTTGTCACCTTTAGAGAACTTTTAGGGAACATTGCGCAAGGTCACGAAAACGTCCCCTCCTACGTGGGTGTGCATTGTTGCTTTCCAAAGGGTTTGATTCCCAGTGAATGCACATATTAAATGCAAACTTTAAATGCACAGTCAATAAAAACCTCTTCCAAATGCGTGTAAACGTTTGCATACTCAGCGTGGAGTGTGTGTCTGGCCTGAAGGTCACATAAGGAAGGAACAGCTCTTCTTCTGTCAAGTAATTAATACAAATGTCCCCGAAGCGAGTCTGTTTTCTCCTCATTCACACCCTCCACGAGTTCTTCTGCCAGTGTTATTAAAATGCTAAACGTGTTCTCTGAACATGTGTACACAACACTTAAAGCTGAAAATAGCTGATAACAATGTGCAGTGACTCAAATTGCACAGTAGCAGAGCGCCGCCTCAATGACAGCCGAGCGAAACGAGCGCGAGGAAGAGATTGAGTCACACATGCAGACGAATCCATCAGAGCAGCATATCATCACTACGGTCTTCATGTCACGTGACTGACATCGCTCTAAACATCACTGCAAAGAGGGATTTTAGGCCTGTGTTTAAGACGTACTTGAATTGCATTTAAAATGTCCATGCATTTGGATTAAACAGTTTTAACATAAACAAACTAATAAACAAAATGAGATGCATAAATGAAGCAGGCCAGATTTATGCACTATATGCATCTGCATATTTTCAAAATGCATTTATTTAAATTGCTTATAATCAACATAAATCTGTGCATTGTGAAAATGTATTCAGTTATGTATGAACATGGCGAAAAATATGACTAGTTGTGTAACAAGCAATATTTAATTAGTGAAAAAAGATTAAAACAAATTGGAATAATATATAAACCTGGTTATTGTGTATTTAAAACACATTTAATTTATTTACAGAAATCTGACCTGTTTCATTTATGCATCTCATTACGTTTATTAGTTTGTTTATGGTATAACTGTGTAATCTAAATGCATGGGCATTTTATGTGCAATTCAAATATATAATTTAGGGCTATATATATATATATAGCCTAAATTATATATTATATAAAATTATATATATAAAAAAATATATATATAGCCCTAAATTATATATTATATAAAATTATATATATAAAAAAATATATATATAGCCCTAAATTATATATTATATAAAATTATATATATAAAAAAATATATATATATAGCCTAAATTATATATTATATAAAATTATATATATATAAAAAAAAATATATATATATATATATATATATATATTAATGTACAAATATCGAATACATTTACTAGATATGTCAAATAACAAAATATCTGAAAAAGATACAAATGAAGTGATTTTAAATTAAATGATAATAAATAATCATAAAAACTAATTTAAAATAACAGATCTTGGCAGATCTTTTTTCTCATTTTAAGCATAAACTTTTGATGCATTAATTAAAAATTGTAAAAACAACACATTCCTAATAGGGTTAAAAATATCTGAACTGTTTAGCAAAAACAAGCTTGTCTTTACAAAAATATCTTGTTTTCTGGGAAATTGATCAAAATTAAGTGAGTTTATGGTTAAATAAAAAAAAAAAAAAAAAAAAATATATTTTCCAGTGGGATCAGAAACATAAACCCGCTTTCTTTTGGATTAAAATAATTTTTCTGACTCCACTGGCAGATATTTGTAATTCTCTGAAACACAACATTTTCTGCAGTGATCCATCAAAAGTATACTAAACATGTCATTAGATGTAAAACTAAGAAAATGATAAAGACAATCTTTTTTATCCCCATGATTACTGACTGACCTCTGCGCCGGACTGACTGAATGTAGTCAGAATCCTGATGGATTAAACAGGCATGATGGGATGTGATTCTCACCTGTCTGACATCATCCACCAGGCGTGTGAGTCTTTCTACCAGGTGAGTGACAAATATCACATCCATCATGTCTCCAAACAGCGCCGCCCTGCTGGTGACAGAGGAGAGCTGCTGCGCCACCGTCAGCGCATTGGAGACGTTCACTGGAATCTGAGTGAAAGAGATCATGATCTTTACAGGACAGTATGATGACTTCAGCATATTTATGATCACTCAAATATTGTACAGGGTGCTGCTAGGTGGTTGACATGATGTTGCTATGTGGTTGCCAGGGTGTTACTATGTAGTTGCCAGGGTATGCTGGGTGGTTACAATGGTGTTGCTGTGTAGTTGCTAGTGTGTGCAAGGTGGTTGCAAGGATGTTGCTATGCGGTTGCTAGGTTGTGTTAGGTGGTTGCTAGGGTGTTGCTATGTGGTTAACAGGAAGTTGCTATGTGGTTGCCAGGGTTTGCTGGGTGGTTGCAAGGGTGTTGCTGTGTGGTTGCTATAATGTTACGGTGTAGTTGCTAGTGTGTGCAAGATGGTTGCAAGGATGTTGCTATGTGGTTTCTAGGTTGCTGGTGTGTGCAAGGTGGTTTCAAGGATGTTGCTATGCAGTTTCTAGGTTGCTAGTGTGTGCAAGGTGGTTTCAAGGATATTGCTATGGGGTTGATAGGTTGTGTTAGGTGGTTGCTAGGGTGTTGCTATGTGGTTGAAAGGAAGTTGCTATGTGGTTGCTAGGGTGTTGCAATGTGGTTGCCAGGGTTTGCTGGGTGGTTGCTAGGATGTTACGGTGTAGTTGCTAGTGTGTGCAAGATGGTTGCAAGGATGTTGCTATGCAGTTTCTAGGTTGCTAGTGTGTGCAAGGTGGTTTCAAGGATGTTGCTATGCGGTTGCTAGGTTGTGTTAGGTGGTTGCTAGGGTGTTGCTATGTGGTTGACAGGATGTTGCTATGTGGTTGCTAGGGTGTTGCAATGTGGTTGCCAGGGTATGCTGGGTGGTTGCAAAGATGTTGCTGTGTGGTTGCCAGGATGTTACGGTGTAGTTGCTAGTGTGTGCAAGATGGTTGCAAGGATGTTGCTATGTGGTTTCTAGGTTGCTAGTGTATGCAAGGTGGTTTCAAGGATGTTGCTATACAGTTTCTAGGTTGCTAGTGTATGCAAGGTGGTTTCAAGGATGTTGCTATACAGTTGCTAGTGTGTGCAAGGTGGTTGCAAGTTTGTTGCTATGCGGTAACTAGGTTGCTAGGTTGTGTTAGGTGGTTGCAAGGATGTTGCTATGTGGTTGACAGGATGTTGCTATGTAGTTTCTAGGGTGTTGCTGTGTGGTTGTCAGGGTATGCTGGGTGGTTGCAAGGGTGTTGCTATGTGTTGCCAGGATGTTCCTGTGTATTTGCTAGTGTGTGCAAGGCGGTTGCATAAATGTTGCTATGCGGTTACTAGGTTGCTAGGATGTGCTAGGTGGTTGCCGAGGTGTTGCTAGGTGGTTGAAGGGTGTTGCTATGTGGTTGCCAGGGTATGCTGGGTAATGTAACAAAAGATTCTATTTAAAAAAAACAGTGTTCTGAATCCTGAAAAATCAACACTTTCATCACTGATAATAATCCTAAATGTGTGTTGATCATCAGATCCTCATCTGAGAATGATCAGTGAAGGATCATGTGACACTGATGACTGGAGTAATGATGATAAATTCAGCTTTGATCACAGGAATAAATTACACTTTACTATATATTCACATTTAAAACTGTTATTTTAAACTGTAATAATATTTCACAATTTTACTGTAGTTTTGATCACATAAACACAGCCTTGGTGAGCAGAAGAGACTTCTTTTATGAACATTACAAAATTGAACCACGGCCCCAAACTTTTAAATGGTAGTGTATATGCTTTTTTTCCAATTACTAGTTCAATCCTGTTTTTTGGCTGCTAGGTTTGTGTGTCAGATTATTGCATGTTGTCTGGCATGCGTCATGTGATGCATGTGTAAAGGTCCAAAGAAACTTAAATAACTAATTGTGAAGATTATTGAGACATGAGGGAATAAAAAGAGGGCCCGAGCCAATCAAATCTCAAGAATCCCTTAGCTCTCAGGCTTTAACACACAAGTGATTCAGTAAATCAAGGTCAAGTTGAACATCTGCTCAGTATAATCAGGTGTGTCGTGCCAGAAGCGATTCCAGCAGGATAACGGCCCTCCAGCTGCATCGTTTGCTGCCCAGGCATCTACGACTCCAATAAAACTCCACTTGCTGTTGATAATGATGATGATGATGAAGGTTACAGACCTGTGTGAGTTCATGCAGGCTGCGTGTGAACTGGCTTGCATATGAGCACTGGTTGTAGTCATGCTCCGCCCAGCGGCCCGTGCGGTCACACCTCCGCCACGCCCTCTTTTCCTGAGGGGTGGAGCTAACGCTGGCCACCGTACACGGCAAGAAGGCCATGAAACCAGCCAACGTCTTCGGCCACCTGAGGAAACAACATGTGAAAGTGATTCAGCAGATCGAGTGTCTGTGTTCTCTTCACTGAAGGCATGATTGAAGTCTTGAATCAGCCAGTGTTTTGGTCATTTTTAGTGGATTTGTGATCAACATCATCCAATAATCACAAACAAAATACAATACTAACTATCTTCATGTTTAACACTACATATATTGATTTGGCATTTCAAACCCAACAAACTGTTCATCAAATGTTTGTAAAGTGTGTTTGAGCATCTTTCTTTATAACAAATGGCACTGGCGGTGATATTTTGCAATTATAACACATCATTCAGACATTTACACTACCGTTCAAAAGTATGGGGTCGGTAACATTTTTAAAATGTTTTTGAAAGAAGTCTCTTCTTCTCAGCAAGACAGCAAATTGTGTTGCTATGTGATTGACAGGATTTTGCAATGTGGTTGCCAGGGTGATGCTAGGTGGTTGAAAGGATGTTGCTATGTGGTTTCCAAGGTGTTGCTATATGGTTGTCAGAGTGTGCTGGGTGGTTGCAAGGGTGTTGCTAGGTGGTTGACAGGGTGTTGCTATGTGGTTGCCAGGGTATGTTGGGTGGTTGCCAGGGTGATGCTAGGTGGTTGAGAGAATGTTGCTATGTGGTTGCCATGATGTTGCTGTGTGGTTGCCAGGGTGTTGATTTGTGGTGGCTAGGGTGTGCTAGGAGTTTGCAAGGGTGTGCTAGGTGGTTGCCATGGTGTTGCTTTATGATTGCAAGGGTGTTACTATGTGGTTGCCAGGGTGTCCCTGTGTAGTTGCTAGTGTGTGCAAGGTGGTTGCAAGGATGTTGCTATGTGGTTACTAGGTTGCGCTAGGTGGTTGCCAGGGTGCGTTAGAATTTTGCAAAGACATTGCTAGGTGGTTAAATGGTGTTGCTATGTGGTTGGCACTGGCAGGGTATGCTGGGTGGTTGCAAGGGTGATGCTATGTGGTTGCCAGGATATGTTGGGTGGTTGCCAGGGTGATGCTAGGTGGTTGACAGAATGTTGCTATTTGGTTGCCATGGTGTTGCTGTGTGGTTGCCAAGGTGTTGATTTGTGGTGGCTAGGGTGTGCTAGGTGGTTGCCAGGGTGTGCTAGGAGTTTGTAAAGGTGTGCTAGGTGTTTGCATGGGTGTTGCTATGTGAGTGCAAGTGTGTTGTTATGTGGTTGTCAGGGTGTCCCTGTGTAGTTGCTAGTGGGTGTAAGGTGGTTGCAAGGATGTTTCTATGCAGTTACTAGGTTGCTAGCATGTGATATGTGGTTGCCTGGGTGTGCTGAGTTTGCAAGGGCGTTGCTATGTTGTTGCCAGGGTGTTCCTGTGTAGTTGCTAGTTTGTGCCAGGTGGTTGCAATGATGTTGCTATGCTGTTACTAGGGTGTTGCTAAGTGGTTGCCAAGGTGTTGCTATGCAGTTGCTAGGGTGTACTAAATGTTTGACCTCAAACTTTTTGAACAGCAGTGCACGTTTGACTTTGATTATGTTCACTTGAGGTTTATAAACATGAACAGTGTACATTTTTTGCTGTGAGTGAAGCACAAATGCTCAGTAATAAATTACACTAATTCCTCTGGTAACAACAGGCTGATTTTCCAGCTCATTACAAGTATGTCCCACATAAACACAGAACATGAAGCTATAGAAGCACCAATCAGAGAACTGACATTAAAGAACAACAGAGGAAAAAATAGGCACTGATGCATCACAATTACAGTGTAGTGATTTTTAAGTGCCGTAACGGCATCTGTGTGTGATGTTGCTGACGGTTGGCTGGACTTCTGTAGCTGCGGACACACCTGAATTCACCCTTGTTGCTACTGACCCTCTCGGCCGAGCAGTACAGCGCTGTCGTCTCCAGCACCACGATCTCCATGCCGATTGAGCTGTTGCCACGGGAACTGGTCACGTGACACTGCCAATTACCGGAAACGCCGACATCAATGTTGGACAGGATGAGCTCGCTGCGAGACGGGGATGAGACGTCACTGAGTCACATTTGAACATGAGCAAGTTTAACAGAGTGAATCTCACAAAACCAGGAACCAAATGGACCCAAATAACACTGACATGATGCACATTTACTAAGTGCATCAACATTTATGACATTGAGCACCAACAAAAACAAGACTAAGGTTATTTGGTTTCATACATATGCAGCTCAGAATTATTATTATGCTAGAATTTCCAATAGATATTGTTCCTTCGTTTCTACAACATTTTCCAAGGGAAACATTGAGGGACGTGAACGATTCATGCATGCAAACGCTAGCAGTGGAATAGTAAGTGGCTCAGTGAGCGCGCTCAAATCTTTCACAGTAAAAATGATTAGAGGCTCAGAGAAGAGAGAGAGACAGTGACTGCTCAAGCCCGTAATCCCTCACACACACACACACACACACACACACTCTTACATAGACAAGGCACCAAAAAAATAGCAGAAATAACTAGCCAGGTTGTAGCTACTGTACGTGGTTGCTGGGGTTTGTTGCTAAGTGGTTGCCAGGGTGTTGCTATGTGTTTGCCAGGATGTTAGGCAGTTGCTATGTGGTTGCTAGGGTGTGCTATGTGATTGCCAGGGTGTTTCTATGTGGTTGCTAGAGTGTGCTAGGTGGTTTTCAGCCAGTTGCTATGTGGTTGCTACAGTGTGTTACATGTTTGCCAGTGTGTTTTTGTGTGGTTACCAGGCTGTTGCTATGTGGTTACTAGGATGTGTTAGGTTGTTGCCACGGTGTTTCTATGTGTAAGCTAGGGTGTTGTTTTGTGGTTGTTAGGGCGTGCTAGATTGTTGCTGAGGTGTTTAAGGTGGTTGCAAGAGTGTTGCCATGTGGTTGTCAGGGTGTGCTAGGTGGCTGCTTACTGGCCCAACTAGTTACGAGTCTACCAAAAATAATTACAGAAATAACTAGCTTTGTACATTTGCTGAAAATGTGAGCAATGGTGCTGCTAGGTGGTTACCAGAGTGTTGCTATGTGGTTGCCATGGTGTTCTAAGTGATTGCACATTTCACCATTAAAACTGATGACAAGTCCATCCATCCATCCATTATCTTCCGCTTATCCGGGGCCGGGTCGCGGGGGCAACAGTCTAAGCAGAGACGGCCAGACTTCCCTCTCCCTAGCCACTTCCTCCAGCTCTTCCGGGGGAACCCCGAGGCGTTCCCAGGCCAGCCGGGAGACATAATCCCTCCAGCGTGTCCTAGGTCTTCCCCGGGGCCTCCTCCCGGTGGGACATGCCCGAAGCACCTCCCCGGGAAGGCGTCCAGGAGGCATCCGAAATAGATGCCCGAGCCACCTCAACTGGCTCCTCTCGATGTGGAGGAGCAACGGCTCTACTCTGAGCTCCTCCCGAGTAACTGAGCTTTTCACCCTATCTCTAAGGGAGCGCCCAGCAACCCTGCGGAGAAAGCTCATTTCGGCCGCCTGTATCCGGGATCTTGTCCTTTCGGTCATGACCCACAGCTCATGACCATAGGTGAGAGTAGGCGTAGATTGACCGGTAAATCGAGAGCTTCGCCTTACAGCTCAGCTCCTTCTTCACCACGACAGACCGGTACATCGACCGCATTACTGCAGAAGCTGCACCGATCCGTCTGTCAATCTCCCGTTCCATCCTTCCCTCACTCGTGAACAAGACCCCAAGATACCTGAACTCCTCCACCTGAGGCAAATACTCTCCACCAACCTGAAGTGGGCAAGCCACCCTTTTCCGACTGAGAACCATGGCCTCGGTTTTGGAGGTGCTGACTCTCATCCCGGCCGCTTCACACTCGGCTGCAAACCGCCCCAGTGCACGCTGAAGGTCCTGGTCTGAGGAGGCCAACACGACAACGTCATCCGCAAAAAGCAGCGGCGAAATCATGTGGTTCCCAAACCGGACACCCTCCGGCCCTTGGCTGCGCCTAGAAATTCTGTCCATAAAAATTATGAACAGAACCGGTGACAAAGGGCAGCCCTGCCGAGTCCAACATGCACCGGGAACAAGTCCGACTTGCTGCCGGCAATGCGGACCAAGCTCCTGCTCTGGTCGTACAGGGACCAAACAGCCCTAAGCAAGGGCCCCGGACCCCATACTCCCAGAGCACCCTCCACAGGACACCACGAGGGACACAGTCGAATGCCTTCTCCAAATCCACAAAACACATGTGGATTGGTTGGGCAAACTCCATGAACCCTCCAGCACCCTGGAAAGGGTATAGAGCTGGTCCAGTGTTCCACGACCGGGACGAAAACCACACTGTTCCTCCTGAATCCGAGGTTCCACTATCGGCCGAATTCTCCTCTCCAGTACCCTGGCATAGACTTTCCGGGGAGGCTGAGAAGTGTGATCCCCTGTAGTTGGAACACACTCTCCGGTCCCCTTCTTGAAAAGAGGGACCACCACCCGGTCTGCCAGTCCAGAGGCACTGTCCCCAACCGCCACGCGATGTTGCAGAGGCGTGTCAGCCAAGACAGCCCCACAACATCCAGAGACTTGAGGTACTCAGGGCGGATCTCATCGACCCCGGTGCCTTGCCACAGAGGAGCTTTTAACTACCTCGATGACTTCAGCCCGGGTGATGGATGAATCCACCTCTGAGCCCTCAGCCACTGCTTCCTCAATGGAAGACGTGTTGGTGGAATTGAGGAGATCCTCAAAGTATTCCTTCCACCGTCCGACGATATCCCCAGTTGAGGTCAACAGCTGCCCATCTCCACTGTAAACAGTGTTGGTAGGGCACTGCTTCCCCCTCCTGAGGCGTGAACGGTTTGCCAGAATCTCTTCGAGGCCAACCGATAGTCTTTCTCCATGGCCTCACGAACTCCTCCCAGGCCCGATTTTTGCCTCCACAACTATCCGGGCTGCAGTCCGCTTGGTCTGCCTGTACCCGTCAGCTGCCTCAGAGTCCCACAAGCCAACCAGGCCCGATAGGACTCCTTCTTCAGCTTGACGGCATCCCTTACTTCGGTGTCCACCACCGGGTTCGGGATTTCGCCTCGACAGGCACCAGAGACCTTACGGCCACAGCTCCGAGCAGCCGCGTCGACAAGGGAGGTGGAGAACATGGTCCACTCGGACTCAATATCTCCAGACTCCCTCGGGATCCGGTCGAAGCTCCGTCGGAGGTGGGAGTTGAAGATCTCTCTGACAGGGGCTCGGCCAAGCGTTCCCAACAGACCCTCACAGTGCGTTTGGGTCTCCCGAGTCTGTCTAGCTTCCTCCCCACCATCGGATCCAACTCACCACCAGGTGGTGATCAGTTGACAGCTCCGCACCTCTCTTCACCCGAGTGTCCAAGACATATGGCCGGAGGTCAGATGAGACGACCACAAAGTCGATCATCGACCTCCGGTCTAGGGTGTCCTAAGGGTGTGCACTGATGGACACCCTTATGCTTGAACATGGTGTTCGTTATGGATAAGCCGTGGCTAGCACAGAAATCCAATAACAGAACACCACTCGGGTTCAGATCAGGGGGGCCGTTCCTCCCAATCACGCCCCTCCAGGTATCACTGTCACTGCCCACGTGTGCGTTGAAGTCCCCCAGTAGAATGATGGAGTCTCCAGTTGGAGCACTTTCCAGCACCCCTCCCAGAGACCCCATCAAGAGTCACCAAGGACCTGTTTGCCTTGGGAGACCCTACCAGGGGCATATAGCCCCAGACAACATAGCTCCCAGGGTCAATCGGGTACTCAAACCCCTCCACCACGATAAGGTGACAGTTCAAGGAGAGGCAAGTATCACGTCATAATGAACAAATGATGACAAGTATCATGTCATAATTATAAAAGACATACTTCAATAGAAATTTAAACTTTCAATGAAACATTACTATCTAGAGTGCAATGTTGCCCTATTTGGTGTATGTTTGGGAGAT
This sequence comes from Paracanthobrama guichenoti, assembly GCA_018749465.1. Taxonomy (NCBI): domain Eukaryota; kingdom Metazoa; phylum Chordata; class Actinopteri; order Cypriniformes; family Gobionidae; genus Paracanthobrama; species Paracanthobrama guichenoti. Next base: position 38,965,423 of record CM031955.1, read on the forward strand.
TATCCAGGTAAAAAGCATAAATCACCCTTATGGGTGAATGACGTCTGATTATGGCACATTATTCTTCTCTGCTGTGGTCCGGCAGCTCTTAGATCCCTGATTAATGACCTTGGACCCTCAGACCAGCCCACAGCAGCACTAGAGACTGACCCATCTGTAGCGCATATGGCTCAGAGACCAGTTTGAAGAGCATGCGGTCTCTGTGGCGCGAAGCAGAGCTTTGTGGTCCGGCAGCTGTGCTTGTGCCCCGTTAAACTGGCAACCACACTCCAAAAATAACAGAGTGCTTCCCCTACAGAGACACAAGTGATGATGCTCCACACTCATTTGATACCACACAAGCAGAAATATACACAACAAACATAAAGAACTCTGATAAATGTCTTATGTTGTGTTACACAAAATCAACAAATAAAGTAATTCAGGATTAGAACAATATGAGGGTGAGTAAATTTAATTTAATCTCTTTAATATTTCAATTATTGCTGCTAGACAAGGATGAAGTTAAATATAGAGTGGACCACATAGCAACACCATTGTAACCATCCACAACATATTAGCAACCGCATAGCAACATCTTGGCAACTACCCATAACACATTAGAAACCACAGCAACACCCTGGTACCACACACACAGTATTTGTGACAGCATAACAACACCCTGAAACCACACACAACACATTTGTTACAGGTTAGCAACACCCTGGCAACCACACACACACACAACACATTTGTAACAGCATAACAACACTCTGAAACCACACACACAACACATTTGTTACAGGTTAGCAACACCCTGGCAACCACACACACACACACACACACAACACATTTGTAACAGCATAACAACACTCTGAAACCACACACAACACATTTGTTACAGGTTAGCAACACCCTGGCAACCACACACAACACATTTGTAACAGCACAGTAACACCCTGGCAACGACCAACAACACATTAGCAACCTCATAGAAACACCCTGGCAACCACACACAACACATTAGCAACTGAATAGCAACACTCTGGTAACCACACACAACACACTAGCAACCACATAGCAACACCCTGGCAACCACACACAACATTTGCAACCACTACAACACCATGACATCACCCACAACACATAAGAAACTCCATAGCAACACCCTGGTAACCACACACAAAACATTTGTAACAGCATAGCAACACCCTGGCAACCATACACAACACATATGTAACAGCATAGCAACACCCTGGCAACCACACACAACACATTAACAACACCTTGGCAACCACACACAGCTTTTTTGAACCACACAAAACATATTAGCAAGCACATAGAACACTCTGGCAACCACACACAACATTTGCAAACGCAACACAACACTATGGCAACCACACACAACACATTAGCAACCACATAACAACACCCTTGCAACCACACACAACATTTACAACCACAACAACACCCTGTCATCACCCATAAGACATAGGAAACTGCATAGCAACACCCTGGCAACCACACACAACACATTTGTAACAGCATAGCAACACCCTGGCAACCACATAGCAACACCCTGGCAAACACCGGTAACATATTAGCAACCACAGCAACACCATGGCATCACACACAACATCAATGCAATCATAATTGCAATGAGTTTTAGATACACTACTCACATTTTCTTCAAAATAAAATAAAATATTGTATGTGCCCAAACAAAAGTAGAACAAACATCAGTGAGAACACAAAGACACACAGACACACACACAGTGACCTACATTCACACAACAAAGCTCTATTGTCCAGCCGGCCACAATCATCTCCAAACGCTTCACTAGCAGCATTCTCAATCATGCGCTGATATTTCTCAATCTGAGGATAATAACAGGCCTGTGAGTGTTGAAGTCAGGGGGCTTCACTGACTGATGAATATTTCAAAACCCAGAGCATGAAAATAGTTCTGCCCACTATAGAGACTCTCTTCCAGTCAGTATCACTGAAGCTTGAACAACAACAAGAGCAGGTAAATAAACGTGAAATATTAATGAAACATTGAATACTAAAAGGACACAAACGCACTCAGGAACATTTTTTCCATCACTCTAGTGTCTGATGAAACTTATTAATTTAGTAGATCTAAAAGCAACTTACAGTGCATTCATGCTATACATCTTATCAGCACGAGTGACCCTTAGGAATCAAACCCATGACTTTAGCGTTGAGCGCCATAATCGACCGGCTGAGCTGCATGACTTGCAGGATGACCTTTGTTTTGACATGCACATTTTTAATATTACAGCCAGATTAGATTTTTTGTTTGTTTTTTAGCAAAACTGAACAATTAAAGGGGACCTATTATGCAAAATTCACTTTTATAAGGTGTTTGAACACCAACGTGTGTCCACAGTGTGAGAACAACCAGCTTATAATGGTAAAAATCCTCTTTTTTTTTTACAATTCCCATAAATCAAAAGCAGTCTCTTCAAAGGAGCTGATTCAGACCCTCCCCCCCACACACACACACACACAATGATGTCATCATAGGAAGAAGCCCCGCCCACAGCGGTGACGATCTGCCCATTAGCATAGACACAGCCCTAAATGAGAAGCACAGATTCTGCCATTTCTGTATCCTCGCTATAGCAACTGGAGTCATACAATGTCTGCGCAAAAGAGGCATTACAAGTGTTATGTTTTGGGATGTACCAATGCACATACAAGTCTCCATAGACTCCCGCCACTCCCGAGTCACTGAGGACATTGTGGTTAAATTTAATTTTTGAAGGAAATCTCCCAAAAAAATCTAGTCTTTTCAAAGCTGGATTTTCAAAAAGGTTGATTCTGAAAGTTTCTGACATTTTCAGTGTGTGAGACTGTCCTGTGTTGTTGTTGACGGGGTGTGCTGGAGCATGAGCTCTTGAAGCTCCACCTTCTTATTGAAAGGGGAGCAGCAGCTCATTTGCATTTAAAGGGACACAGACAAAAACGGCATGTTTTTGCTCACCCCCCAAATTTCAACATGCTATAAAAAATTATCTGTAGGGTATTTTGAACTGAAACTTCACAGACACATTCTGGGGACATCAGAGACTTATATTACATACTGTAAAAAGTGGCATAATAGGTCTCCTTTAAAGCAAATGAAAGAATTGAAAATAATCAAAGATATTTGATTTTTGAAAATGAACAAAGACATTTGCTTTACTGTTTTCAACCCCCATCAGAAGGGCCATTTGGAATTCCTAAAGACAAAGAAATGCTGAAGGCCTGTAGGCCAAATGTGTGTCACACCTGTAACACCGTGGGGGAAGTTTGGTCTGATTGGTCAGTTTGAATGGCTCACGTTAGGGTTTCACATGGTCAAGGAATAGATAAAAGAAGATTGTAACTGTTGCTCTGTCTCTTTTTATTCTCTGGCTCTCTCTTCTTGGGGCCTTCTCTTTGGCTCTTCTCTCCTTTGCTCTCTTCTCTTCTTTGTTTTTTTTTCTCTCTCTCTCTCCTCCTCCTCTCTCTCTCTCTCTCTCAGGTAAAATTCATGCTGGGTACGATTAATGGTATAAGTTTTCATCATCTCATACATTTATTTTGTAACTATTTTAAGTGTAACCATAACTAGATTTTGTCATTAAATTCTTTCAATTACAAATGATGTGCTAACTAGTTTTGATTTGGTATTGACTTTGAAGTGTTACCTATTGCAATACAATATAGTCACATTATAGCAACGCTCTCCCACATGTTTAGCTATTGTAACTGCGCTTATTTCCGTCGTTGGTATAAGCTGCAGTGGGTGGTAAAGACGAGAAATGTACAGTTTTCTATCATCTTGCTGATAACGTTTCTTTAGTCATTCGGCAACCCTGCAGTCAGAACCGCTGTAGAGGATCCACCCTTACACAAACAATAATAAAAGGAAATACTGAGATTTTAACACATGCATGTTCTTTGGCAAGGTGTGAAGAAGAATATAAAATTATGACAACATCCATATGATCTAATGTTCAATAAACAGTTCATTAACATAACTTGTTTTACACACACACACACACACACACACAACCCCTAAACCTACCCATCACACACACACACACACACACACACACTACCCCTACCCCTAAACTTACTTATCACAGGAAACTTTCTGCATTTTTACATTTTCAAAAACATCACTTAGCATGATTTATAAGATGTTTTCCTCATGGAAAACAAGGATTTCAGATATTGCCATCTTTGTGGGGCATTATGTCCCCATAATGTAGGGTTTACCAGGACACACACACACACACACACACACACACACACACACACATATATATATAATGTTATACACTGAAGACTGGAGTGCTGAAAATTCAGCTTTGATCACAGGAATAAATTACACTTTATTATATATTCACATAGAAAACAGTTATTTTAAATCGTAAATATATTTAAAATTTTTGACTGTATTTTTGACCAAATAAATGCAGCCTTGATGAGCAGAGACCAGTATACACTATATTGCCAAAAGTATTGTGACACCCCTCCAATCACTGAGTTCAGGCGTTCAATCCCTTCATGGCCACAGGTGTATAAATCAAGCACTAGGCATGCAGACGCTTCTACACACATTTGTGAAAGAATGGCTCGCTCTCAGGAGCTCAGTGAACTCAAGCGTGGTACCGTGATAGGTTGCCACCTGTGCAATAAGTCCATTCCTGAAATTTCCTCACTACTAAATATTCCACGCTCAACTGTTAGTGGGATTATAACAAAGTGGAAGCAATTGGGAACAACAGCAAGGGATGTCATTAAAGTTCATGTAAATGTAAAGGCAGGCATCCCAAAACTTTTGGCAGTATAGTGTATATAGTGCAGTCGTGGCCTAATGGTTAGAGAGTCGGACTGAGTGAGACCCTTGAGCAAGGCCCCAAACCCCCAACTGCTCCCTGGGCTTCCCACTGCTCTGTGTGTGTTTGTGTGTTTGTATGTGTGTGTGTGTGTGTGTGTGTGTGTGTTTGTGTGTTTGTGTGTGTGTGTGTGTGTGTGTGTGTGTGTGTGTGTGTGTGTGTGTGTGTGTGTGTGTGTGTGTGTGTGTGTGTGTGTGTGTGTGTGTGTGTGTGTGTGTGTGTGTGTGTGTGTGTGTGTGTGTGTGTGTACTTGGATGGGTTAAATGCAGAGCACAAATTCCAAGTATGGGTCACATACTTCACTTCACTATATTTATTAATATAATAATCATCTGAATAAACTAGTCTTCTGAAAGTTTCTACACTATCAATTCTGAGAAACAAAACAATAATTTTAAACATTTACATTCCAAATTCTTCCATGCACCTCATAATAAGTTGAACATTTTTATATTTTTCTTCATTTCCTCATTCAGCAGCTTCAGTGATGAGGTTTATTTGAGGATGATTAAAGGTTGCTCCAAGGTTTGTCTCAGGTTTCAGCTCCACACATGAGTCTATTCCATCATAAAATCCTCAATGTTCCTCTAAAGGTTGAATAAATATTGGCTGCTTATGGAGTCTGAGGCACCATTAGATCACGATGATGATGAAGTGAAATCTGGGTTTATGGGATTAAAGACGAGTTACACACTTGTCTGTACTGTATAAACAGCAGGTTACGCGAGACAGTCAAGAGACTGGAAAAACAATGAACTTGACAGGAGTTTATTTGAAAGATAGAAACACCGAAACACAAACATACTAAAGCAGCGAATGAATTTCACTGGAATAAGTCATTGACGTTTATTTCACTCAGTGTGTCTGTCTCTCATCTGTCTGTCCTCTAACCTGAGAAAGACACAAACCCTCATCAGACAAACAGAGCCATAATGAGAGAATGAAACTCCCGTCGCCATGGTTACCAATACCACATCACATCACCCGAGAGCCAATCATCAGAGAGGTCAAGATGAACTCAAAATCAACTCCATTCACTTTCTTAATCCTGTAAAGCCTGACATATGATCATTGAACCTTTACACAAAGTATAAAAAAGTTTGCATGTGTTTTTGTTGAATATCATAATTGATACATCAGGCTTTTATGGCTCATATAGTGAGAATATGGAGGAAAAACACAAAACAAAAATATGCAATTTGGAGCAGATGCTGATACTTACATGAATTGATATGGCCGTGTAATGTAAATGAATGACGGTATAGCAGATACTTTCATAAAATGCATATAAATATCAATATCTGCCAATAACATGTCTTAGTAAGATGATATTTAAATGCTTAGTTTTATGATCAAAGCTCTGCAGTATATTAAAACATAATGCAATGTTTCTGGTCTTATTGTGAACGATTCAGTTCAGTGCATGCAATTTTATTAGAAAAACTGTATATAATAACAATCAGATTTATATAACACAATCCTAAAACATTTTCATCCCTCAGGTCAAAAACACAAACATCTAACCTGCAAATGGTCTGACCACAATGTAGTCTTAAATCAAACGATTAGCGTTACGGAAATCATTTTGCGCCGGACTGCTTCACAAACAAGGATCTTTTCAAAAAGATTGATTCTGAAAGTTTCTGTCATTTTCAGTGCGTGAGATTGTCCTGTTTTGTTGTTGCTGGAGCTTGAGTTCTTGAAGCTCCGCCCTCTTCTTAAAAGCGGGCGGGAAGCAGCAGCTCATTTGCATTTAAAGGGACACACACAAAAACTGCACTTTTTTGCTCACCCCCCCAAAAGTGGCAATTTTAAAATGCTATAAAAAATGATCTGTGGGGTTTTTTGAGCTGAAACTTCACAGACACATTCTGGGGACATCAGAGACTTATTTGACATTTATTAAATAATAGGTCACCTTTAAAGAAAAAAAAAAAGGAAATACTGAGATTTTAATGTGTGTGTTCTTTGGCAGGGTGTGAAGCAGAATATAAATTGATGACAACACAATCCTGAAACATATTTTCATCCCTCAAAAACACAAACTTCTAACCTGCAAATGCTCTGACCACAATCTAGTCTTAAATCAAACGATTAGCGTTACGGAAAGAGCTATGCGTGTAGTTTCTCTGAGACGTATGTCATGTGCATTGGCAGTTTAATAACTGTGTACAGCAGAGCTTCATAATGGAGGCTGTATATTTTTACTATAGGGATCGACCACACTAACTCACTCCATCACCGTCGGCACACACATTTACAGCCGCGTGTGTGTGTGTGTGTGATTCTGCTCTGATTAAGAGACTGGTGTTTTGGTTGGCCGGTGGAGTCAGACAGGGCTGTTCCCGTCTCTCTCTCCGTCTCTCTCGCCAGAGGATCTCCTCGCTGCCAAGAGCAACATTACCGTACAGGTTCCACTCGTAAAGTAGAGCACTAGCGTTTGTATGTACAAGGGGAGAGCGGCGATTAATTGAGAGGCCTAATCAGAACGAGAATGTCAAGAAATCCATCACGTCCCGGCAGGAACGACTCTTGGAATGAGCGATGGAAAATAGAGAGAAGAATGAGAGCCGGACGCGGTTCTGAGTGTCCTCATATTCACCTGAAAGACGGCAGGACAGCTGTCAATCAAACGTGTCACATGACCAAATACAGAACTAGAGCTGAATGGTTAATCGAAGAACAAAATCGCCAAATGGCTTGGTGCAATTATCAAATAAATATTAAATAAATATATGCGCTGCGGGTTTCAGAGTGAAGCATGGCACTGTGTTCATTTACACATGATCCACTGGTGTTTTCTGCTCCACACAAACTCCATTTGCTCTGAGTCAATTTAACATGCGTTTGTGAACCAAACACACGCCAATCATCTTCACATACAGACCTTGTAATGACAAGCTCTTCGCAACAGAAGACATGACGCGGTTTTCCGTCAAAATAAGAGTTTTATCGTTTAAC
>CM031955.1:38985757-38993257 GCA_018749465.1 Paracanthobrama guichenoti
CGGGACGGCGTGTGCTACTGGAAATCACTGCTGTGAGTCTGCCAAAAATCACCATCACACGCTGCAGTGAGAATATAACGCTGGCAAAACATGCAGATTCATTTAAACTACATCAAATAAAGCAATAAGCCACACGAGGCCATGAGATACAGACACTTAAGAGTTTTAACGGCACGTTTGTCAGAATGTAGAGAGCAAAATAGCATGATAAAGCATCTAATGTATTTTTAAATAGTTACATTTATTTATAGCTAATGTGCAGTTTGCAATGACTATGCACAAGGTTCATCCAAAAAGATCTTAGAGTTGGAATCGTTTTCTAAAATTACATTTTTGTCCATTCATTAATGCAAATTTACTGGCTATGCAACTGAATTGCATGCTAAAATAACACACGCAACACATGCAGAATTCATTCTTACTCAATGCATTCTGTCCTAAACAAAAAGTAGGTGTTTATGCAATAATATATATATATATTTAATTAAAATGTAAAATGTGAAAAAATAAATGTTTGCAATATTAAAATTAAAATAAACAATAACTTTTTTTATTTAATTCATAAAAATAAATCTTTCTTTTGCAGTCTATATAAACTTCAAACTATGCAAACTTCAGCTACGCAAATAAGGCTTAATGTGAATTAAATCAGGTTCGTTTTTTACCTAATTTCTATAATTGCTTCAACGAATTTAAGTGAATTGCATGCTAAAATAACACACACAACATATGCAAAGAGAGCATAATTCATCCTCACTCAATACATGTGTGGATGTTTGTGCAATAATCAGATTTTGTTTTTCATTCTAAACATGCAAAATGGGAAAGAATTAAATAAAGGTATGCCACTGTAAAATGTAAATAAATAACTGCTTTTATTTTTTTATTTAATTAATTAAAATAAATCTTTCTGTTGCAGTCTATATAAACAAGGCAGTACTATTAACCTTTTCTTCACTTCAGAGGAGATGCAGTGTGTAAGGCCCGCCCAATCAGCCCAATAACGGCTTCCGATAAGCGGGTGAAGGTTTCTGTGTGTCCGGTCTTTTCAGCGGGGCAAAGTAATTTAATTCCAGTTAAACTTTTATCTGACTCCATTTTATCACAACCTTGAATTTAGGTTAAAATGCCAATTCATTATTCATAATTTATACGATAATCTATCCAGACATCCGATTATTCTACCTAACTCTTTACCCTTATTCTACTCATTCATTCGGTTCTCAGAGTCGCACAGGGTCCTCGCACCGGCCGTTCATTATGCGGGCCCGCGATCACAAACTTGCCGGTCTTGGTCAATTAGACAGAGGTAATTGACTATACCATTTAGTCCCCATTGATCTGTGTACACCTGAATAAAGCAACGTTATCTCTAAGCCGACCAATACTTTCCAGACATGTTCACAAGTCCCTGCGATCCAAGTCAAGTCAAGTCTCAAGTCTTTGAGGTCCAAGTCAAGTCAAGTCAAGTCTCAAGTCTTTGAGGTCCAAGTCAAGTCAAGTCAAGTCAAGTCAAGTCAAGTCAAGTCTCAAATCTTTGAGGTCTAAGTCAAGTCAAGTCTCAAGTCTTTGAGGTCTAAGTCAAGTCAAGTCTCAAGTCTATGAGGTCTAAGTCAAGTCAAGTCTCAAGTCTATGAGGTCTAAGTCAAGTCAAGTCTCAAGTCTTTGAGGTCTAAGTCAAGTCAAGTCTCAAGTCTATGAGGTCTAAGTCAAGTCAAGTCTCAAGTCTATGAGGTCTAAATCAAGTCAAGTCTCAAGTCTTTGAGGTCTAAGTCAAGTCAAGTCTCAAGTCTTTGACGTCTAAGTCAAGTCAAGTCAAGTCTCAAGTCTATGAGGTCTAAGTCAAGTCAAGTCTCAAGTCTTTGACGTCTAAGTCAAGTCAAGTCAAGTCTCAAGTCTTTGAGGTCTAAGTCAAGTCAAGTCTCAAGTCTATGAGGTCTAAGTCAAGTCAAGTCAAATCTCAAGTCTTTGAGGTCTAAGTCAAGTCAAGTCTCAAGTCAAGTCTTTGTTCTATTTTTAGCAATATTTTTTTCAGCTAGTTGTTATAATTAACAGTGTATTGAAATATCAAAACAGATTACTTTTACTCTAAAACTTCATAATAAAGCACACAAAATACTACTTAAATCATTAATATTACTTTCCAACTTTGTACAAAATTATACCATTTAGAGCCACCACAAGGGAAAAGTGCTGTGTATTTTGAGCTATTTGAGTTGCCGTAGTTTGCTAAGTGAGCGCCGGCGGTAACAAAACCTGTGTATGGACAAGCATTACAGTAAACGACACAAAGAACAACATTCCCATCTGCGTGTCTCGTTTGTGGAAATGAGTCGGACAGGGTCATAAACTGCGTATCAAAGTGTTCGTGCAATCCAGATGCAAATTAATTTGGTAAATCTGGATTATATGCATATGTTAGCAAATAGCCTAATTGGGGGGAAAACATGAAAAGGACATGGAAATGTGTACTTCTTGAAAACGGGCGCAAGCAAGCCTCTGCTGCTGTGAACACCGCAGCTTTCCTTCAGATCAATTGATTGCTTTTCAAATTAAATCACAAAGTTTTGTAAGGTAAGGCTTGACTGTATTGTTACTATTTGTTGCTAATTTATTTAAAAGCAGTTGCTAATGGGTGATGAATTTGTGTGTCTTCAGATGCGTCACGCACTCGCGGGCTTGGGGTGTTTAGAAATTATTTGTTATATTTGCTGTTGCAGCATATTTTTGTGAATGAAAGAATAGTAAAAGGTGGTGTTTCATGCTGTCATGTGGGGTAGTAAATAGAGATCGGGAATGCTGTGCCAAAAGACTTTTTCCACAAGTCTCAGTCTTCAGTCCAAGTCAAGTCTCGGGTCAAGTCTCGAGTCAAGTCTCAAGTCCAGTCTCGAGTCAAGTCTCGGGTCAAGTCTTGAGTCAAGTCTCGAGTCAAGTCTCGGGTCAAGTCTCGAGTCAAGTCTCAGTCTTCAAGTCCAAGTCAAGTCTCGGGTCAAGTCTCGGGTCAAGTCTCGAGTCAAGTCTCGAGTCAAGTCTCAGTCTTCAAGTCCAAATCAAGTCTCGAGTCAATTCTCGGGTCAAGTCTCGGGTCAAGTCTCGGGTCAAGTCTCGGGTCAAGTCTCGAGTCAAGTCTCAGTCTTCAAGTCCAAGTCAAGTCTCGAGTCAATTCTCGGGTCAAGTCTCGAAATCAAGTTTCAGTCAAGTCTCGAGTCAAGTCTCGAGTCAAGTCTCGAGTCAAGTCTCGAGTCAAGTCTCGAGTCAAGTCTCGAAGTCTCAGTCAAGTCTCGAGTCAAGTCTCGGGTCAAGTCTCGGGTCAAGTCTCAGGTCAAGTCTCGGGTCAAGTCTCGGGTCAAGTCTCGGTCAAGTCTCGGTCTTCAAGTCCAGTCAAGTCTCGGGTCAAGTCTCGAGTCAAGTCTCAGTCTTCAAGTCCAAGTCCAAGTCTCGAGTCAATTCTCGGTCAAGTCTCGAGTCAAGTCTCGAAGTCAAGTCTCGGGTCAAGTCTCGGGTCAAGTCTCGGGTCAAGTCTCGGGTCAAGTCTCGGGTCAAGTCTCAGTCTTCAAGTCCAAGTCAAGTCTCGGGTCAAGTCTCGGGTCAAGTCTCGGGTCAAGTCTCGAGTCAAGTCTCAGTCTTCAAGTCCAAGTCAAGTCTCGGGTCAAGTCTCGAGTCAAGTCTCAGTCTTCAAGTCCAAATCAAGTCTCGAGTCAATTCTCGGCTCAAGTCTCGGGTCAAGTCTCAGTCTTCAAGTCCGAAGCCAAGTCTCGGTCAAGTCTCAAGTCCAGTCTCAAGTCCAGTCAAGTCAAGTCTCGGGTCAAGTCTTGAGTCAAGTCTCGAGTCAAGTCTCGGGTCAAGTCTCGAGTCAAGTCTCAGTCTTCAAGTCCAAGTCAAGTCTCGGGTCAAGTCTCGGGTCAAGTCTCGAGTCAAGTCTCGAGTCAAGTCTCAGTCTTCAAGTCCAAATCAAGTCTCGAGTCAATTCTCGGGTCAAGTCTCGGGTCAAGTCTCGGGTCAAGTCTCGAGTCAAGTCTCAGTCTTCAAGTCCAAGTCAAGTCTCGAGTCAATTCTCGGGTCAAGTCTCGAGTCAAGTCTCGAGTCAAGTCTCGGGTCAAGTCTCGGGTCAAGTCTCGAGTCAAGTCTCGAGTCAAGGCTCGGCTCAAGTCTCGGGTCAAGTCTCAAGTCAAGTCTCGGGTCAAGTCTCGAGTCAAGTCTCAGTCTTCAAGTCCAAGTCAAGTCTCGGTCAAGTCTCGGTCAAGTCTCGAGTCAGAGTCTCGAGTCAAGTCTCAGTCTTCAAGTCCAAATCAAGTCTCGAGTCAATTCTCGGCCAAGTCTCGGTCAAGTCTCGGGTCAAGTCTCGGTCAAGTCTCGAGTCAAGTCTCAGTCTTCAAGTCCAAGTCAAGTCTCGAGTCAATTCTTCGGTCAAGTCTCGAAGTCAAGTTTCGAGTCAAGTCTCGAGTCAAGTCTCGAGTCAAGTCTCGAGTCAAGTCTCGGGTCAAGTCTCGAGTCAAGTCTCGAGTCAAGTCTCGAGTCAAGTCTCGGGTCAAATCTCGGGTCAAGTCTCAAGTCAAGTCTCGGGTCAAGTCTCGGTCAAGTCTCGGTCAAGTCTCGGTCAAGTCTCGGCCTTCAAGTCCAAGTCAAGTCTCGGTCAAGTCTCGAGTCAAGTCTCAGTCTTCAAGTCCAAGTCAAGTCTCGAGTCAATTCTCGGGTCAAGTCTCGAGTCAAGTCTCGAGTCAAGTCTCGGGTCAAGTCTCGGGTCAAGTCTCGGTCAAGTCTCGGTCAAGTCTCAGTCTTCAAGTCCAAGCTCAAGTCTCGGGTCAAGTCTCGGGTCAAGTCTCGGGTCAAGTCTCGAGTCAAGTCTCAGTCTTCAAGTCCAAGTCAAGTCTCGGGTCAAGTCTCGAGTCAAGTCTCAGTCTTCAAGTCCAAATCAAGTCTCGAGTCAATTCTCGGCTCAAGTCTCGGGTCAAGTCTCGGGTCAAGTCTCAGTCTTCAAGTCCGAGTCAAGTCTCGGGTCAAGTCTCAAGTCCAGTCTCGAGTCAAGTCTCGGGTCAAGTCTTGAGTCAAGTCTCGAGTCAAGTCTCGGGTCAAGTCTCGAGTCAAGTCTCAGTCTTCAAGTCCAAGTCAAGTCTCGGGTCAAGTCTCGGGTCAAGTCTCGAGTCAAGTCTCGAGTCAAGTCTCAGTCTTCAAGTCCAAATCAAGTCTCGAGTCAATTCTCGGCAAGTCTCGGTCAAGTCTCGGGTCAAGTCTCGAAGTCAAGTCTCAGTCTTCAAGTCCAAGTCAAGTCTCGAAGTCAATTCTCGGTCAAGTCTCGAAGTCAAGTCTCGAGTCAAGTCTCGGTCAAGTCTCGGGTCAAGTCTCGAGTCAAGTCTCGAGTCAAGGCTCGGGTCAAGTCTCGGGTCAAGTCTCAAGTCAAGTCTCGGGTCAAGTCTCGGGTCAAGTCTCGGGTCAAGTCTCGGTCTTCAAGTCCAAGTCAAGTCTCGGGTCAAGTCTCGGGTCAAGTCTCGAGTCAAGTCTCAGTCTTCAAGTCCAAATCAAGTCTCGAGTCAATTCTCGGTCAAGTCTCGGGCAGTGAAGTCTCGGTCAAGTCTCGGTCAAGTCTCGAGTCAAGTCTCAGTCTTCAAGTCCAAGTCAAGTCTCGAGTCAATTCTCGGGTCAAGTCTCGAGTCAAGTCTCGAGTCAAGTCTCGAGTCAAGTCTCGGGTCAAGTCTCGGGTCAAGTCTCAGTCTTCAAGTCCAAGTCAAGTCTCGGTCAAGTCTCGGTCAAGTCTCGGGTCAAGTCTCGAGTCAAGTCTCAGTCTTCAAGTCCAAGTCAAGTCTCGGGTCAAGTCTCGAGTCAAGTCTCAGTCTTCAAGTCCAAATCAAGTCTCGAGTCAATTCTATAGGCCAACAAGTCTCGGGTCAAGTCTCGGGTCAAGTCTCAGTCTTCAAGTCCGAGTCAAGTCTCGGGTCAAGTCTCAAGTCAAGTCTCGGGTCAAGTCTCAAGTCAAGTCTCAAGTCCAGTCTCAAGTCAAGTCTTGGGTCAAGTCTCGGGTCAAGTCTCAAGTCAAGTCTCGAGTCAAGTCTCGGGTCAGTCTTCAAGTCCAAGTCAAGTCTCAAGTCAAGTCTCGGGTCAAGTCTCGGTCAAGTCTCGGCCAAGTCTCAAGTCAAATCTCGGGTCAAGTCAAAGTCTTCAAGTCCAAGTCAAGTCTCAAGTCAAGTCTCGGCTCAAGTCTCGGGTCAAGTCTCGAGTCAAGTCTCAGGTCAAGTCTCAGGTCAAGTCTCGAGTCAAGTCTCGGGTCAAGTCTCGGGTCAAGTCTCAAGTCAAGCCTCAAATCAAAAGTTTCGGGTCAAGTCTCGGGTCAAGTCTCAGTCTTCAAGTCCAAGTGAAATCTCGAGTCAAGTCTCGAGTCAAGTCTCGGGTCAAGTCTCGAGTCAAGTCTCGGGTCAAGTCTCGGTCAAAGTCTCGGTCAAGTCTCGAGTCAAGTCTCGGTCAAGTCTCGGTCAAGTCTCGAAGTCAAGTCTCGGGTCAAGTCTCGGGTCAAGTCTCGAGTCAAGTCTCGGGTCAAGTCTCGGGTCAAGTCTCGAGTCAAGTCTCGGGTCAAGTCTCGGGTCAAGTCTCAGGTCAAGTCCAAGTCAAGTCTCAAGTCAAGTCTCAAGTCAAGTCTCTGGTCAAGTCTCTGGTCAAGTCTCGAGTCAAGTCTCGAGTCAAGTCTCAAGTCAAGTCTCGGGTCAAGTCTCAAGTCAAGTCTCAAGTCAAGTCTCGGGTCAAGTCTCAAGTCAAGTCTCAGTCTTCAAGTCCAATTCAAGTCTCGAGTCAAGTCTCAAATCGAGTCTCGGTTCAAGTCTCGGGTCGAGTCTCGAGTCAAGTCTTGGATCAAGTCTCGGGTCAAGTCTCGGATAAAGTCGGATAAACAAGGTCAGTTGTTCGCGAGTCCAAGTCAAGTCACAAGTCACAGGTCATTTTTTTTGCAACTTAAGTGCGACTCGAGTCCAAGTCGCAGACTTGATACTTTCTCTAATAGTAGCTTTGGTTTGGTCATCCCACGTACACTTAGCTAGAGTAACTTCACATTAAACAGAGGTAAGGCTCACCCCATTTAGGTTGACGGATATTCCAGATATTCCCTTTATTAGCCTTCAGTCTAAATACACTTGAACTATATAATGCATGCATCAACGTCATCAGTAGGCATAATTAATTCTTACTAAATTCCTGATCACACAAGATAATAAAATGCACCAGGTATATTATTTTTGTATCTATTTTAGCACTGTAGAGTAATATTGTCAGGTCTTACCGCAGGTGAGCTGGTGTTCCTGAAGACTGTGGAGCTCCAGTCCATGGAGATGGCTCGGATACACACACACGGATTCATTACCCACACGCACAGACTGAATCCTGACCCACGACAACAACCAGCGCAGCTGACAATCACAGAACAGATAGTCTGTGCCCATGCTCCTGTAGACACACAACAAGCTTTAAAACTGCATTCATATTCAGTGATATTAACAATTTAAAGCACTGACACCATTG